>CM060934.1:669181535-669596535 GCA_030765085.1 Allium cepa
TAAATCTTTTTGAGTTTTTGTTAATTTAAACACAAATGTATGTAATATTCAGACACAGATATGATCATAGAATCAAACACAAATGCAACTATAAAGTAAAAGCAGTAAAGGAAAGAACATACCGGATTTTATACTGGTTCGGAGTTACCCTACATCCAGTCCTGCACACAAGTATGGATTTCCTTTCAAAAACAGTGTTTACAATTACACCCTCGATTTTAAGGCTACAAGTTGCACCCTCTAGAATCACAATCCTCTGGGTAGAGATACTTGATTTCCCGAGCAACAAGTTCACCCAATTGATTTCTACGGCTACAATCACACCTTTTATACTTGATTGATTTTCAAGGCTACAATCACACCTTTTCTCACTAAGTTGATTACAAAAAGCCTATAACTCTGAATAGCACTGAGGATCTTGTTGAGATAGAGATAGAGAATCAAACCAGAGATAATCTAGTTAGATTCAATGTTGATTTCGACAGAGTAATGATAAGAATTTGTATATAGAAATGTGGAAGACGAAGAGGAGTGAAAAACCAGAAAAGTTGTCTTAAAGTTCGTTGAAACTAACCCCTATTTATAGAGGAACAACAGTCATGTCCATTCGTGAACAGTTATGACGAATAGACACTTCTTTTGAAATTTAAATTTTGAACTCAATTGACACCATGTCGACATGGGGTACATGAGTATGTCAACATCCCAAAGGGATTTTTGGTGGTTTGGTTTTCTTTGAAAATAACCTTTATTTTATATAAAACTATTTTAAACTTCATAAATATACTTGACTATATTTAAAATACATAAGTAAGTATAAAGAATAATATATACAAAATTTTACTATAATATTATATTTAAAATTTAAGTATAAATATTTAAAAGTTAAATATTATATTTAAAAGATAGTTTAAAAACAAGGATAATTTGATTTTGAAATTAAAGATTATTTTGAGGCTAAAAGTATTTGAAATCAGGATAGATGTTTTTGATGCTTTTAAAAGGAAGGTTTTGAAATCATTTTGAAAACAAGATATAATTTTGAAAAATCATTTTGAATAAAAGGTCAGCGGATACAAAACAATATTCCACTAGATTTTTCGTAGGTTCCATCCTACTTAGGGTTCCATCCCTTTAACTGGCTCGAAGTGGATTCCATTCCACGAATAAATTTGATTTTAAGATGCCAATTCTTTTCTAGGAGTTTTAACAAAATTTATAATTAAAGAATAAATTACTTGAATTCTTGAACTCTTGATAATCTTAATTCTCATGAGTCTTCAATCTTGATATCTTGAATCTCTATATTGTACAGTCTTCATTCTTGGTACCTGCATGGTTAAATCCTGCATATACATATATATCTAAACTTATACTGTTAGTATTTATATTTTATAATCTATTCTAAGGTTGTTGTCATCAAAACCATCATCTCATGGGCTAACAATGTATACTCGGCTAATTTGTATTGGTGTAACTTAAAAATGTTTAGGTAGATTTGTTTAATTTGAATCTATTCAGTTTGTTTAGTTTGGTTTAATTTTGTTTTTGTATTTAACTCAATCTGGTATTTAACGAATATAAGTTAGTTAATGTGTAATTAAATATTATAATATAGATCATATATTTAGCGTTATGTTAACATTAATGTTGTTTTTAGCAAGAGAAAATTGATATAAAATAATGATATATAAAATTGATCTAAGAGAATGAATGTTTTTATCATTATATAGAAGTTATGAAGAAGATTTTATCGGTTCACATTTTATTAAGAGATATATATCTTCTTTAAAATAATATATTCCATTTTAAATAGAGAATGGAGAAAATTTTGAAGAATTACAGGTGTTCTTATCTTCTTTTTAATAAACAAATATCAAATTACATGTTTATCTAGTCAACCATTTGTTTTTAACTGAGAAATTATGTCATGAATTTTCACATCTATATTGAGAAATTTCACGGTTATAAAGATTCTTTTTTATAAAAGTGAGTTTATTTAATATACTTTTATTTTGCTTGGTTTGGAAGTAGGATTTGTCTAAGGAATGAATAATCTTCTTATAGTGCTAACTGCTAGACCGTGATAATTCATCTCTCAAACCAACTTATTATTGTTGTTTACAGAGACATGTTTATAAGTTATTTTAATATAGGCAATTAGCACGAGCTTAGAATATTTTATTTTATTTTTGGAAGATGTGTTTGCTGTTGGTGAATAAAGCTTCATCGTTGATTATGGTATGCTTTTCTTTCTTAATTTTATTGCGTTTTGAATTACTTTCGATGTTGTTTTATTTTTTTTAGATGCCACGGTCATATCCGTTATTCAGTATACATTGGGCTTCCATATCATGTTTTTACTTTAGCAAGTTTAGACTTATCATTCTTTTCCTATAGTTCTTTGCAAGTTTTTTTTATTCCAGTTAACAAAACATAGTGTTATAGTTGATGACATGATCTAATTAGAATTGAACATGCACCTCCCTTTTTTCTATATAACTAGCCATATTTTGTTGCTTGATTATTCGAAAGAAAAATAGACGATAAAGTAATCCTTCTCTTATTATTATTTTGAAAACACATTTCCCCTGTCAATTGCATTGAAACAATAATTTTAAATTGCAGCTATTTACATTGTTGCATATACAAATTTCTACTATGAAAAATGAACAAACAGTATTTCACATTTTTATCGACTTTTCAAGAGTTTCAAATATATATGTGTTTCCACTACAATAGAGCCTTTTGTTCAAATACTATGATATTGATTATTGCTGAAATTTGCTGCTCATTCTTAAAATCTCTTGATTCTGCTCTATAAATTGTCAAAGAAAATGTCCACTTGTTTAGCATTTTCGATGCACCATGACAATTGTTTTTGACTTCCACATTATGAACTACAAACTTCTCTTGCAGTTTGTTAATGCGTTCTATGTTTGATATTTCTTTTTCTGAATTCAAATTATGGAACTACAGATAACTCATGTAGTAGCCACATTTTCAGTTGCAGCAACTACATTGGCTGGTAGATATGCTCTTCAAGCAAGGCAAGCATATAAAGTCTGATCAGTCATTCCAAAAGTTAGGCGATTCTATAATGGAGGATTTGAGCAGACAATGACAAGATGAGAAGTGGCATTATTTCTAGGTTTTAGGTGCACTCTTTAATGTTTTTAAGTTCTTAATGATATGTTTCATCTTAGTTTTATATACTGATTGCTGCATATGTTGGATTTCTTTATGCGAGTTGATCCTCTTAATCATAGTAATGATTTTTGACATTCTTTATTTGTTTCTGGCTAATCAAGTTTATGATTGGATAGCTATGAATTCCCGATATTGATTCTGTATATAATATATTATGATCTTTCTTTCAGATATGTAATATATTTATCCTTCGATGCTGGCCTTTATTTGTTATCTTCTGGAAAGAAAGATCACAATTTATATCAAGTTAGTAGAGAAAGTAACAAAAACTATTCAGATTATGAAATATAACCAAATTTTATTTTTGATATTGAACAGTGATTTTCATTCCACTAACATAATTATTGCAGCCCGATTTCTTTTACAATTTGCATATAATGAAATATCTAATAAAAAATATAGTAGGTAAGATAACATAAACGTATTAGACATACTGTGATATCCCGGAAATTTTAGCAATATCAATTTAATAATCTGTATTTAAAATTAAATTGATTTGATAAAATTTTAATAAAAATTAACTTGATTTAATAATCCAATTAAATAAATGTTTAATTGATGAAATTTATCTTTTAAAAACTAATAAAATATTTTCCTATTTATAATGTATATATATGTATATATATTGTAAATAGATAGGTTTTGATTTGTAGTTAAATAAACAATTAAAATCTTGTTTTAAATTCTAATAATCATTTTGATAATTTGGCAATTGTATAAGAAAATTTAAAATACCATTTATATATTAAAACATTAATTCATTTAAATAAAATAAGATAATTAATTTATAATTTCTTAAATGATTTAAATTGGATAAATATGTTATTTTCAAATAATAATAAATGTATAAATAAAGATATGTTTTAAAAGACAATATCGTTATTTTTTTTAAAATTAAATATGTTAATATAAATTAGTTTTAAAATTTGATTTTAAATGTATAAATAGCATTTGAATTTGAATTCATTTTGAAATTAAAATTAATAAATTTTATATATGAATCTTGTAAATAAGTTTTCACTTTTATATAAATTGTTTTACTTCATTAAAAAGAAATATATATACATTTATTAATGAAACTACTTTATATGTGCTTATTAAATAAAGAAAAGGGTTTTATTTACTTTTAAAATACATAAAAATAAATAAAATTCATTTTTTAAACATATGTTAATATATAAAACAAATGTAAGTATCTTATGTAACTAATGAGACATATGTAAACTAATAATCCACTCAATTTGACAAATGTTATGTTTTTAGACAAGTGTCCTTTTCATTTTTGATTTTCTTTTAAATTTATAAATAAAACATTTTATCTTATAAAGGCATACTTCCTTCATTCCCATCCTTTTCTAATGTTCATTCTTTTTTCAAAGATAAATCTGCAGCATTTTTTTCCCTGCAACCATTTTACATATTCAAAATCTGGTTTTTCAAATTCAATGCAACCTTTCCTCAAAATCAAATCTAAAACAAATTTGTATTCCAAAATCCCAAAAGTAAAATCATGTTAAAACTGAATTTCCTCCTCAATTACAAATCTGTAACCCAGTAACCATTTCAATCATGCAAACTGTAAAATTATTTCCAAATGCAAAAGCATAAGCCTGCAGTCCTCTGTTAAAACCTCAAGTTCAAATTGCAAAACTGTAAAAAAAAAAAAAAATCTTTTTCCAAAAGCCTGCAATCTGAAATTCATTTCAGAAAGCAAAGCATATGTTGCCTGCATGCAAGTTTTTCTCTTCAAACTGAGTCTTTAAAGTAAGTAGAATCAAAGCCTGCATTTTCAAGTCTGTTCAAACATGAAACTACAAGCATTTAAGTTTGATTCAAAAGCATAATAAAAAAAAAAGTCTGCAACTCAGTTTTTAAAACTCCAAGCATGCAACTGCAAGCTTATCAAATTCAAACATTTTCAAATGAAATCTGGGTTTTGCCTTCTGCATTCTGAAAATCAAGCCATCTCAACATGCAACTGCAAATTCAAGTTTTTCAAATTTAAAGATTCAAATACATATGGAGTCAGGCCTGCATGCAAGCTTAAAGCAACAACAAGGCACTTTGGTTTTAAAATCAAAACAAAAATCTTTTCAAAAAGAATTTGTGCTCTGCTTTCAAAACATCAGGTGAGTAACTTCACTAAATTAAAAAAATAAGTATTCCCTGTTGCATGTTTTCCCCTTGAAATAATTAAGTTTGTGTGATTGTTTATTTATGAAATATCTGTGAAATTTGGATATGCATGCATGTGATGACTGTAACCCTTCTCTGTTACCAGTTTCTTTAAAAAAAAGAAAAAAGATTCCTCTTGCTTTAGTTAAATATTTTGTTAAGGCTTAGATTCTGTAATAACTATGTTATTTAGACCATAGTTTAGTTTAAAACTTATTAAGTAAAAACAAATTGGGTGATGACACTGCAAATTGAAGAACATCAGATTAAATAAATTAAGGTAAAATCTCAAACATGATAAATTATAAATTCAATGTTATAAACTGAAAACTTAAACAAAAATATGATTGTTAAAGCTAAAATCATATTGTTTAGTTGGGAGTTGGGATTGCAGTACCCATTCGAACAGAAAATGGGTTTTAGTCATTCTCTGATGATCGAGTGGATTGGAGTGTTTGGGGTTCTTGGTGGGGGTAGTGTAGTGATCAGAGAGTGTGGTAAAAAGGCCAGGAAGACGAACAGAGCTTGGTGGAGGCGATGGGAGGTTGATGTAATCTGTAAACCTAGTTTTGGGTATGCTATGGAATTTGATCGGCATTTTCTCTCTGGTTAATCGAGTTCTCTAGTACTCTCGGGAAAGGAAGATAGGGGATGGACGAAGTTTTGGCAGGAGTTTCGGCAGTAACGATGATCGGAGTTGAGGACACGAGTAAGTTTCCAGGTTTGGGTTTGGATGGAGATACCTGTCAGTTTGCATCAGGATTTGGGATAGGGGAACTCGGATTTGCTTTCGAGTCGATGATGATTTATTTTTTTTGGGATCGCGATGTGTTTCGGTGATGATTGTCGACTTGCTCGATGCCTGGGTGGTGGCCGGAGGTGGCCAAGACCTCCGTGCACATGCACAGAACAGTGGAAAGTATCAGGGAGGATTTGGGTTGCACTAACTTATACTCGAGTTATACTCGAGCAAATTCGAATGTTTCTCGAAGTTTTGTATGATTTTACTCGAAGTAGAAAGGGGGAAACTCGGGTTTACTTTCTGTAACTACAGGTTTTTGAAACCTGTAGTTTTAATTTAAAAGTTTGTTTTAAAATCTAAATGCAGGGTTTTAAAACAGAATTTAAAATTTAAATGTAAGGAATGGATTTCAAACTGAGTTTGAATCAAGGTTTACAAATTTAATTTAAACCTTTTTAAATTAAAATGTTAAACAATTTTTAAAAGGGTTTAAATAATCTGAAATTAAAGATAAAGCTTTAAGATTTAAGTAGAAGATTTAAACATAAGTTTAAATCTGGAAATAAGATTCAGATTTGAATCATTATTTAGAAATAAAGGAAGTTTTAAAATTTAAACTGTTTAAATACAACTTTGAATTTTTACGCATATTTAAAATATGATTTGTATTTTAATGAGTTTGGGGTTTAAATTTCTTTTAACTTCTTTTATAAAATAAGGAATTCTTTAGTATAAGTTTTAAAAAAGGTTTAAAAAAATGTTTTTAAAATTTTGATAAAGTTAAGTTTGGTTTTCATTTTAAATTTTAAATTTAAAATGCAATTTGAAACAAATTTTAGGATAAGTTGTTTTAAATTTCTTTGTTAATGATAATGTAATCATTAACAAGAAATGTTTTATTTTTAAAGAAAATCAAAGATTTAATGATTTTGATTCTTTAAATTAATAAGATAATTTAAATAATTTAATTAATTTATTTATTTAATTAATTAAGGATTTGAAATAAATTAAGGTTAATTAAAATTGTAATTTATATTAATAAATTTAAGTTAGTTACTTAGAAGAAAGGTAATTAAGAATTTATTGATAAGTTAATGAAGGTCATTAACTGGGAATTATTAATTAATTAATGTAATTAATCTTGATAATTAATTGTATTAAGTACGATTACTTTATGGAAATAATTAGAGTTATTAACTACCTATTGTAATTTATTTATTTATTTGATTAGTTTAAATTAATTAATTAAGTTTAATTAATTTAGAATAATCATTTAATGGATTGATAAGTAATCAAAAATGAATAATTACTTAGAGAAGTAATTAAGGTAAAGAAATTACTGGAGGTAATTAATTAAAGTAGAGAAGAGTTTTGGGGGTTAATTACTTTGTGTAATTAGTGTGAAGATAATTTCTTTATGAAGTAATTAATAATTAATTACTTTGTGTAATTAATTTAAGCATTTATTAATTACTTTATTTGAAATAATTAAGTGAGGTAATTAATTAAGAGTAATTAATTACTAATGAGATTAATCAAGATTGATTAATAAATATAATTAATTATTAAATGAAATTAATTTAGAAGTAATTAAGAAGTAATTAAGGGTAGTGAACTACTAAATGTAATTAATCAAGAATGATTAATAATTATGGTTTAATTAAGGTTAATTACTTAATATAATTAATTTAAATAAGTAATTTAAATTTAATTAAGGATCATTAATTAATATAATTAAGGATTAATTAATTAGGATTAATTAATCAATGATAAATGATTAAGGAAGTAATTAATTAATGTAATTAATTAATCAATGAAGTAATTAAAGGCTAATTACTGATTTTGGTTAAGGATAATTAATTTGTAAAATTAATTAAAGATAATTACTTGAATGTAATTAAAGGATAATTAATCAAGGGTGATTAATTAAGGTGATTAATTTGAGGATAATGATTTGATTGATTTGTAATCAATCAAGAGTTAAGTAAGCAAGTTTTAAATGGTGAAGAAATTAATTTAATTCATTTTAAATTAATTAAAGATAGGTAATTAATTTAATTCACTTTAAATTAATTAGAGATAGAAGTAATTAATTTGATTTATTTTAAATTAATTATGAATGATGTGATTATGGATCCTTGCTTATGAATAGATGATTTGGTTTGACTTGAATGGTTTGAATCTCAGACATGAGATGAATAGTGTTGTGTGTTATGGATGCATTGGTTGCATTTTGATGATGGTATGAGTTATCTATAGATAATGGTGATATAGATTGTCAATTTGTGGTGATTACTTGTTTATGATAATATTGTTGATTATCTATTATGATGATGTGAAGTATCTATCTGTGTGTATATAGATAGTTTAAATTGAATTGTTTTAAACTTAAAACAACTTGGACCTAAAAGACACGCTTTGGATTTCGATGAGACCGGGATCGGATTTCCATATTTGGATATCCGAAAACCACATCGATTCCAATTAACGTTAGGTCGTGAATCTAAGTGGAGCAAGTGAAGACTCGAGGTGTAAGGGCTATACGTCAGTATAACTCTGTGGGTGATTCCGTAATGAGTTTGACGGAATAGTGCTTATAGATTCGAGATGGTGAATCAGAGTGTAAGGGCTATGGTCGTTGACTCTGAGGGTGATTCCAATAATGAGTGCAACGAGATAGTGCCTTCGGTTTCGTTCGAACCCGGAACGAACTTGTATGGATTGAATGCTTTCAGCACATCGTCAGGCGGACGATGAGCTTTCTAAGTGATATGTCCTATAAAGGTAATCGTAACCTCAAGCCTCATCAACCGGGAATGGCTAAAACAGGGGAGGTGCAACAAGGCTTCGTGGGTAGCCCCCACTTGAGAGCTAGATTAATCCCTGTCTAGAGGTCCCTTTTTATTTCGGCTGTGTGGGTGGTTAAATCGCAACAACTGCCGGGGTTGTCTTGTTTGGAACTGTTCAGTAAGGAACGTGTCCGGCCTTGTGTTGCAGGGGAGTGGGAGTACTCCTCGGTACGGTTATCTAGGCCACGTACTGTGACGGGCGGTACCCTAGTAGCCCTGCCATTGTATGGAATCCAAAATCCAATAAGTGCCAACGGTTTTGATTGTATTACCCACTTTTGTGGCTAGTAGCTGGAACTTAATGAATGTAACAATTTCGGCTATTTCATATTTATTTGAAAACCCTAGACACTATTATAATATCATCGGATTTCCTATCAAATGTTTTGGTTAGCGTAAGGTAAAAACTTTTCCATGTTTATGTGTGGGAAGTCTTACGTGATACCTTTCTTTTCAAAAGTTTTTGAAGTTAAGAAACTTTAACCTGTTACTCACACCAGACCCATGTCTGACCCGGAGTTTATTTTTGTTTTTCATAAACTCTTGGGTACTCAAATTTTTACGAGTAGCCAAGGGATTCAGGTTAGGATTCGGGTTAGCTTTGACAAATGTTGGAGGAGCAATGGAGCAGGAGGCTTCTGCGTTAGATATTAGTATTCCGCTGTGTGTTCTGTGTTGTCTCTGAGATTGTATTATGTTGTAAATACTAGACAGGTGTTTATAACTGTCTAGTATGTGTTGTATTTCTGTGTACTCTGATAATGGTTGTAAACTATGTAAATATCTTATGTTATTAATATAATTTATTCGTTCCGCTGTTTAGATCCTGATGTGTTGTTTCTTCTTTCTTCTCTTTCTTTCTCTTTTCTATCCCTTTCTTTATTATTAGCGATGCGACTTCTTGGAGATAGGAAGTTGGGTCGTTACAGTGGTATCAGAGCATTAGGTTGAGTGAATACCTAGGCTCTGTAGGGTGTCTATCTTGAGAGAGCGTATTTGTAGTTTTGATATATCTATATATATATATATATATATATATATTTATTATTTCTACTTGTCCGTTGGGATACCTGTTCGGGTTTTTTTCAACATAAGTTATAAAGGTAGATAAGGTAGTGGTGGTGCGTAACACAACTACCATTGGTTGGAGTTTGAATGTTTGAGGTTGGAAGTGTATTTGTCGAGACTGTAGACCTAATACCGTCTCGAGTGAGTTGTGCAGAGTGTAGAAATTTCATCGATCTCTGTAGGTAACCTGTTAAGGTTCAGAATTCATCTTTGAAGATGGAAGATTTGAGTTTGGGTCTGTCGTTCTGGAAGAAGTATGTGATGGTATTTTGATACCTAAGGAAGTAGTAGCTGCGTGATGAGATGCAGTGACTATGGATTATGTCCGAAGATGTTTTCTTTGGAACGAGTTAGGAAGTGTGTCTACTTCGGTGATGTGACTGAGTTTAGCTGGTTGTTTGTGATTGGCTTTGAGGGCTGAGTTTCTCGAAGAGCTTTGGATAAGAAGTTTTGGCATTAGGTCAGCAGTTCAGCTCGGAGTGTCTTTGTTGGCAGAAGTTGACTGGATGAGTAGTTTCTGAAGGAGGAGTTCAGAAGCAGCAGAGTGGACCCAATACTTTATTGGATTGGCTAATTAAGAGTAAGCTGTTCTGATTGGTAAAGAGAGAACAGTTTTCTTTGGAAATTGGTCTCTATTGATCGCAAAAGTGACTTGCGATAGATTGAGTTTTCTTTTGAGGTATTGAAGAATTTTTGGTTGTCTTCTGAAAAGACAGAGGTTTTTCTGCATCTGGAGATTGGGTCTTCTTATCGACCGGATTCCAGGAGTGCTACCGGTGATTCAGCTAGTAGAAGGATGGTTTCTCGAGATAGGTTTGGTAAGGCAGCTCAGGATTGGTAGAACTTCTGAGTTTTCTTTGGATATGTTGATCCAGATTTCTGGGAAGTGATGTCCAGTTTGTGCTCATATTCTTCATCAGCAGTATCTTCTGTGCCAGTTCAGAGTTGTGCAGCGGAAGCAGTTTGGGAATGTTTCTATTTTGTCTTTTCTGGATAGAAGAAGTGAGTTTGTTCTTCTGATGTTTGAAGAGTAGAGTTGGTGATCTTGGTCTTGATTGATCTTGAGGAGATCGTTGTGTTGGGATGTTTTTGGTCTAGATTGTTTTTAGAGGAATCAACAAGAGTTGAGCTGATCAGTTTGGATTTAGGCAGCCCGGGATCGTCGGAAGAGTTTCACGGATAAGAGACGAAGGAATTTAGATTCCGGAGTCGGAGTTTTGATTGGATCTCTTATGTGTTTTAGTTGGATTGGTGTTGGTTTTCAAGAGTTGAATTTCCAGTTGGATAACTGGGATTCGATGAGATTCACGTATCTCTGAGGGAGTACGTGTATGAGTTATCTCTGGAAGTGGAACCAGCTGTTCAGGAAGGTTTGGTTGTTGATTCAAACTCGTCTGTAGTCTGATAAGCTGTTTAGTTTTGTAGATCAAGATGAGTAGAAGCTCTGTGGCTTCGTAGTTTTGATTGTTTGGATTTTGTAGGGCGAGTATCCTGGTGTATATATATACTTGGGGAAACTCGAGAAATTTTTATCCAGAATTTTGTCTGAATAATTAAATTTGTTTGATTAGATAGATTTGTTGCTATGATTGTTAGCATATGATTGATGTATGCTTGTGATTTAAAATTTAAAATGGGTTATTAAATTACTTTTGCTTTTAAATTTCGGGGACGAAATTCTTTTAAGGGGGGAGGAATGTGATATCCCGGAAATTTTAGCAATATCAATTTAATAATCTGTATTTAAAATTAAATTGATTTGATAAAATTTTAATAAAAATTAACTTGATTTAATAATCCAATTAAGTAAATGTTTAATTGATGAAATTTATCTTTTAAAAACTAATAAAATATTTTCCTCTTTATAATGTATATATATGTATATATATTGTAAATAGATAGGTTTTGATTTGTAGTTAAATAAACAATTAAAATCTTGTTTTAAATTCTAATAATCATTTTGATAATTTGGGAATTATATAAGAAAATTTAAAATACCATTTATATATTAAAACATTAATTCATTTAAATAAAATAAGATAAGTAATTTATAATTTCTTAAATGATTTAAATTGGATAAATATGTTATTTTCAAATAATTATAAATGTATAAATATAGATATATTTTAAAATACAATATTGTTATTTTTTTAAAATTAAATATGTTAATATAAATTAATTTTAAAATTTGATTTTAAATGTATAAATAGCATTTGAATTTGAATTCATTTTGAAATTCAAATTAATAAATTTATATATGAATCTTGTAAATAAGTTTTCACTTTTATATAAATTGTTTTACTTCATTAAAAGAAATATATATATACATTTATTAATGAAACTACTTTATATGTGCTTATTAAATAAAGAAAAGGGTTTTATTTACTTTTAAAATACATAAAAATAAATAAAATTCATTTTTAAAACATATGTTAATATATAAAACACGTGTAAGTATCTTATGTAACTAATGAGACATATGTAAACTAATAATCCACTCAATTTGACAAATGTTATGTTTTTAGACAAGTGTCCTTTTCATTTTTGATTTTCTTTTAAATTTATAAATAAAACATTTTATCTTATAAAGGCATGTTTCCTTCATTCCCATCCTTTTCTAATGTTCATTTTTTTTTCAAAGATAAATCTGCAGCATTTTTTTCCCTATAACCATTTTACATATTCAAAATCTGGTTTTTCAAATTCAATGCAACCTTTCCTCAAAATCAAATCTGAAACAAATTTGTATTCCAAAATCCCAAAAGTAAAATCATGTTAAAACTGAATTTCCTCCTCAATTACAAATCTGTAACCCAGTAACCATTTCAATCATGCAAACTGTAAAATTATTTCCAAATGCAAAAGCATAAGCCTGCAGTCCTCTGTTAAAACCTCAAGTTCAAATTGCAAAACTGTAAAAAAAAAAAATCTTTTTCCAAAAGCCTGCAACCTGAAATTCATTTCAGAAAGCAAAGCATATGTTGCCTGCATGCAAGTTTTTCTCTTCAAACCGAGTCTTTAAAGTAAGTAGAATCAAAGCCTGCATTTTCAAGTCTGTTCAAACATGCAACTACAAGCATTCAAGTTTGATTCAAAAGCATAATGAAAAAAAAAGTCTGCAACTCATTTTTTAAAACTCCAAGCATGCAACTGCAAGCTTATCAAATTCAAACATTTTCAAATGAAATCTGGGTTTTGCCTTCTTCATTCTGAAAATCAAGCCATCTCAACATGCAACTGCAAATTCAAGTTTTTCAAATTTAAAGATTCAAATACATATGGAGTCAGGCCTGCATGCAAGCTTAAAGCAACAGCAAGGCACTCTGGTTTTAAAATCAAAACAAAAAGCTTTTCAAAAAGAATTTGTGCTCTGCTTTCAAAACATCAGGTGAGTAACTTCACTAAATTAAAAAAATAAGTATTCCCTGTTGCATGTTTTTCCCCTTGAAATAATTAAGTTTGTGTGATTGTTTATTTATGAAATATCTGTGAAATTTGGATATGCATGCATGTGATGACTGTAACCCTTCTCTGTTACCAGTTTCTTTAAAAAAAAAGATTCCTCTTGCTTTAGTTAAATATTTTGTTAAGGCTTAGATTCTGTAATAACTATGTTATTTAGACCATAGTTTAGTTTAAAACTTATTAAGTAAAAACAAATTGGGTGATGACTCTGCAAATTGAAGAACATCAGAGTAAATAAATTAAGGTAAAATCTCAAACATGATAAATTATAAATTCAATGTTATAAACTGAAAACTTAAACAAAAATATGATTTTTAAAGCTAAAATCATATTGTTTAGTTGGGAGTTGGGATTGCAGTACCCATTTGAACAGAAAATGGGTTTTAGTCATTCTCTGATGATCGAGTGGATTGGAGCGTTTGGGGTTCTTGGTGGGGGTAGTGTAGTGATCAGAGAGTGTGGTAAAAAGGCCAGGAAGACGAACAGAGCTTGGTGGAGGTGATGGGAGGTTGATTTAATCCGTAAACCTAGTTTTGGGTATGCTATGGAATTTGATCGGCATTTTCTCTCTGGTTAATCGAGTTCTCTAGTACTCTCGGGAAAGGAAGATAGGGGATGGACGAAGTTTTGGCAGGAGTTTCGGCAGCAACTGTTGGGCGAATTTTCACCCAGAAGATCTTAAGACCGAGAAGCGTCAGTTTCACCCGGATTCGCAACCTCCATTCCATCCGGTTCCTAAGTCCATTCGGCAATGAGGGCAAGATCTCATCTGGTTCAATCTCATTCGGCGTACCCCATCCGGTCCAAACGCATTCGCCCCATCCGGTCACAAGCCTCCACTGCCGAGCCAAGCTCCATTCGGTCACCGAGCCAACCTTCTCCAAGAACTCAACACGGACTCTCCCATGCATGCCGAACCAAGCATCCACTACCGGTCCACCATACTTCACCACCAAGACCGGACCAACCCTCACAGCAACCACCATCACCGGACCGAACCATCCACAACCGGACCGAGCTCCAACCTCTCCAAGCACGGCCGATCCAAGGCTTCGCCGAACCAGAACGCTGCCAGGCCAGATTGCTCCAGCCCAGGCCCACCAGCAGCTATATGCATCCAAGACCTCTGCCCCCTACCTCACTCTATAAATAGAGGGGCAGGGGTACAACAATGGCAGACAAGTTTGAGAGCTCAAGCGCGGAAGGAACTTTCAAACTACTTTCATATACTTGTACACAAAGCATTGTACTTGTAATCTGAAAGAAAGAAGATAATAACATATAAAGTGGACGTAGGCACGTTCTTGCCGAACCACTATAAATCTGTGTGTCTTTTACATTTCAGCCCCTGCTTTTTTCATATTTACACAACTCATCTAAATCATTAAGAATCACATAAAATCAACTAAATCACACGAATTGGAGGTGTTTGCCCATTTTTTGTGCAAACATTTTTGGTGCTTTCACTGAGAAATTCAAACTCGAAGCTAAAGCTTCCCTCATTCAACCTTCTTTCCCAATAGCACCCTTTATTGCCTAGGAAACATGACTTCCAGGCCAAGAAAAGACGCCAACAAGGGAAAGAACGTTGCAACCAGCAGCGCTCCAAATCCAGTGGATCCAGATCAAGAGAACCATCCCACTACAGCAGCGGTGCCTCATGTAGATCAGGCAATTCCAACAGCCCCTGCCGCGGAACAACCGGCAGTAATCACTAGAGCAGATCTAGACAGAGTTGTGGTGGAAGTGACTAACCGCTTCGCATCCCAACAAGAAGCTTTGGTGAACCAACTCATGTCACGCTTGAGGGATGTCGAAGAATCCAACCGCAACACCGAATCATGGGATGAATCTCAATCTGGAGGATCTCGGAGACAACAAAGGTCTTCCCTCTTCGAAGAAGCCATCAACAGGAACAACAATGATAGGGGCCGCGCCCGGACTCAGCCCGAACTCCGACTCGAAGAAGCGCTTGGAACCGAACCCAGTGGGGGAGGCGCCAGGCGAGGGTCGGATGTAGCTGAGCCAGTCATGCCGCCTAATCATAGAAACCCCGCTGAACGGAGCCGAGCTAGAACCCAGCCCGAAGTTGACCCCATGGAAATGCTCGAAATAGAACCCCGTAGGGGAAGATCAAGGCAGGGGGCAACTGTAGCTGGTCCTAGCATGCATCCGAGCAGCCAGAGGCAACCACTGGATAACGTCAGAAGTGATAGACTATACCATCCCTACAGGTCATCTGGACGAGATCGATCCCGCAGGGAAGAACCAAGTTCATTTCTATCCGCTGCAAATTCTGATGAAAGAATGGCACGATTATTCAGAGAATGCGTCCAACGGGAGCAAAGGGACCGAGGAATAGGCGCTAGGGTCACCAGCCCCTTCACCCGCAATATCGAAACTGCCATCACCCCCCGGGAATGGAAAATGCCAACCATGGAACCTTACAAGGGAACTTCCGACCCCATCGTACACTTATAGAGATACACCCAGCATATGCTCATGAGCGGAGCAACAGAAGGGGTGTTGTGTAAATGCTTCCCTCTATTCCTAGCAGATCTAGCTACCTCCTGGTTCTGCCATCTACCCCAAGGATCTATCAGCTCATGGGAGATGTTGAAAGAAAGGTTCATTAGCCAGTTCCACATCCATGTAGAACAACCCAAGGATGCTTATTCTCTATCCAATGTCAAACAGAAATCCGGAGAGACACTGCAACAATATCTAACCCGGTTCAACGCCGCAGCGGCCGCAGTCCAAGATGCCGATGAGAAGCTCACCCTAATGGCCCTCTGTAGTGGTGTACACCCAGATACCAAGTTCGCTAGAAGACTAACTAAGGAAAAACTAGCTACTTTACCTGATTTCTTCCATGAAGCTGGAAAGTATATGAGACTTGAAGACGCCGCCACTGAGAGGCAATCAGGGCAACAAGGTAAGACAACTTCGGACAAGGTTCCCGCTGCAGCTAAGGACACTCGAAGAAATGAATCTAGAGACAATGTTGGGGGCAGGAAGGTTGAAAAACGCCAATATCGACCAGGACCAAGATTTGACTCCTACACTCCTTTGAATGAAACAATCGAAAACATCTTTCTAGCCACTCAGGGCGAACTCGGATACAAGCGCCCCCCGCACAAGAAAGAATCTGATAACGCACTCAAGTCTGGAAAGTTCTACTGCTTCCACGAATCCCACGGACATGACACCAATGAATGCCACCATCTCCGGGACTTGATCGAAGAACACATCAGAAGGAGAAGGCTGGAACGCTATGTGAAAGGTCAGAACAAGACTCCAACTCCTGCCAATGAGAACTCAAAGCGACCCCTCCCAGAAGTAGGTGGAGGGAATCGCAACACCAGTGGCTCTAGTCAAGAGAAGATAGTGGTCCATACCATCTCGGGAGGACCACACATTGCCGACAGAAGCTGGGCAGAGATGGAAAGATACGGCAAGTCACTTAGAAATGCTGAAGGCTGTGTTAACTCCATTATGGAAGAACGCCACCCAAAACGGAAAGAGAGTGACGACATCGTATTCAGTAGGCGTGATTTAGAAGGAAGACAGTATCCACATATGGATCCCATGGTCATCTCTGCCTGGTTCGGTCCAGCTAAAGTTTTCCGAATTCTAATAGACACAGGAAGCTCCATAAATATCCTATTCAAGCATGCTTTCGACAAAATGAAGCTGTCAATGAAGGATGTGTCTCCCTGCAACAAACCCCTGCACGGTTTCACTGGAGATGCGAAAATGCCCCTCGGGCAACTTGACCTCTTCGTCGAAATAGGAAGTCATCCCCGCTCCGTTGTACGAAAACAAACGTTCGTACTAATAGAACACCACTCGTCCTACAACGCCTTCTTGGGAAGACCAGCCTTGTCTGACTTCCAAATTGTCCTAGCCCCGTGGTGCCTAAAGATGAAATTCCCAACAGATAACGGAATAGGAGAAGTTGAAGGAGACCAAGACGCCGCTCGAGATTGCTATGTAACTGAACTTCGCAATAACCGTAGAAAGGATAAAGGGAAAGATGCAGAGACTACTCTCTGCATGAAAAGCTTGGAAGCATAGCAACTAAAGAAAGCCCCTCCTCTTCGATACACCAGCGATCCTTTCAATGAACTAGACCCCAGGGATAAGGAGGAGGAGGCTACCGTTGAGCCTGCAGAGGCCATGGAATTCGTATCTGTAGACAAACATGATTCAAGTAGACTATTAAAAATAGGATCTCAGCTAAAAACAGAATTGAAGGATCAACTCATTGACTTTCTCCGCCACAACTTAGATGTATTTGCGTGGACACATGCCGATATGACAGGAATCTCCCCAGACATAGCATGCCACATGCTGAACATCGATCCCACCAAGGTACCTATAAAGCAGAAAAAGAGAAGCATGGGAGCAGAACGATCAGCAGACCTCGATGAGGAAGTAAAGAACCTACTTGCTAATGACTTCATACGAGAAGCCATCTACCCAGAATGGATCGCTAACCTGGTACTAGTAAAGAAAGCTAATGGGAAGTGGCGAACATGCATTGATTTCTCCAACTTGAATGACCCTTGCCCGAAAGACTGCTTCCCGCTCCCCCGAATCGATCAACTTGTGGACAGCACTGCCGGGCACGAACTCTTATCTTTTATGGATGCATACTCCGGATACAACCAGATTCCTATGCACGCTCCCGATCAAGACCACACTAGCTTCATCACTGACCGGGGATTATATTGTTACAAAGTCATGCCTTTTGGACTCAAAAATGCCGGAGCTACCTATCAACGCCTCGTCAACAAGATGTTCGCAGAATTAATAGGACGAACTATGGAAGTATATGTGGATGACATGTTGGTAAAGTCCAGGAGAGCCGACGATCATGTAAGCCGCCTGGGCGAGATGTTTCAGGTACTTCGCCGATATGGAATGAAGCTGAATCCTCTAAAGTGCTCCTTCGGAGTGTCATCGGGAAAATTCTTAGGATTCATCGTCCATGCCAGAGGAATTGAAGCAAACCCTGAACAAATCCGGGCTCTAAAGGAAATAAGGATACCTTCCACTCGAAAAGAAATGCAGAGCCTAAACGGAAAGGTGGCCGCCCTAAGCAGATTCATTTCCAAAGCAACTGACAAGTGCGCCCCTTTCTTCGAAGCTCTCAAGAAAGACAAAGGAAAGTTCGAGTGGACCGATGAATGCTTAAAAGCCTTCCTTAACCTGATCGAACACCTTCAGAGACCACCAGTACTCTCAACACCAAACGAAGGCGAAGAGCTATACCTATACCTCGCTGTGTCATCTCATGCTCTAAGCGCTGCCCTGGCAAGAGAAGAAGACCGCACACAACGCTCGGTATACTTTATAAGTAAGAGATTTACAGGGGCAGAAGCCATATATCCTAAACTTGAGAAATTGGCATATTGTTTATTGATCGCGTCACGAAAACTGCGACACTACTTCCAATCTCACTCCATCAGAGTTCTAACCGATCAACCACTAAGACAGGTGCTCCATCGTCCCGACACTTCTGGACGACTCCTCAAATGGTGCATTGAACTAAGTCAGTATGACGTCACCTACCACCCTCGCACCGCTATCAAGGGGCAAGCCATGGCCGATTTCATTGCCGAATTCACTACCAACGAAGGCAAGGATCAATTTGAAATGGCAAAAAACATCAAGTGGAACCTCTTTGTAGATGGAGCATCGAACGAACAAGGCTCGGGGGCAGGTATTGTGATAATCACCCCTAGGGGAAGAAAGCTGTACTATGCATTAAGGTTGGAATTCGCGGCCACTAACAACGATGTGGAGTATGAGGCAGTAATAGCGGGATTGGAGCTTGCCTTAGAAATTGGAGTCAATTCTTTATGTCTTCATAGTGATTCTCAACTTATCATAAACCAAGTACTAGGAGAGTTCCAGACACGAGGAGAACGACTCACAACATATCTAAAGAAAACCAAACTGCTGCTCGATCAATTGGATCATTATCTAATCAAACACATTCCTCGAGAAGATAACCAAGAGGCCGATGAACTAGCAAAGCAAGCTAGTATGAAGAATAGCACCATTTCCGGAGCACTAGCCATCTCAAGACAGCTAGCCCCAAGTTTCGAACAAGTGAATCTGATAACTGCAATCGAAGAAGGAACTTGGATGACTCCTATCCGGAAATATTTGCAGGACGGCACACTACCAGACAAACGTGATGAAGTCAGGAGAATTTTGAGGAAAGCTCCCCACTACACAATACAAGAAGGCATCCTCTATCGCCGTGGCTTCTCTAGCCCCTTATTCAGATGCGTCGCTGGAAGGGAAGCCAAGGAAATCTTATTCAACGTCCATGAAGGAAGTTGCGGAGATCACACTGGAGGGCAGACTCTGGCGAAAAAGATACTCCGATATGGATATTACTGGTCCACACTAAACAAAGACGCCTTAGACTTCGTCAAGAGATGCGACAGATGTCAGAAATTTGCCAAGATTCCTCGACTACCCACAAATGAGATTACTCAAATGACCAGCCCTTGGCCCTTTGCTGTATGCGGAATTGATTTAATTGGCGAACTGCCAACGGGCAGAGGCGGAGCCAAATATGCTATAGTGGCAGTCGATTATTTCACCAAATGGGTGGAAGCGGAACCCCTAAATAAAATATCTTCAGCAAAAGTTATCAACTTCTTGATCAAAAATATTCTGTGCAGGTTCGGAGTACCACTCAAGATCATATCGGACAACGGACTCCAATTTGACAGCGAAGAATTCGCCGACTGGTGCCAAGAGCATGGAATTCATAAAAGCTTCTCATCAGTAGCTTATCCTCAGGCAAACGGACAAGTCGAAGCTGTCAACAAAATTCTCAAAACCCTAATCAAGAAGAAACTTGAAAAGTCAAAAGGCGCTTGGGTGGACGAACTTCCTACGGCACTTTGGGCCTACCGCACATCTTTCAGAACATCAACGGGACATACTCCTTTCTCTTTGGCATACGGATCGGAGGCAATGCTCCCTGTTGAGACTATTGTTCCTTCCTACCGTAGGATCCACTACAATCCAGAAGAAAACGAAGAACTCCTCCTCATGTCTTTGGATCTGATTGAGGAAAGGAGAAACGATGCAGCACTCAAAGCAGCAGCTCACAAACAAAAAGTGGCAGCACTATACAACTCCAAAGTCAAGCATCACATCTTACAAGAAGGAGATCTTGTCCTCAGGCGAATCTTTCCGCGCCCCAGGGCACTGGACCCCATCTGGGACGGACCATATGTAATTCATAAAGACCTCCACAACGGAGCTTATATTTTGTCAACAGTGGACGGAGAGGTGTTCCAGAGGGCATGGAACATCCGACACCTCCGTCGATACTTTTCTTAACTTGTACTGCCCATATGAAGTGAATTAACAAAGAGAATCAGTGGACGTAGGCATTTTCAGGCCGAACCACTTTAAAAAATCTTGTCTCTTTTTAACTTGTTCCTTTATATCTTGGCTGCTTGTTAAGCTTTATCCTTTTCTGTTGAACAAAATCCTATGGCATCTCCACTCAAAACGCACCACGGCCTCATCTGGACAAGGCCTAACAGATACGCTACGATTCTATGCACTCGCCAGTGAGACTCTTTTGCTCCAGCATCCCTCTGCTGCGGGTTAACTCATTGCTCGCGACTGCCCTCAAGGCCAACTGTAATGAGCCGATTATAAGTCATCATAAAGGCCGACTATAGCCGATGGCAGCTCATTACGGCGTTCGGCTCGCCGGCAACTGTGAACCTACTTTAAGCCCCAACATAAGGTGTGGCCAGCCAGGGGTAGTTCACGGCCAATGGCACCCACGCTAGCCGGCCACGGTAAATCGAATAATACCACGATTACGGACCATAATGGTTCGGGTAATTACCGTGCGCGATCTCGGCTCCGATGTGTCTTAAGTGCGGCTGTGGTAAAAAAGAAAACTCCCTGCGGAGGCGTAAGATGGGTGACAAATGTCTCCAAGACCCACAGCTAGGGAAAGTGACTACAAAACCCGTTTGCCACGAACTTAAGCACATCGATGGCCTTCCGTGACTGGAAGTTTTACTTTTCCCATATTTCCATTTCATTTAAATACTTTTCTCCTATCCTGTATAACAAACTCCAAAGTACAGGAAACCAAATAGGGAGCATTCGCTCATGAGAATCTAAGCCTACGTGCTGGGTGGCAAGGTACTCAGCTATGTCCATGATCAGTTACACAAGACGCTCAAAGCTACCACCTGCAACTAAAACATGAAGGGCGATACTCTCTTCTCTTGTACATAAATATGTAACTATAGTTTATTCATACGTCATACTAACATTGCAAAACATGAAATTATATTTCAAGCAACAGCTTAACATCAAACACAACTAAAATCACAGGCATATGCATACTTCTCACGCACCACATCAAAATGACAACAACATTTAAACATAACAAAATCAGCTTATGTCATAAAATCATATAAAGTTGTTCTTTGCAAATAATATTATTACAGTCACATCAATGTTTTGGACTAACATAAATAGCGATAAAGGGAAATAAAAAGGTGGCCAAATCCGGACAAGTAACCAGCTGCGTCCACACTTCGCTCTCATCCTACCAACTCCCCCAAGCCTACTTGGCCGCAGGGTCGGAGCTCCCAGCGTGTTGATCGGAAGTTCCACCTGTCCAATCCAGAAGAGGAATTCATTAAACAAACGATAAACGATCAAGTTATGGAAACCCAGAAAGAAAAGGAAAAGAGAAGAATAACTCACCAGCGTCCGCCGCTTGATCCTCATCCTCCAGTTGCACACCCGCTTCCTCCGCCGCAAGCAACCGCATCCCCTCCTTCACCGCCGCTTGCTCCTCTTTCGAGAACTGAGCAGTGACCACATCTAGACTAAAATCCACTCCACCTTCCTTACCCGCATTGACCCTGGCCTCCTCTAAAGCCCGAAGATATACCTTGGCCATGACCCGGGGATAGTCATCCATCCAAGACAAGCTGCCCTCCTTCCAAGTGCGGAAGTACATATCCTGCAGCATCTCGTCCATCATCCCCTCATTCTCCTCAAACTCCCTCACCCGGGCCTCGGAAACCTGCAACTTGGCGACAGCGACATCCCTCTCTGATCGGTATCTTAAGTAGTCAGCCTGGAGAGACCTCCTCATCTCCTCCTTTAACTTGACTTGAGCCATCTCCGCGGCCTCAAGCCTCCCAGACAACTCCTCTACCTGCTCGAGATCCGCATTCCGGACCTCATCGACTGTCGCAATGGCCATGTCGATCCGCTCCTTACAGGCGGCCTCCATCTTCCGTAGTTCTGCCCTACTAGCCTTTTCCATAGTCTCTTTCAGCCGCCTGGAGGCTTCTTCGTGCTGAGAAATCTGAACGGCTTGACCGGCAAGCTGTTCGGCCTGATCGGCAACCTTTAGCCGCAACCGAATATTAGCACTCCCAATCTCCTCCCTGGACTTGACCAATTGAGCATGATGCTTCATTAACTTCTTGGTCTCTTCAGCCACCCGATCGATATTAGCTTTGGCTTCGTCTCCCATGGCAACTACCCGAGTGGTAAGCAGATCAAGATCTAGGGACTTGGCCTCGTCTAGCACTCGTACCATGGGGTTGCGGGGAAGAAGGTGCTCACCCGTGGCCTCATCAAATGAAATATCCCGAGAGCTTGGATCTAAATCAGGATGACCGGCAAAGGGGTCGCGAGGCACGTCAGGACGCCTTATATGGATAACAGTTGGATTCTTAGAAGGAGGTGGAGGGGGATAAACTCCATGCTCTCCTCCGTGGTATCACGAGGAGGCTGAACAGGAAGCTGCGGACCAGGGGAAGGCTCAAATAAGGAACGACTCCTCTTCTTTTTCTGAATGCTCTCTTCAATGACCCCAAGAAGAGGACGGTATCTGACCACGTCCCCAGGACGACCAGTAAGAGGCTTCGGCTTATCAAAAGCTCTCATCAACTTGAATTGTTCAAGGCGGTGTCGAACGTCTGACGTTTTAGCCGCCTGGCCTTCCCCTGGAGTAAAAAACAAATGTTATGAACATACGACGATCCATAATTCAAGAAACATGTTAAGTTAAAAAGAAAGAAAAAGTGAGAATGCACATCTATTATACAAACCCTGCGGAGGAGTGGGATACTGCAATAAGTCCTGAATCTCATTCCAGGACGGAAGTGAACCATAAAATATTTCTAAGTCCCTATCGTAAATGGAATCGACAGAGGACAAAAGTTCACCTTGCACCGCCGGAGTCACCCTGGCTAAGGAGCCCTTAGGGGAAAGATCGGCACCAGCCCCGACCTTGCCAGTCTCCTTCGCCTTCTCCGCTTCCGATTCTCCCTCCGATTCCACGAAGGCCTGGCGGAGGGCCTCATCCAGTTCAGAGTCTTGCCCAGAAATTAAGGCACCAGCACCACTACCACCCTGACCATCTCCATCTCCTCCGCCCTCCGACTCTCCTTCCATATCGCCTCCTTCGCCCTCTTCCACACCTTCCTCCTCCGGGATGATCGGGCAAGTACTAGGAGAGGGGCCCTCAGACTCCTTAAGCTTCTTGCCTCCCGCGACGGGATGTTGTGCAAAGGGCTTCCTCTTGCCACTCTTCACCGTGGCCCCCTCCTTAGCTTTAGCGGCCTTCTCTTCAGCCGTGTCCCTCTGCTTAATCACGGACTGGTGCGGCTGGATCAAGTTGTACTCCAGGAGGGTAGCGTTCCTGATCAGGAACGAAGCCGACCTGTCCCGTGCGGGAATGGCCTTTATTTCAGCAGCCATCCGCGCCAAAGAATCATCTTCCACGACTGCAATGCCACCTGTCGCTAGCAAGAAATAGAGGCGTGTCAAAAGAAGCACTACAGTCAGAACATGCAAAATATAAATGAAATTCATCTTACAGCCGGAAGTGAAAAGACGGAAAGAAACAGAATCGTCCTTGATAAAAAACCATTCTTTCTTGAACATGGTAAACTTGGAATATAAGTCCAAGACCGGTTTGAAGGGCACGGCCGCTTCTAGACTAATATACGGAGACCCCTTCTTGTGGCCTCTCAAGTTATACAAATATCGAATTTCCCGGTTAGAAGGAGGGCGCCCGTACCTCCTCTGGAAGATGACGAAAAGGCTCACCAGAATGGCATAAGAGTTCGGCTGGAGCTGGAATGGAGCCACCTTCAAGTATGTGGTAAAGCTAACTATCCAGGCATTGATAGGAGGGATAGCACCACACATGCAATGATATCTGCTGTAAGCAAAGTAGCCTTCGGGGGGATTATACGGCATCACTCCATCTCCCGGCAACAGCATGCGAGCCCTGTCTATCCCGAAGGAGCGGGATATAACATCAAGTTGCTCCTCCTTTAGGGAGCTAAGAAAGCAATCGGGAGGGGAGACCAGAAGTTCCTGGGGACCGTACCCGTCCACTAACGACCTCGGAACAGGCCCATGTCGCACCGGCCCTGGTTGGGCTGGGGGCTCGGAGGAAGATGACTCTCCTCTACCTTTAGACTTCTTTTTATCCGATCGGGTTTCCGCTTTGCGAGACATTTATCTGCAGCACAAGAAAAACACGGTGTTAGAACAAGAAGTATAGAAACATAAACAAGAAAAGTATCTAAAGCAAGCGTATAAAAGCCTAAGATTTCGCTCAAGATTCAAATTTCCGAGTCTCATTCGGCATATGCCTCATTCGGTAGTTCCATTCGGCATTGGAAGTTCATCCGGTATATGAATTCGTTCGGTAGTACAGTGCAAAGTTCATCCGGCACCAAAATCCCATATTCATTCGGTACAAAAACCATTCGGCATTAACAGCCTTACGCGTGTATTCGATAGTCGGATTCATTCGGTGGTAAAGGTCATTCGGCAAAGGAACATATACCTAATTCGATAAAAGCTTGGTTCGGCAGAGAAGTTGGTTCGGCTAGAGATCGATTCGGCACTCGTTGGTTCGGTAAGGAATAACTAAGGGGGGTGTAGCCCCTATATATAGGCGAGGGCAGAAGCACCGGTCCAGCCGGTTCGGCATACCGGACCAACCAAAAACCGAATGAAACCATCTCAACCAGCAAAAGCCAGAAACAGGTGGCATGCAAGGCGCCTCACACAGATAAGTACCGAACTCTAGGACCTACTAATAAAATAGAGATTATGATAACGATGAACAAGTCGTAAATCGCTCATTAACATGGGTTACCCACTTACACATGTACGCGACCACGAACGGTCCACAGGCATGCTCTGAATGGCTATTAACCCTATCGTTGTGAGAATCTACGCTTCGACATCCTTTTAAAATTCATCGGTTGGATGGATATTTAGCTCGGCTAATTCTGAAATGGCTAAGCCACTTAAACATGTACGGGGTCACGAACGATCCTTAGGCATGCTCTGAGCTGGCGATAAACCATCTTCACAAACGATCCAGGGACCCACTCGAACGAAAACCTGGCATCAATAATGCTGAGCCCCCTAGGGGCACACCTACTCGCCTCGAACGGCACCCGACCTCGAACGGTCACATCTCGCCTTGAACGGCACAATTCACTTCGCCTCAAATATTTCGATCCCGAACGGTCGTCATTTGAAATCACATTAAAACTGTAAATTCCTTTGCAGGAAATCAACAGGATATGGACATCCAGCTCATTGCATTACAAAGCACGCCTTCCTACCGCAAGGCATGAGGACACCGATAGGACATGAACATCCAGCCCATGGCGTTACGAAACGAGCTTTCCTACCGTAGGGAAACAAAGCGCGACACATGCAAGCACGTGCCCCACTTTGGGGGGCAAATGTTGGGCGAATTTTCACCCAGAAGATCTTAAGACCGAGAAGCGTCAGTTTCACCCGGATTCGCAACCTCCATTCCATCCGGTTCCTAAGTCCATTCGGCAATGAGGGCAAGATCTCATTCGGCGTACCCCATCCGGTCCAAACGCATTCGCCCCATCCGGTCACAAGCCTCCACTGCCGAGCCAAGCTCCATTCGGTCACCGAGCCAACCTTCTCCAAGAACTCAACACGGACTCTCCCATGCATGCCGAACCAAGCATCCACTACCGGTCCACCATACTTCACCACCAAGACCGGACCAACCCTCACAGCAACCACCATCACCGGACCGAACCATCCACAACCGGACCGAGCTCCAACCTCTCCAAGCACGGCCGATCCAAGGCTTCGCCGAACCAGAACGCTGCCAGGCCAGATTGCTCCAGCCCAGGCCCACCAGCAGCTATATATATCCAAGACCTCTGCCCCCTACCTCACTCTATAAATAGAGGGGCAGGGGTACAACAATGGCAGACAAGTTTGAGAGCTCAAGCGCGGAAGGAACTTTCAAACTACTTTCATATACTTGTACACAAAGCATTGTACTTGTAATCTGAAAGAAAGAAGATAATAACATATAAAGTGGACGTAGGCACGTTCTTGCCAAACCACTATAAATCTGTGTGTCTTTTACATTTCAGCCCCTGCTTTTTTCATATTTACACAAATCATCTAAATCATTAAGAATCACATAAAATCAACTAAATCGAACGACTTGGAGGTATTTGCCCATTTTTAGTGCAAACAGTAACGATGATCGGAGTTGAGGACACGAGTAAGTTTCCAGGTTTGGGTTTTGATGGAGATACCTGTCAGTTTGCATCAGGATTTGGGATAGTGGAACTCGAATTTGTTTTCGAGTCGATGATGTTTTTTTTTTTGGGGATCGCGATGTGTTTCGGTGATGATTGTCGACTTGCTCGACGCCTGGGTGGTGGCCGGAGGTGGCCAAGACCTCCGTGCACATGCACGGAACAGTGGAAAGTATCAGGGAGGATTTGGGTTGCAGTAACTTATACTCGAGTTATACTCGAGCAAATTCGAATGTTGCTCGAAGTTTTGTATGATTTTACTCGAAGTAGAAAGGGGGAAACTCGGGTTTACTTTCTGTGACAACAGGTTTTTTGAAACTTGTAATTTTAATTTAAAAGTTTGTTTTAAAATCTAAATGCAGGGTTTTAAAATAGAATTTAAAATTTAAATGTAAGGAATGGATTTCAAACTGAGTTTGAATCAAGGTTTACAAATTTAATTTAAACCTTTTTAAGTTAAAATGTTAAACAATTTTTAAAAGGGTTTAAATAATCTGAAATTAAAGATAAAGCTTTAAGATTTAAGTAGAAGATTTAAATATAAGTTTAAATCTGGAAATAAGATTCAGATTTGAATCATATACAACTTTGAATGTTTAAGCATATTTAAAATATGATTTGTATTTTAATGAATTTGGGGTTTAAATTTCTTTTAACTTCTTTTATAAAATAAGGAATTCTTTAGTATAAGTTTTAAAAAAGGTTTAAAAAAATGTTTTTAAAACTTTGATAAAGTTAAGTTTGGTTTTCATTTTAAATTTTAAATTTTAAATGCAATTTGAAACAAATTTTAGGATAAGTTGTTTTAAATTGCTTTGTTAATGATAATGTAATCATTAACAAGAAATGTTTTATTTTAAAGAAAATCAAAGATTTAATGATTTTGATTCTTTAAATTAATAAGATAATTTAAATAATTTAATTAATTATTTTATTTATTTAATTAAGGATTTGAAATAAATTAAGGTTAATTAAAATTGTAATTTATATTAATAAATTTAAGTTAATTACTTAGAAGAAAGGTAATTAAGAATTTATTGATAAGTTAATGAAGGTCATTAACTGGGAATTATTATTAATTAATTAATGTAATTAATCTTGATAATTAATTGTATTAAGTATGATTACTTTATGGAAATAATTAGAGTTATTAATTACCTATTGCAATTAATTTATTTATTTGAATAGTTTAAATTAATTAATTAAGTTTAATTAATTTAGAATAATCATTTAATGAATTGATAAGTAATCAAAAATGAATAATTACTTCGAGAAGTAATTAAGGTAAAGAAATTACTGGAGGTAATTAATTAAAGTAGAGAAGAGTTTTGGGGATTAATTACTTTGTGTAATTAGTGTGAAGATAATTTCTTTATGAAGTAATTAATAATTAATTACTTTGTGTAATTAATTTAAGCATTTATTAATTACTTTATTTGAAATAATTAAGTGAGGTAATTAATTAAGAGTAATTAATTACTAATGAGATTAATCAAGATTGATTAATAAATATAATTAATTATTAAATGAAATTAATTTAGAAGTAATTAAGAAGTAATTAAGGGTAGTTAATTACTAAATGTAATTAATCAAGAAAGATTAATAATTATGGTTTAATTAAGGTTAATTACTTAATGTAATTAATTGAAATAAGTAATTTAAATTTAATTAAGGATCATTAATTAATATAATTAATGATGTAATTAAGGATTAATTAATTAGGATTAATTAATCAATGATAAGTGATTAAGGAAGTAATTAATTAATGTAATTAATTAATTAATGAAGTAATTAAAGGCTAATTACTGATTTTGGTTAAGGATAATTAATTTGTAAAATTAATTAAAGATAATTACTTGAATGTAATTAAAGGATAATTAATCAAGGGTGATTAATTAAGGTGATTAATTTGAGGATAATGATTTGATTGATTTGTAATCAATTAAGAGTTAAGTAAGCAAGTTTTAAATGGTGAAGTAATTAATTTAATTCATTTTAAATTAATTAAAGATAGGTAATTAATTTAATTCACTTTAAATTAATTAGAGATAGAAGTAATTAATTTGATTTATTTTAAATTAATTATGAATGATGTGATTATGGATCCTTGCTTATGAATAGATGATTTGGTTTGACTTGAATGGTTTGAATCTCAGACATGAGATGAATAGTGTTGTGTGTTATGGATGCATTGGTTGCATTGTGATGATGGTATGAGTTATCTATAGATGATGGTGATATAGATTGTCAATTTGTGATGATTACTTGTTTATGATAATATTGTTGATTATCTATTATGATGATGTGAAGTATTTATCTGTGTGTATATAGATAGTTTAAATTGAATTGTTTTAAACTTAAAACAACTTGGACCTAAAAGACACGCTTTGGATTTCGATGACACCGGGATCGGGTTTCCATATTTGGATATCCGAAAACCACATCGATTCCAATTAACGTTAGGTCGTGAATCTAAGTGGAGCAAGTGAAGACTCGAGGTGTAAGGGCTATACGTCAGTATAACTCTATGGGTGATTCCGTAATGAGTTTGACGGAATAGTGCTCATAGATTCGAGATGGTGAATCAGAGTGCAAGGGCTATGGTTGTTGACTCTGAGGGTGATTCCAATAATGAGTGCAACGAGATAGTGCCTTCGGTTTCGTTCGAACCCGGAACGAACTTGTATGGATTGAATGCTTTCAGCACATCGTTAGGCGGACGATGAGCATTCTAAGTGATGTGTCTTATAAAGGTAATCGTAACCTCAAGCCTCATCAACGGGGAATGGCTAAAACAGGGGAGGTGCAACAAGGCTTCGTGGGTAGGCCCCACTTGAGAGCAAGATTGATCCCTGTCTAGAGGTCCCTTTTTATTTCGGCTGTGTGGGTGGTTGAATCGCGACAACTGTCGGGGTTGTCTTGTTCGGAACTGTTCAGTAAGGAACGGGTCCGGCCTTGTGTTGCAGGAGAGTGGGAGTACTCCTCGGTACGGTGATCTAGGCCACGTACTTTGAAGGGCGGTACCCCAGTAGCCCTGCCATTGTATGGAATCCAAAATCCAATAAGTGTCAACGGTTTTGATTGTATTACCCACTTTTGTGGCTAGTAGCTGGAATTTAATGAATGTAACAATTTCAGCTATTTCATATTTATTTGAAAACCCTAAACACTATTATAATATCATCGGATTTCCTATCAAATGTTTTGGTTAGCGTAAGGTAAAAACTTTTCCATGTTTATGCGTGGGAAGTCTTACGTGATACCTTTCTTTTCAAAAGTTTTTGAAGTTAAGCAAATTTAACCTGTTACTCACACCAGACCCATGTCTGACCTGGAGTTTATTTTTGTTTTTCATAAACTCTTGGGTACTCAAATTTTTACGTGTAGCCAAGGGATTCAGGTTAGGATTCGGGTTAGCTTTGACGAATGTTGGAGGAGCAATGGAGCAGGAGGCTTCTGCGTTAGATATTAGTATTCCGCTGTGTGTTCTGTGTTGTCTCTGAGATTGTATTATGTTGTAAATACTAGACAGGTGTTTATAACTGTCTAGTATGTGTTGTATATCTGTGTACTCTGATAATGGTTGTAAACTATGTAAATATCTTATGTTATTAATATAATTTATTCGTTCCGCTGTTTAGATCCTGATGTGTTGTTTCTTCTTTCTTCTCTTTCTTTCTCTTTTCTATCCCTTTCTTTAATATTAGCGATGCGACTTCCTGGAGATAGGAAGTTGGGTCGTTACACATACCTTCAGTTATTTATTGAAAAATGTTTACTTAAAAGTCAACTAACATGGGCATATGCTCATATGCTTGGGACCGTGATATGCTCGGGACCATGATATGCTCATATGCTCGGGACTGTGATGATTACTTCAATCCTAATTTTAGCTCATTCTTTATGATTTTATTTGAACAAGGCCTTGCATGAGACTATAGTTGCATTTATTCCTTTAATTTTTAATTATACCGATTGTTATTTTTCATACACTGCAATTCTAGCAATGCACATAAGGTTGATGATGAAATTACTCTGTATAGTTGCATTGTTTTGTTGTTTCATGATTGATTTTCTTTATATTTGTGTCACTTGATTGAATTCGAGTTTGTGCAGGTTGTTTAACTCTAAAGTGAAGTAAATTATAAAGAAGTAATGATATGTCAGACATTTGAAGCAAATAATGTTATATTATAACAATATCACACATTTTATAGGTTGTATAAAGCATAACAAGCTCAACTTTTGCAGTCAAACAGCTTTATCAAAAGCGTAGAATCATTATACAAGTTTGAATTGATAAGTGACAAGAGAGAGCTAAGAGTAGGGCAACAAACATAATAAGCTATAGCTCTTGCTTCCTCTTCCTGAAATGTATTGAATAAAATAGCTACAAAAGTGGAGCACACACATGAAACTCTACAGCTGCTAAACAATCTGAGGCAATCCATCTTATCCCTCTGTCTCTTCATTGTGCCATCAAAAAGTTCCTCCAAGGTATGTCATTTTTCTTTTTTCTTTTTTGTTTCCTACAGCCGACATTGAATTTATACATTATGTTATGTTATTATAAAGCGTGATACGACCCACATGAATAGGAAAGTTCTCCAACTATCTCAGTCTTTTACTAAAATCAAAGACGTGAATCTCCAGTTGTATGCTACTACATCTCAGTTACTCATTGAAGATCCACCTAAATTTGTGACAACACATTCGGGTAAATGAACTATACAGTTCGAATATGGAGACATTGGACTTAAATATCAAGAAGATCAGACTATAGCTTATGTTGCTTCATGTATGCCTGCTGTTTACTTGCTTGCTTTTGTGTTCTTAAAGAGGTATATTTTTATTAATTTGTCCATTTTTGATATTTTCTTGGTATATTTCAGTTATAATATACAATTCGTTTGATTATGCAGGTACGCCGAAGACATATTCCGATGTAATACTTATCAACATGGTGTTATTCAAATAAAAATATGTTGCTTCAGTCCAAGGACAACAATACCGTTGATCAAATAAAATAGTATTTTGATAGGTAATACATATATTGCATTTGCTTTATTTTTCTTAAAGTGTGAAATAGATACTACAACAATATAAGTGGTAATAGACCTGTATTTTTACGATAATAGTACTGTTGTTCAATACAATTGTATTATTCTAAATAATACATAACATTTACTTATATACTCATCTTAAAGTAGGAAATAGATATACGGTAATAAAAGTGGTACCTGATTTAACATTTCAAAATATATAATTATATATGTGTGGTTCACTGAATTGTTTAGAAAAAAATAATCATCGGCACGATTTGTATAATATTGTTGCCTTATTGAATTAAAAATATGCAAGATCGTTTCTTTTGTTTTTAATATAGCATTTGTAATTATTAAAAACTACTAATAATTAGATTTTTATAGAATTAAAGATATATAATTATTTGTAAGTAGCATGAGATATTCCTATGCCATTGCATAAACCACATTCTCATTAAATCAATTACCTTGCTATATCCTTTACGTATTTTATCTTACTTCTAATCTTATTTTTAAATGACAATAATATTTTAGTTTTGATTCTTTTTTTATCCTTCACTTACTAATTAATTAATGAAACATAAGCCGATGGATCAAAGTAGAAGCATCTATGAAGACACTAATGCTCATGTTTATACCCCATTAGGTGACATATTTGTACTCCTTGATACCACTCCTTTGGGAGCAACTAACACACAATTAGGAAACTCCCACATCATAATAACCCGTAGCTAATGATATCCTACATCGTACATAATGCTATCCTTTATGTAATATGGCTTAGTTGTTGATGAGAATTATAAATTCATAGAGATGGCCTCTCAACCTTGGCCAAAGATTCAGTTTCTTTCTTTGCTTTTAATATAGTGGCTTTTGTTTTGTAGTAGCTCTTATTGAAGTAATATAATTTTTAAATGGTAGTAATACTCCTTTAAATTTAATTCTTTCTTGCATATTTAGATGCTAAGTTTATAAGTATTAAGTCACAATGTTCAAGAATTTCCTTGAGCTATCTGAATATATTGTCAATTGGAAGCACTGAGCATGAAAAAGCATAAAATATTAAGTATGAAATCATATCAGTTGTTGACCTTACTATCATCCATATTGATTTTTTTAGATAGAATCCAGTATCAAATATGAATCTAACTACATCTTTCGCAATACAATTTAGATGACTATGTATTATACCATCAGATAGCGATCCAAACAGATTTTTTATTTGGTAAATTATGTAGGAAAGGTAAATTTTAGTAGAGTATAATATTTTCGATAATTAAATTTTGGATTCATTAAGAACCCGACCAAAAACTATATATATTATTAACACACTCCCACTGTCTCTTGACGGTATAATACATGACATATAGCAGTTTATGCATTCATAAGGTCATATCAAAAGTAATTTGCAAATCGATGGGCTAAATGGAGATACCTGAGCTCATGGGCTTATCATCAAGGAAATATTGACAAATGTATGTTTAGATTCAAGCTTAAGAAGGAAAATAATAATGAAAAGAACTGTTATTCAAACCCATGAGCATAAGGATAAAGCCTTACACTCCACTAACTAAGCTAGACAGGCTTCCTATTGTACTTTATAATATTTCGCTACAGATTTATTTGATCAGTATTGGCAATTGTCATAAAGGTAGCTATGTAACTGTTAACTATAGGAAATTGTAGTCTTACTGCTCTAGGTGTAGTAGTAATATAGTTGTAACCCCATATGATAGTTTGACTTTTTTTCTAATTATTTTATGGTAAGCAAAACGGTTAATGTTTATTGATAACATTTAGATTTGTTGTTAAAAGATATATTTCAGTTATTTTTAATTCTGGGCAATCGACTCAGTATAGTCCATGAAATCAACCATTTATTTATACTTATAGTGAATTTTTAAACGTACTATGGATGCAACTTTGACAGATAAGAACTCCGAGGTTACTAGAATACTTGCTTTGCAGGAAGGTGAAAAGGAGCTTGATGAAGTTTAGAAATTACCGTTGGCATTGCAAGTGTATTTGTCTCTTTTTATTACCACTATATAGCTGCCTCTATGTTTGCTTATGTTTTTTATTTATTGTTGCTTGAAATTTTTGTTGGTTTGAGAATGTTGGGCATGTTTTATGAAATACTTGAGAATGAATAGATTGTAAATATTTGAATAATTGAGCTAATAAATAACTAGAGCCAAATTTCAAGTCAAATAATTACCAGTAGCATAGAATACTTGAAGTTTATTAAGAAGGTAAAAGTATATTTATTTGCACTATTTAATGCCAAGTTTGGTTAAGAAGTTATGTAAAGTTCATCGGAACTCATATAATATGTAAACAAGTTTGTATACTGTTGTTGAAGTCTCCATTAACATATAATGTTGTTGAAGTCTGCCTTAAATACCGACTCTATTATTAGTTGTAGTTTTTGTTGGTTCTCAATGCCTTATGACAACATTATCTTAATTGGTTTGTGGTGTGTTGTCTTCCATTTACAATTTTGGAGACTAAAGCATCATCATGTCTACGAAGCATATCTAGAGACTACATATTACTTTATTATATCCGTAAAGCGTAACCAAAGATTACAAATTATTACTTGATAGAACACATGATATGAAGTTCAGAACCCATAAAATGATGAAATTATCCACAATATGAAATACATATAATAGTAATATAGATCTGTGATATTATACACTTACATTTTCTTTTTGTGATTCATAAGAAATGTGACGTTACAGGTAATTACAATCTACATGTACTTTGTACAACACTGATTTCATTACACAGAATTACTATCTATGTGATAAGATGTAGGTCCGCCTGGGCGTGCATATATACTCGTATGAATTATCAGATATGAAACCTGATTTATGGACATAATTGTTTATGACATTGGTTATGTTTAAAACTAAAACCTAGTAGTAATAGAAAATCAATAATCAATTGTAACGTCCCGCCTTTCCATACGGTTTAAATCAACGATAAACCACACACGTCAGACTTAAACCATACAGAAGGGCGGATTGTTACGGGATAAATAAAAAAAGCAGAGAAAGAAAAAGAACAAAACAAAATCTTACAACGGAATGATAAAATATAATAATCAAATATACAGTTCATGAAGCTATTTTACAAAATGTTCGATTATACTTATACAATACATATCAGAGTTGCATATACCAGAGAATATTAATAATGCAGCGGAACAATATGAATGCAGTGGAATATAATAACAAATAGTAATACAAATCTTCGTCTTTGTCCTCTAGAAATAAATCTTCAAATCCTGAAATGCTCGGACTGACCCGAGCGAATTGAAAAGACAAAACACTCGAGTCAGAACTAAAAGATCTTATGTAAGTTAAATCAATGGTAAATAATATGAGTGGAAAGACGTCAAAGATATTTATGGGATTTGACATCTCCTATCTAGCATCTAACGTGAGTGCAGTAACTTAAGAGATCCTCGGGATTCACATCTCCTAAGGATCCATTAAACTATTTACTATGTACTAATATTTCTCTAATATAATAATGTCTATAGTAAAATAAACTTACTTTTTTCATAGCATTAAGGGGTTACCCATATAGCCCTTAACACATAATAGTCCTAGTAGTCCATCCAATATCATAGTCCCTCCTGATCGGGAAGCCACCAGAGGATACTACATGGGCTACGGGAGAAAACCAAACTCGTACAAGGCGCAATAGGGTAGGTGACATGACACACAAGGCAATGCCGGGGTAGATATACCAATTACGCACACGGGCTGGTTCTAACGCATAGAAGCTACTACCGCCCACCTCGAGCCACACCCCTAAATCAAAAAAAAAATCAATAGTGGCCACCGAATCAATCCAAAAGTCAGAGTATAATATCGAAGGGATGTGTCCGATCAGAGGAATGACCTCATTGGCCCGAGATCGCTCCTGTTTTAGCCACCTTATGCCAACTCATGGGAGTTAGGTCCGTGTATATACCTCAAAGGAAGCGCGGCCACCATCCTACTTCATTATAGGATCTCCACCGCGTACACGGTTGTTAAAGTGGTTTTCGGAGTTGGCAGAGAGTATGACAACTTCCGATCCCGGTCTCTTTAACAACCAAACGTTATTATAACACTGCGGTCAATTTAAAATAATTATAGTTCAAAACCAGAATATAATATCCCTTTCAAAAACCATATAAATGCGATATCATTTCTGTTTTAAAATCCCAAATCAATATAATATCATTTCAAATATGTCCTTTTCTAAAACCATAACACTTTCAAAGTTATAACAATTCGAAACCAAACGCTTGAAATATAACCTTTCAAAACATAAGACTCTGAATTTCATAACTTTGAAACATAACTACACCCTTAAATGACTTAAATATTAAATTACTTTATATAATAAAATAGCTACTTCAATTTCACAAATCAATTCCAAAGGCAGATTTAAATCCCCAAATAAACCATTTCAAATTCAATATGTTTCAAAGCTTAAATATTCAATATTTCAAGACTAAACTTTATAATTCATATATATACCAAATTCACTTTACTATTATTTAGTTATGAAATATTTAATTAATAAATATAATATCCTTTTCAATAAAACTTCAAATTTTCAATAACTGAATATTCCTAAGTTTATTTAGACTTGATATATTCACTTTAATCACCATAAACACGAATTAAGTTATAAAACATTTTTTTTAATTCTCGATTTCAATAATTCCAAGTGGATTCTTATTAAATATAACTCTTAATTAAATAAAATCTCAAATCAATTTAAAAACTATCTTCTCACCTTGATTTATAAAAAAAATCAATATAAACTCTATATTAAAGTATAATTTAAGTAAATACTTAACCATATATATTTTAAATAAAAATCAAAATTTATTATTAAACTTATTTTATACATAAACAATTTTATTCATAGCTCAAAACCAAGAATTTAACTATATATATAAAATAACATTTATAAAATATCCCAAATCAATATCTCACAGAATCATATATTTCTTTACAGAACCATAGAAATCATTTCAAAATATTTTTATATACAGACCGCGGTGTTTGTATATAATTTTCTATCCTATGGTCAAGTGACACAGATATTTATCATTTCAATCCGTAATTTAAAATAAAAATGCGGTTATATATCATTTCAAACCGCAATCCCAGATGAAATAAAAATGCATAACAACTTGCAGTTTTAAAATGATACAAAATACAACATCCATTCATCCAATATCACCCATCAACTATTTATCGCAATCATCATCCAAATCAACAATAACATCAGTATAGATAGAAAATAAATAACAGGTATTTCTAGAGGTTTTTATTAAAAATAAATTAAACAACTATCTAACACGTTATATGCATAATAAATTTGATAACAATTTAATCCAAATAAATGCAATTTAACTGAGATGATGATTAAATATATGCCAGATAGCTATAAAAAAATTTCAAATCACATCATAAATAAATTTAACAAACATAAGAAATTTTAGAAGTTGTGAGCGGGTTAAAACACTCACCTTTTGAATTTAAATTGAATTTAAATCCAATTTAAACCCAAAATTCAAACCGCCTCAGATTTCGTCCAAACTAGCGTCAAAGTGTCTCGAATTCCAATACGAACCTTGTGGAGAAAACCATACGTGAAACGGACTACGTATGCAAAAGTTATTAAGGTTTGAACATTGTTAAATTCGAATTAAATAAATAAAGTAAAAGAAAAAAAACAAAACCCTCACCTATTTGACACGTCACCTTTCTCCCTCGTACGCAACAACAAAAAAAGCCTGTGTTCAAAACCCATAGCCATGACCTTTGACCGCCGCTAACATCGCCTCCTACCGCGATTCGACACGCCGCAGCCACCAATGGAACCACCTCCTCCTCCTACATCGGCTGCACCCACTCAGGTCGCCTAGAAGCGCCGCGTGCTGCCCTCCTATCGAAGCCCTAATTCATGAAATTCGAGAGCCATAGCTCGAATTGGAAGACGCGACCACTGCCAATAGCTTCGTGACACCCCTCTCGACATAACCCAGAAACCCATTTTTCTAACTTACGTCGAAATGAAAACCCCAATTCACGATTTAGGTTTCGTGATTTCGGCCTTTAACCACGATTTCCTGCTGACTTGAGCAAAATTTCCAAAAATGAATAGTTGACACAGATTCGTATCGTTTAGATCTTTGACCTTATGTTTTTTTTGAATTTTTTCGAAAAGTTTGAAATTTTTGCTTTGGATTTGATTTGGAATTTCAACTTGATCTGGAATTTTATTGTATGCCATTGAGGAGGAGGTGAAGAGGGATTGTACGCACATTCGAATGAGAAGTAGAGGTAGGGTAGGGTTTATAACAGAGTATATATAGGCAAGGTTGAAACAGAATAGATGGACCCGATTTATAAGCGCACCGAAGGATGAATGGCCCGAAAAGCCCGTTCTGACTCCGGAACGAAATTGGGTTAACCCATATATCAAAATAGATGTTTTAAAGTATTTAAACGCGATGGAACAGGTTTCAGGTCCAAATTCAACCGTATGAAGAAGTTATGTAAAAATCAATTTATTTCAAATTGATTTTAATTGATTTCAATTTCATTGATTTCAAGGCGTTTCGAGTCCGTACGATCAAACAACAAGTCTGATTGCTATGAAACTTGAAATCCTACAATAATCCACCATTACGGATCTGATGAAACTGGTTTCGTCAAAATCCGAATCAGTGGTCAAAATGGCTATTTTTACATTAATTAAATAAATTAATAATTGATTAATTAAGTCAAATTTTCAATTTCAATTCTTTAATTGACAAATTTTATCACTTTTAATTTCTCGATCATTTACAATGGTTTTAACAAATTTAATTGTCAATTTTAGAGATGATTAATTTATAAATTCCAATATTAACCTCAATTTCGTTAAATTCACAAATTATAAATAAAATTACCAAAATTCCATTTAATTAAATAAATTAATTATTATTCCACTCATTTTTGCCAAATAGATGGATTTAACATTGGATTCAAAACAATTACACTAATATTCTCACATTTCGTCTTCATTTCAATTAACGCAATATTTAGATATTTAATTTCATTAAATTGCAATTACTCCAATTATTATTATAGTTCAAATTCCAAATAAACTAATGAATCTTTATTCCCAATTCTTATAATTCAACAAATTTTCCAATTATGAATAATATTAACATCATTTCCTTTAATTTTAATTATCAATTCATTCATACACCATTAATAATACATTATTACCAATTATTACCCTAATTTATACTAATATAACCTTGAATTGGGATTCATTGCAATTGATTACAAATTTGATTTAATGGACTAAATAAATGATTACTTTTATAATAATTGTTGCCACTGAACCTTTATCATATTTATATAAGTTCTCATTTCCAACCAATTACATGCAGAACATTGATTTTATTCAATCATTATTTATTCATTATTAATTCATTGATTAATTCAATATGTATATTTATTTTCTTATATAAATTTATTACCATACAGTTTTATAAACGATTCCATATTTTTTTTTAAAATAGTCGCAAATGGTTTTAGGAATTGTAATGAAATTTATAAACAATTTATAATTGTATAAAAAGGAAATCTTCCTCCATGTTTGGTGGATATACTTCTACCGTTGGGATAAGTATATGCATATTTTTCCAAGCATAGGAATATAGATATGTATGGACATATATCTTTCTAAAAAAATTTGATACAAATATTTACAAAGTGAATTTAATTAATAAAATTATTAATTAAGGGGCTAGTGGTTACTTATGTGGTTAACCAAGGTTTTTTTCTTGTGGAATAAAATCCCTTATTTGAATATGTGCTTGTTGATAGTTAAATAACTGGTTACCAAATATGGACCAAAATGTAAATTTGAAAATATCTAGGAGAAACACGTGAGTTATATGGCATAGTTATCTCCGATGAGGTTGTACGTGTGTATAAATCTCGTTTTGTTCTCCTAGGACAAATGCTAAGGAAATTCGTCTGTTTGCAAAAAAATTGGACAAACACCTCCAATTTGAATTTGGTTAAGTTTACTTTAGGATGCTTGATATATTATTTTATATGTCTCAATGTGTCATCAAGTAATCACCACAATCACATAATGATTCACTGGCTCAGAATAGGAAAGTAACTTAAAAGTAGTAAATCACATAAAGTTTTACAATGATTTAGCCAGAACATGCCTACATCCACTGTCCAGCTTATTATTCCTTTTTGATTCCGTTACAAATACAAGAATGATTGGGAAGAGCAAAAGTTTAGAGTAGCTGATGTGATTGAATCTCAGCAGAGTTTTCCATTTCTTTTCAAAAGTATCCCCATTGTGGTTGAGAAGCTCCGGTACTTATAAAGTGAAGTTGTAAAGGGTGGATGTAGAGTTATAACTTCCTGAGTTTGGTCTAGCTGGGAGCTAGTATGTTTGGTTCGGCAGTGAGAATCTGGACGGACATAGAGTCTAACTAGTTTTAGTTCGGTAGCAAGAGGGGGGTTCTTTGATTCGCTTCTGCTCTAAGGTAGAGATCCCGATTTGCTAGACCAAACATCTGGTCCCGCAAGCCTATGCATCGGACCAATGTTTGGTCCGATGTTTAGGAGAGGTGCAGGATCAAATATATGGTCCGACATTATAATGATGTGCCAGACTAGATATCCAATCCGACATTCCAGTGCTCTACCGGATTTGATATCCGGAACGACAATCCAATAATGTGTCGGACCTGATATCTGGTCTGGCAATCCAATGATGTGCCGGACCTGATATCTGGTCCGGCATTTCCGGGGATGCCGAACCAAATGTTTTATTTGGCATTCCAGCTTGCATACTTCGTCCGGTGCTTTTCCTATCCCATTTCTTCTGCTGCTATCTTTTTCGTATGCCAATATACTAAGCCAACACTTGTCCCCCGAAGTATGTTGTATTGCTACATAATGTTCTTTGTTTGGTTCGGTACAAATCTTCATCAACTGATCTGAAGTCTGTAGAAACTTCCTGATTGTTCGACTACTCATCCTTTTGTTTTAAATACCACACCTTTCTTTCTCATTCCTGTTCTTCTATCTTTCGAATCCAAAATTCTTTAATTTCTTTCAAGTCCTTCGAAGCTTTCAACGTTTGAATTCTTGATTTTTAAATTTCCCTACTACTTGAGGTAATGCTATGAATCCGATCTTTGTTCCAAGGGTTTTATAGTTTAGGTTCTAGGGAAGTTTGATGGTTTTTATAAGTGGAGAGGGTGCGTGCTACGAGTGCTACAGCCATGGAATAGGTCAGCGAGGGCAGTTGAAGCGGCGACTATGAGATGCCACACCTTTTTTTTGAGTTTATTGGTATTTAAACCCCTAGAGGTGGCAGCGACTGTGTTGGTGATTCGAGGCATCATCCACACTTCATTCGGTGCCTCGATGCGCTAGGCCAAGGCGCGAGATAGATCTCCAAATGATATGGCGAGGGATGTAGCTAGGCCATTGGAATTTGAGAGGAGGAAGAAGAGACATCGATCTTGTGCTTGAATAGTGGAGTTTGAATCAAATTAGCGCAATGGTGATTTGGTTCGGCACTTGGGGTGTCTTCGATTTGGTTCGGAGGCTAGGTAATGTTGGACCAGATTTAGGTTTGGCTCAGTGGTTATGGATGTGCCGAGCCATGGGAGAAAACCTTGGAGTGGTAACCATTAGTGTTGCACGGTTGGTTCGGCGAATGGGCGATGTCGGGCCAAACAATGGGAAGCTCGTCATAAGCGTTTGTTTTCCTTGTTACGATTGCATAGCTACTAGGGTGTTGAATTTATGCCTGTTTTTTATCTCCTCGTGCAGGAAAAAAATATCGTCTAATCGTCAACTTCGATCTAAGCATGCATTTTCACAGCGTGGCGGAGCTGGCATTTCTAACTCTGAAGCTCCTGCTAATCGTCCCAGATAAACTAGCTTCACGTATTCATTAGTGGTGGGTTACGCCCCCAACCAGATGTTTGTGAAGCCTATCGAGTGGTACCCTAGTGTATTGCCGTTGAGAAACTTAATTCAATAGCTACGACATTTGAAATTGCTCACCGGGACATGCTGGTACCCGGGCCAAACGATAGAGCATGCTCTCCCCTAGAAAGAAAGGCCTGCACAAGAAAATGTTGAGGAGACTCAGCATGGCTTGGATAGAAGGGAAGCCATGAGACGTCTCAAAAATGCGCAAGGTCTCCTGATAAAGATGCCACCTCCCCCGGCTCTCATACCTCCTCCCGTCGCCATCATCTAAATCCAAATAACCCCAAAGTGCGTTAGATGCCTAGTGAACTAGAGGAAGAAAACTTCGATGCTTTCTTCACAGACTTTTAACCGTCGGCGAGGAATTTTTCGATTATCATCCTGATATCAATTTTAGTTATGTGGTTTGCTATTTTGCGGATCCTGATGCCAAGTTCCTCCTGCCTCGTAATCCTCTGGTTTGAATTATAGACGAGGCCAAAACTTTCAACTTTGCTAACTTGACAGCGAGAATGGTGCAGATCACTAATGTGACCAGAAAAGTTATTGATTATCAATCTCATTTGGTCAAGGCCAGTGAGGAAATCAAGAGTGTCAATGTGAGGTTGCACCTAGAGGTGAAGGACCTTCATAGGGAGCCCAGGGAGAAGGATGCGAAATCGGAGGCAATTAAGGCATCTCACGAGGTTGAGAGAAAGAAAGTTACGAAGGAAGCAATGAGGCAGACCACTGAATCATGTAAAGTATTGATCGATGAAGCTGTGAGCTCAGTGGATGAGGCTAGAGAGAAGGACCTGGAGTGCATCCGGTCTCTTAAGGGAAAGATGAAGACCTGGGAATTCTAGGCTGAGATAAATGAGGCCCAGGTCAGTGGCGCAAGTAAAAGATGCGTACAAGGCTGGGATCTATGTAGTGAAGGCAGAGCAGGTCCGAGTGGGGAAAGACAAAGAACAATACGTGAACAAGGTGATGTCCCTTCTAGCCGTAGTCGACAAGTCTAGCGTTTTCTATGAGACTGCAAATCATATGCTGAAGGACACCTACTATATGTTCTGGAAGCATGATAACCTTCAGTGGATGGACAATTATCCTCAAGTGATGGCTGGGATCCATACTCGGCTCATCGAAGAGACCAATGCCACAACTGCCAAGGAAGAAGGTGTCGTGTATGATGTTGAGATGGTGAATTGTTAGTTCACAACGGAAGAGATCAAGGCTATTGCTAGAGGATATGAGCTGTTGGCATAGGATGAGGATAATGAAGAGGGTTCGGATCACGAGAGGCTTGGTGGTCCACAAAACATTACTGTAGGCATCCTTGTCTTTTATTTTAGCTTTGTTATCTCTTATTACAAACTATAAGACTTATGACTTTTCTTGCTTGCCTCATTTAGGGATGACTTCAAGTCAAGCTGTGCCACCTCTACCTTCAAAGGGTACCGATGGGTCATTGCAAAAAAAGGCTGAGTATCTTAAGCGATCCGAACCTTCAAAAGACATGGTCGAAGGAAGCGGGCTAAGTGATACGGATATCCCTCCTGCTTAGCCGAGAAAGTTTCCCTATTTTTTGTTACATGTATTTTAGAGTATGTTAGGTTGTCTTGTATATTTTCTTATGTGGTAAATACAGACTTGGTGTTATAATGTTTGACTTTTGTTCTTTGTATGTTTATCTGAAATATTTTCTATTACATATGATTTTATAACTTTCCTTGCCTGCTTGTGAACTTCTTATGACTTAGTTAATTTCCATTATGCTCTAAGATGTGGGAAATCATAATTTTTTTGCCATATTCAGGGCCGATCCCAAACTATAATTACTCGGGGTTTTACCCGTGTCATGATTATTATTTGATCGGCATGCATGGTTGTCGATTGTCAACTGTGAACCATCCCCTGCTATAGCAATGCCTTAATCGTGGGATTTATAATCGGTTCGTAGTGCTGGCGAGCAAAATGCCATTGGTAAACTGCCTAGGCTATAAATCATGTCTAATCCGTAGCTTATAGTCAGTTCATCATTGCCAGCTTGGGGGGCCGATCGTCATCAGTGAACTGCCCAAGCTGGTCTCATGCCTTTTGTCATGGCTATCATATTTTCACTACTACCGGCAAGCACTTGCGATTGATTACAATAGGAATAGCATCTGATATACAGTTAACTAAAAACAAAAGTTCAAATAGAACTAACAACGCAAGACACCAATTTTTATAGTGGTTTGGAAAGAATATGCCTACGTCCACTATTTTTCTTTTATTTCATCAGTGGACCCATGCTTCCTTACAATTCAGGAGAAATAACGATGGAGGTGTTAGAGATTCCATGCTTTCCCAAACACTTCCCTATCGACTATTGACAGGATGTAAGCTCCATTATGAAGGTCCTTACGAAAAACAAACGGTCCTTCCCAGATTAGATCTAACGCTCTTGGATGTGGAAAGATCTGCTTGAGTACCAGGTCCCCCTATTGCAGTGCCCAAGGTTTCACCTTGGAGTTATACTGCCTTACCACTTTCTGTCTATATGCGGCGGCTTTGAGGGCATCATCGTTCCTTTTCTCTTCGATTAGATCTAGCAACATATTCAAGAATTCTTCATTTTCTTCCAAATTATAATGTATCCTTCGATGTGATAGGACGATCATTTCAACAGGGAGCATGGTTTTGGCTTTGTATGCTAAGGCGAGCGGCGTATGCCATATCGTTGTTTTGTAGAAGGTTCGGTAGGCACATAGTGCAGTAGGTAGTCTGTCGACCCATGCCCTCTTGGATTTCTCCAGTTTCTTTTTGATCAGCATTTTTAAAACGTTATTTACCGCTTCGACCTATCCATTAGCCTAGGGATAAGCTACATTCGAGAGGTTCAAGCAATCCCATGTTCTTGGCACCAATTGGAGAATTCTTCGCTATTGAATTGGAGTCCGTTGTCTAATATGATCTTATGTGGAACTCCATACCTGCATAGGATGTTTCATATTAGGAAGTTTATCGCTTTGGCATATGAAATCTAGTTCAAGGGCTCGCTTCCACCCATTTGGTGAAATAATCCACTGCCACCATGGCGTATCTTACCCCACCTCGACCTATGGGGAGCTATCCGATCAAATCTATCCCTCAAATTGCAAAGGTTCAGAGGCTGACAATTTGGGTCAAACTGGTAGGTAGTAGTCTCAGGATTTTGGCGAATCTTTAGCATTTGTCACATTTTCTAGTGAACTCTATCGCATTTGTAATTAATGTGGACCAAAATTGTCCATATCTGAGAATTTTGTTGGCTAGAGTTGGCCCTCCGGTGTGATCGCCACAACTTCCTTGATGGATGTTATTAAGGATATCTTTAGCTTCGTTCCAAGTAACACACCTTAGTAATGGATTGGAAAAACCGCGACGGTATAATATGCCGTTCCGAATGGTGTAGTGGGGTACTTTCCTTAGGATCCTCCTGACCTCGTTCCGTTCTATGAGTAAGATTCCATCTTGTAGGTATCTAATAATGAGGGTCATCCTTGTCTTTTCTCCACTAGCAGTTGCTGTTACTTGAAGATACTCGAAATTTTGTGCGGTTTGACTTATGATAAGGGTTTCCCCTGGCATTGGTTTGGTCCTTACGCTTGCCTCTTTAGTGAGGGCATCTGCTTCTTGATTTTCTCTTTGCAGGATATGTTTGATAATATAGTAGTCTAGCTCATTGAGGAGGGTTTTGGCCTTTTTGAGGTAAGATGTGAGGTTCGGTCTACGAATTTGGAATTCTCCGAGGATCTAGTTCACAATCAACTGAGAGTCACTACAAATGCATATTGACCTAACTCCTATTTGTTTAATTATCTCTAGGCCAGCTATCGCTGCTTCCTATTCAGCTTCATTATTGGTTGCAACGAATTCTAATCTTAGTGCACAACATGACTTCCTTCCTCGGGGCTTGACTATTACGACTCCTGCCCCTAAACCCAGCTTATTTGACGCTCCATCAACAAAAAAATTCCATTTGACTACTTCCTCAATTTTTACTTCCACTTCGTCGCCTCGTAATGTAAATTCAGCTATGAAATTGGCCAAGGCTTGTCCTTTAATTGTGGTGTGTGAATGGTAGGTGATGTCATATTGGCTTAGCTCAATGCACCACTTCAGTAGACGCCCTGACGTATCTGGTTTGTGCAGAACTTGTCTTAGAGGTTGATCTGTTAGAAGCGTAATTGTGTGAGGTTAGAAGTAGGGCCATAATTTCTTGGATGCTATATGCAGATAGTAAGCTAATTTTTTGATCTTAGGGTATCGAGCTTCTGTGCCCGTGAATCTCAGAGCAGCTACTTTCCCATTTAGGCTCTGCATTTCTCTACGTGTTGTCGGGATTTTAATATCCTTTAAAGTTTGTACCTTTTCAAGATTCACCTCTATACCTCTAGCATGTATGATAAAACCTAAGAACTTACCTAATGACACCCCGAAAAAGCATTTTAGTGGGTTTAGCTTCATTTGGTATTTGTGCAATACTTGGAACATCCGTCTACGTGGCTCAGATGATCCACTGCTCTCCTTGACTTGACAAGCATGTCCTCAATATAGACTTCCATGGAATGACCAATTTTCTATTCGAGTATCTTATTAACCAAATGTTGATAGGTATCATCAGCATTTTAAGCCCGAAGGGCATGAACGTGTAACAGTACAGGCCTAGGTCTGTAATGAAGCAAGTATGTTCTTGAACTGGCACATGCATGGAAATTTGGTTGTATCCCAAATAAGTGTCCTTAAAGACAATAATTCATGCCCCGCGGTTTCGTCCACCAATCGGTCGATTCGGGGCAAAGGACAGTCCTTGGGGCAAGCATCATTGAGGTTGGAGAAGTCAATGCATGTTTGCCACTTTCCATTAGGCTTCTTCACCACCACTGGGTTGGAGATCCACTCCAGGTAAATGGTTTCGTTGATGAAACCATTGGCGAGCAGGTTCTTCACTTCCTCGTTGAGAGCGGTTGATCGCTCTATCCCCATGCTTCTTTTCTTTTGCTTCGCAAGGACCTTGGTTGGGTTAACATTGAGAGCATGGCAAGCTATCTTCAGGGATATACCTACCATATCCTTGTACGTCCATGCTAATATATCCAAGTTCCTTTGAAGGAATCCTATCGGCTGAACTTTGAGGTCCATATTTAGTTGAGAACCTTTCTTTAAAAGCTTTGTTTTATAATGTTCTTCTACTGCCACATGCTTCATAGCCTCAACAGCTCGGCGTTGACCTCCTCCTCTTTATCTCTGGGGTCCAATTCATTGAATAAGTCGCTCGTATATTCAAAGGGAGGGTCCTTCTTTGATTTCTATGCTTCCAAATTTTTAGTGCAGAGATTGATCGCCCACGCCTTTACTCTGTTCCTTTTTTTATTTTGGCGAAGTTCAGTCATGTAAAAATCACGAGCTGCGTCTTGGTCTCCTTCCACTTGTTATTCCGTTATCTGTCGAGAATTTCATCATTAAGCACGACGGTGCTAATACTATGTGGCATTCTGACAAAGTAGGTCTCTCTAAGAAGGAAATGTAGGCGGAGTGCCCATCCACTCGTATGAATGTTTTCTTCTGCACAACTTATGGAGGGTGACTTCCAAGCTCAACAAACATGTCTAACTGTCAAGAGGCACTGTGGCCTCTCTGGTGAATCCATGTAAATGTTTATGGCATAGAGATACATATTTCATAGACAACTTCGTTTTATTGAATGTATGATTATACACTGAGCTTCTTGTATTGACCAAGATGAGAAACATCTCGGCCGGGCCGATCCTGGGAGAGATAACCAGCGGTCGATATGAGGGTACTGTTTTCCAACCAAATCTTCATCATTGAAGGTTATGTCAATTCTTTCTCTCTGCTTTGGGATGCGACCTTCAGTTATGGAATAAACATACCCTTTTATATCCTTTAAGGACTTTCCGTATCTCTCCATCTCAGCCCTACTTCTGTCAACTATATGCAGGCCTCCAAATATGGTGTGGACAGTTATATTATCTTTGTTAGAGTGGTTTGCACCTGTTCCTTCCTTATTATTTCCTTGCATAGGGTGTCCCGAACCTTCATGGGCCGGAGTAGGAGAGTTGTGGTCTTTCTGGACGTATCGCTTTAACTTCTTTCTCCTGATATATTCTTCAATGAGATCCCGTAAATTTTGGCATTCTTCGGTGTTATATCCATGATACTCATATCTCATAGTTCTAGTTGCAGCCTCTGATTCTTTTTTTTATAGAGGGAATTTTTATTTCAACTCGTGTTGAGTAGCTATATAGATGTTCTCAATTGTGTCATTTAGAGTTGTGTATGACACGAATCTTGGTCTGGGTCGGTATCACCGCTTAGTGCCTTTTTCACTCCTAGTATTGCCTTGGTTACCACTTTTAACTTCACTATTCTGCTTGTTACCATCCTATCGAGGCAGAGCACTCTTGTTTCCTTGGACCCTGGTAGCCTTTACTGGTTGCTCGCTATGTCAGTAGGCCGCCACGTCCTCCAATCTCATGGACATCCCAGCCTCATGAAAGAATCCAAAAGAGTAAGGGGTTTCTCCTTTTTCAACCTTCTTGCGAGTTTCGAATCCGGGTGGACGCCTCCGCAAAGCGCCATCAGTGTAAGCCTCTCATCGATGTCCTACACCGCTATTGCAGCAGCTTTAAAGCAGGTAAGATATTGTTATAGCGACTCTCCTGCTTTTCGTTTCATGTCTAATAAGGAATAGGCATCCTTTGGCTGTTCCACGTGGATTCAGAATTCACTTGTGAATCTTTCCTTTAATATTTCCCAAGATCTAAAAGTGCTATGAGGCAGGCGACAAAACCATGTGGTTGCTAGGTCTAACAAGAATAATGGGAAACATTTACACAACACACCCTCTATTGCCCCACTCATGAGCATGTGTTGAGTGTAATGCTATAAGTGGATGATTGGGTCAGACGTGCCTTTGTAGGGATCCATGGTGGGCATGTTCCATTCCCGAGGAGCGGTTGCTACTTCTATATTCCTAGTGAATGGGAAGGACACCCTAGCTCCTACACCTCTTTCGTGTTGTTCATTCCTGAGATACTCTATGAAGAGGAGTGTTATGCTTTCCTCGAGTTCTGAGGCAGTATTGGGAGAAGTAGGGGATTCCCTTTAATACTGATGACGTCCCAAACTTTGATTGAGATTGGATTGGCGGTGATTGGCCTGAAGCATGATAGGGTCAGTTATAGCCGGCCCTTGCCTGGTGCCCCTAGGCCGGGACCAATTCCTTGCCTCTCTCAGGCCCAGCTTCGGACCAAGTCCTAGCTCGGTTTCGAGCACTTGTATCTTCTTGATTGAATTCTTCATTCAAAGGGGATCTGTTCCACCTATGAGACTCTCTCGATTGAGAATCATTTCGATATTTTGCATTGTAAATGGACTCCTTTGTACCCCTTAAGTGTGTCATGAGCTGGTCCACTAAAACATTTTGTTGGGCAGCGAAGCGGTTGGTCATCTCATTCACAACCCTATCTAAGTCTTCTCGGGTGACAGCTGAACCTGGTAGCTAAGCATGGGTGGCCTGGTTTCCTTGATCCTCTTAGATGGGATTGGGCGTACTAGTAGTGGTCGCGTTCTTACCCATGTCATCATTCATTCTAGAGGGAGCCATTCTCTAATGATGTGTTAAGGTTGGAAAAAGAGTAAGTAAGAGAGTTCGACTCTCCGTGGAAGCACCAAAAATGTTTGCATAATTGGGCAAACACCTCCAAGTCTGAATTTAGTTAAGTTGCCTTTTGGATGTTTGATATGTTATTTTATATGTCTCAATGTATCATCAAGTAATCATTACAGTCACAGAATAATTTACAGGCTCAGAATAGGAAAGTAACTTAACAGTCGTAAGTTACATAAATTTTTATAGTGGTTTGGCCAGAACAATCCTGCGTCCACTATCCATCTTATTATTACTCTTTAATTGGTTACAATTACAAATATGATTGAAAAAAGCAAAAACCTAAAGTAGCTGGAGTGATTGAATCTCAGCAGAGTTTTCCCTTTCTTTTCCAAAGTGTCCCTATTGTTGTTGAGAAGCTCCGGTATTTTGGAGGGTGGAGGTGGAATTATAACCACTTGAGTTTGTTCCGACCTGGAGCAAGTATGTCATGTTTGGTAGTGGGAATCCGACTGTCATAGAGCACAATCATTTTTGGTTTTGTAGCAAGAGGCGGGGTTCTTAGAGTCGTTTCTGATTGGCATAGACAGAACTAGTTTTGGTTCGGAAAGCTTATGCACTGGACCAAAAATTTGGTTTGGCGTTTAGGTGCAGTGCCGGACCAAATATCTAGTCCGACATTCTAATGTTGTGTCGGACCAGATATCCGGTCCGACATTGCAATGTTGTATCGGACCGGGTATCTGGTCCGACATTTCCAGGGATGCCGGACCAAATGTTTAGATCGGCATTCCGGCCTGCATACTTCATACGATGGTTTTCCTTTTCCCTTTCTTGTACTGCTGCCTTTCTCATGTGCCAATATACCAAGCTACACCATCCACTAACGATTAGAAGGTGATCTCCGCTCTTATCTTTAACTGTTTATTTCCTAACAAACCGGGTTTGCGTTTACCGAAAACTATCAAATGTTATTTGAAGAGACCGGGTTTGGATATGTTATCAGAAAACCTTTTCAATCCAATCAAGTTTTTCTAAGTGAAGACATCTTGAAGATGGTGGAATTGAAGATTCAGCTCTCAAGCATTTCGTTTAGTCCTGGAACGAACTTGTATGGATAAATGCTGGCATTGCATTTTTGCCTGGAGGGTAGTGTTCGTATTCCAAGTAGGAAGTGCTATATAAAGGTAAAACGTAAACTCAAGCCTCATCAATCGAGAATGACTAAAACATGGGAGATGCAACAACGCTAAGTGGGTCGCTGCCAGGTTGGGCTTGATCATCTCTATCTAAAGTCGATATTATCTCTCATTTGTATGCTTCAGGGCCCATTAAAGGAGGGACGATTATATTCGGTACTATCCAGTAAGGGAAGGCTAGTTTTGTGTTGGCAGGGATTGATAGGTTCGACCCCGGTGTTATTTTATCTAAAGATGCACCATGATGGGTGGTACCCCGTAGTTCGGTCATTATATGGAGTCCATTCTCCAATAAACGTCGTACGGAATTAGTTGTGCCCAACTATGCTGAAATGTAAGATGCAAGCATTTTAGCTATATTCATATTTTACTTTGACCCTTGGACATTATTATAATATTAATGATTTTCTACAAAAAATGTTTTGGTTTTTTTAAGGTAAAAACCCATTCGTGTTTATAAGCGGTGTTCTTATGAGATACTTTTATTTTCAAGGAGTTTTTATAACTTTATAATTCAGCTGGGTGTGTTTTCTCATGTTGGTTTTTCAGACCAACTCGGGTGTTACTTTATTATAATGCTCAGGTCAAACCGAGCATAATACAAATTCAGTTTGGATGCTTTGGAGCTTCAGAAGACGAGCTGGAGGCCAGAGAGTTATTTGTGTATATATCTGTTGCATTCATTTTTGTATTTAACAACAATTGTAAGGACAGAATATTATAACTGTCCGGGTTGAAATTGGTTAGCATACTCTGATTGAAGTCTGTATATACATTATAGTTTGTTTTGTGTAAAGATTTGTTGTATGTTATAGATTATTTGTTCCACTGTGAGATTTTGTGTTGTATAGTCTTCTTTTCTCTTCTTTCTTCTGTGTTCCTTCTACTTTTTTCCTAACTATCTGCCTTTCTGTTCAGTTTGGTTGGGTCATATATGGTTGATTGTCCACTTAAACTGCACAGAAAAGTGGATCGTTGTATTTGGCAATAGAGTCCCCAATGGAAGCGGGTTTTCTCAATAGAGATAAGGTAGGAATTTCATCTTTGCTTTTATGCTTTTTAGGAGAGTCATCCTTGAATCCTGTTTCTTTAAAAGAGACAACCAGAGCAGGTGAGCCTAAAACGAAGAAAATAAGTCAATAGAACAATGATATCAGAAATTCCAGACTTGTTATTTTAAAAATTCATCAGTGGGCTCAAGTGGAATTGGAGAAGAAGTAAAGAAAGCATTACGGTTAGTGATAACCAACGAAAGTTTCCCTTTGACTTTTCCTTTCATCATTGGCAATTCCTTGAGAATTATATGATAATCTAGAATTAGTGAGTAGTGGGGGAGATTTGCTTCCGTTAGAATTATATGCCTATCACCCTTGCTCTTAGATGCCAGAGTTAGAGATTTGATGATCTCACTATTTTAGGAGCTTAACTACTTAAGTGCCGAACCTAAAGGAAAACATCCATTGTGAGAAAAATGACAAATATGGTACAACCATAGAAAATAGAGACTTATTTATCATAGAGAAAGTTCCTCTAATCTTAGAATGACATCTAACATAGAAAAATTGATTTTCCTATCCCCTTGTCTTTTCTACAATATTGATGATCAAACCCTTTAGAGGGTGACGAATTCGATATAAAGGGTTACGCTGTTGTTCACCTATCTTCGCAGGACTAGCTATAGTATGAAGAACTGCAGCATTAAGAGAGAAAAGCTTTGCCTCCCTAGCAAAAACAACCAAACAAGTCAGATATGTTTATGAATTTATAATTAATTGAGTCGAAGAGATGTTTAGGTGCTCCAAGAAACTTAGGAGGAAGTCAAGGAAAGGAATATGTTCCAAGTGCCTTATGCTTATTGAGGTAAAGGCGAAAAACCCTTCTAGAGGATTGTCAATTCAAGCCAGAAAGATCGGTAGGAATAGCTTCTATACCTATAACTCCAAACTGCTTAAGAATGGAGTCCACTTCTTCTTTAGTGGTAATGTACGACGGACTAAGAAGACAAACTTCTTTCTTAGCAGATAGAAAGCTTTTGGACCCTTATGGGTCTTCTCGATTCCTTTCTAGGCTGCTTTCTTGCCTTCCATTTGTCTACCAAATGATATTATTCCAAATTACAGAAAAGATCATTAGAATATTTATGAGGTAAGAGATGGCAAATTGTTTGCCTAAATTATGGTAATAAAATGTGAAAAGTTTATAGTCTTGCATAACACTCACAACAGGTTGATGGCCATTAGATAGTCAACATTAACTTCATAGAGTACTTAAGCTTTTGGTCAAACGAAAATTATACAAGTAAAATGTTGAAGTTATAATAAAAAGTAAATTTATAATGGTATAAAATTTAATCATCCTACACATATCTTAAGTGTCTTGATTAAATCAATAAATTTACAAATCAACATCGAACATCGTATCAATAGCGCTATTGAAAGTTATAACGCAATGTCAAACAGAACTCAGTATCAAAATAAAAATTTGCTGACGTTAATAAGTAATGTCAAAATAGTTGATAAATCAATATCAAAATATTTTATATAAATAAAAAATATATTTTTGTAGAGTATAAATAGCATAAGAGTTTGTTATGTAATTGCATTAAACAATTGAATGCGACATTGATAAAGTGTAGTATGAATAAAATTAATAAAATACAACATAAAACCAATGCGGCGTTGATAAAGCGTGATATAAAGTATGCGTAATGAATAATATGTGATATCTACATAGGCCAATGTTGCACCTTTTATTTAATTATAAGATTCATAAGTATCTCATACCATAACAATTACCTAAGCTAGAAAGTCCCAGTTTTAAAAATTAAAAAAAAAACAATTTTAGGTTTTGGGTTAAACAATATGTTTCATCGTTAAGCTAGAAATACCCAGGTTACCAAATCAGTATCGTCTGAATTTAATTAATCTAATAAATCATCTAAACAATGTAGAGTTATTTTTCCAACTCAATCTGAAAATGCAATCGGTAATAAATTAAAACGATAATACGAAAATCAACATTCAAAATCATGCAATTAAACTTGAGTATCAATTCGAAATCAATAAAACCCAAATGAAACCCTAATAATTATCTTGGTATAAAATTCAAGTTAAATGATAGAGGTAAAATTAGAAATCGAACCATAATAACGATTTCGTTGTCTATAATGTGAGATTTTGAATGGTATTGATAATTAGGGAATTTCTTTTGGTTGAGATTGAAGCATAGGGCAAACGCTACTATCATTATTAATCCCAAAGATGTATGGCGTAGCCATGATCTCAAATTTAAGCAGCATCGAAAGTATTAAGAATAAATAAATATCTAAAGCATATAATGTCGCCTTTCATCAATAAAGAATAATAGGCAATGTTGTAGGTCATCAAGGAAGCCAGCAATACTGGATGCCATCAATGCCACATGCTACTTATAAGTTTGGATGAATGATATAGTACCAAAGAAACTAGAAAAAATGCCACATGTTAGTAAGGGAATGCGACAACTGAAAGCTCTATGTCTAAAGCCATTAATGTCATAACAACATGATGTAATATTGATGCCACATCACAGTAATGCCATATTCCATCGAGGAAGCACTTTTTTCATATAGCCAGAAGAATCAATGCCACTTTGGATTAATACCATATCTCCGTAATGTTAGCTTACTCCAATGTCACCCTTCAAAGTAGTGTTGTCTCCTATCAATATCGCTTACCATCAATGCCACCTTTTATCAGTGTCGCCTGTTATTAATGCCGCCAGTCATTAATGTTGCCTGTTATTAATGCTGCCAATCATCAATGATACCTGTTATCAATGATGCTTATTATCAGTGCCGTCTGCTATCAAAACTGCCTGTTATCAATATCAATCATTGTTAATATCCTCACTTATCAATATCACCACTTGCCATAGTAATGGTACGCTTTATCAACCTTCAAAGGAGACCACATATCCCCAATACAACATCGATATTAAATGTCATCAATGAAGACTATCAAGGCGAGATGGATGCTAAGTGCCAAGTTCACCATTGAGTGAGTGGATACTCAAGTATGATGCTATGCACCATCAACATGGATAATGACGAAAGCCAAGCATGCCGCATGGACATATGGCAGTCATGCCGCATCCCTCAACTCCTATAAATATGGACCAAGTAGTGTAAAGGAGGAGGATAATTCTTGTTTCTTTTCTTACATTTTAAATCTTGTAACCCTAAATTGATTTGGGGATTTAGAGTCGATTGTAGCACTTGAACTATTGCCCATTAAACGTTGTACATTCAACATTACTAGGAATAAGAATCAAATTACTTAAATTATGGCTTTCTTTTAAGTTCCAAAGCATTTGTGATACTTACATTATAACATGCTTTGAATTTCAAAAGCACTCACAGTCTTGAGTTTGAATACTCTTCATGATTTAAACTATTGATCCTTATATAAATGCAACATGGCTTTGGATTTAATATTGAACATGCACGAAACTTCAAGAATTCGATATGACGCGCACTCCATCTTAACAACTTAGCCTAGGATTAGTTTAGCTTAGCTAAACCTCTTTCCTTATACATTTGGGGTTAATGAAGTAGTTCATTAGCAACACTGTTGGATGTTGGATATAAAATTAAGTTGCTTCAATTTACAAACTGTTGTTATATGGTTACAGTTTTTGTCCACTGTTATATATATATATATATATATATATATATATATATATATATATATGCATGACTGCTGAATGTTTATTTTTGTTAAATAAAATTTGCACACAGAATATTTTCCACACTTGTACCTCTATCTAGAAAAGTTTACGCCATGTAAGCCTAATTGATTATAATTCATTGATAATTAGTTTTTTTTTTTGCAATCTTACATGGTGTTTAGTTGGTGTATATCCAGATTATGTTTCCTCTTTACCTTTGTCTTCTTTATATCTCTTTTTTTCTAATATTGGATTAGGTTTCTTTACTCAATTATATTTATCTTCTACTATATTTTATTTTCTTCCTTATTCCATTTTGCAATATCAAATTTAACCAAAGCAGCATGCTAGGTAGCAACATTCAGGTACATCTTATCTATTTCTTACTTTTTGTAGTTTAAATTTTTTTGTCACTATTAATTTGTATAAATAATTTAGGACAAATGAAGAAAATTTTACTTGTTTCCAATTATTATGGATTCAATTAGTTTTTGTATATAAAGGTGAAATGTTCGTTTGGTTGATATTTTAATGTTGAGCAAATGAGTGATCAACATTCTAATACCTTGATGTAGAGACAAAGAAAATGTATGCAGCAAATTGGCAATTCATATGTTGAATTTAAAGAACATCCTTTGCATAATGGAGGGCTACATATTGAAATTGTAAAATGCACTATAAAAATAAAATATCTATTTTGTTGAGATATATAGGTTTTGATCTACATTACAACTACTCCCACTGCAATGCAATAGGCTCGTGCTCCTACCTTTACTCCAAGGTCTACTTCAATGTTGTGATGTTCAAATTTCAAATCTTATGTTATTTTTAGTATATACTACATGTCTATGTTAGTTTAGGCTTAAACATTGATGTTTCGAAACTATGTTAAGACTTTACAAATGGTGTGAATACGTGAATCGTTTTGCCATTTTGAAATATGAATCTTTTTTGTTAATTTTAGTAAATCTAAACGAATGTGGTTGTTATTAGTATAATATTTTGGTTTCAACTCCAAATTAATTTTAAATTTACAAGTGCACTATAGTAGTGTTTATATTCTTTTTCTCATTTGAATCTTTTTAACGACTAGAAAAAACAGTGGCAAAAGACCATATTGTAACCGGCAAAAACAGTTGTAAAAGACCATATTGCAATGGACAAAATAGTTGTAAAAGACCTTATTGTAATGAGCAAAAACAGTTGTAATAACATCTACTTCAATGGTTGTTTCAAATAGTGGAAAATAGTTGTGAAATGCGCCTACTCAGTTACAACTTTCCATATTACGGCAGTTACATAACCATTGTCAATGACATATTACAACTGAAATTGCCAGTTGCAAAATGGGTATCTTGTTCTAGCATATATGCGCCTTCGTTTGATTGGTGTACTGGTAAATAATGTTGTATGGATCGAATTAGAGGAGAAAACAAAAAGAGAATGGAGGGGAGGTAGTCGGAATTTGATCAAAGGATCGAAATAGGGCTTTTGAAAGTGCGATACAGGTAGACCACCGATCGAGTGCTAATTGATCGACCGCTAGCGGTCGACAATGAGCACAGTTTTCCTATGATAGTCTAAAATAATAATAATAAAGTATATATATAATTTTAGTATACAATAATGATTTAAATATGAATCTATAGTATGATTTTTATATTATATATATTTACAAAATTAATTTGATAAATTTTTTAATTAAAATTTAGTTTAAATTTTATTTTAAAAGAAATTGTTAGTTTATTTTAAAATAGTACATTACTATGGAAAATTGAGGAAAAACTTTATAAATTATATTCCACTTGTAAATGATTTTTGAAGCTTTGTATATAAGCATATATTGTTTAATATGATAGAATTATTTAATATCTATTATGTTATTGAATATATATATATATATATAATTGTATCGTATACTTATTATATAAATGATTTTATAGTTTTACTATGGTTAGAATATAAAAATTGATTTAGAAAGTACTATTGTTTTATTTGAATTAAATCTCTTTTATGGAATTATTTAAATGTTATTAATGATTTCAAATTTCTTTGTAATGAGGATTGTTATCCCACTTTTTGGCAAAGCCGTGATACCAAAAGATTGATCGAAAACAAAGGACAGCTCGTCTCCGGGATTGGTCATACCTAGCTTCACTATGGATATCACCGAATTTTGTCCGAGTCCAGATTGAGCTACAATTGATAGGACATGACAAGAAAAGTCATAAAAGTCAGCATCTTAAATTTCAAGTCAATCCGAGTTCATACGCTCAAGTTGTGATCAATTCAAGTTGGAGGAAATAATCCTAAAGTCGAATCCATCAGAAGATCACGAGTTCGAATCCATCAGCTTCTTCTTACTTCGAATCCATGGGATCACTCCACTTCGTATCCATCAGGTTGAAGTCCTTCGAGTCCATGAAGTCACTCTACTTCGCCTCCATCAGAGCATATGAGTTCGAATCCATCAGGTGGCCAAGCTTCGTATCCATCCCAATGGCCTTCCTTCGAATCCATCAAATGAACTCCACCTCGAATCCCTCAAGGCGAGACGCTTTGAACACATGCAGTTGATTCACTTCGAATCCACCGTGTTGAGGAAACTTCGTATTGATCGGCTATGGGATACCTCGAACGATTCGAACGAGCATCTCCTCGAATCCATTCCCTCGAATCCACTAAGTAGAAGCGTCAAAAACCATGGATTCGACCCAGTAAACTCGGAGAAAAAGCAGGATCAACCCGAGAAGCGCACGCCATGTCACTATTCGCACGCGCAGGCCATCGATTCGACCCTAATCGATTCGAAGGGGATCGATTCGAACAAAACGCATCAACCGAAAATGCAATCTTGAATCGATCAAAACTCGAGATCTACAAGTCCAAATGCTATGAAATTTTCGCAAGAGCTTGCATACATATTGAAGAATGTCCACACCAAATTTCACCTCGATTGGACACTTTTTTGATCGACTCGAACTAGAGTTCGAATAGATCCCAAAGTGGGCCCGGATTTCCTGAGGCCAGGCGTGTGGGCCCCCCTCACGTGCCAGAAGCGGTCTCCCCGAATTTTAGGCGAAATATCAGCCTCCTACACCTATAAATAAAGCCCCTGGTCATTCAGAAAGGGGATCGGAGAATTCTTAGAGATAAAGCACACTCGGACGCTGCCAGAATCACTCTATATCGTCTTCACTACTGCTGATTTTGAATTTAACCCTATTATCTGCTGTACTTCGCTCAAGAACATTTGTAATCTTCAAGTATTAAGCAATAAAGCGATAAAACTTCATAGTGGACGTAGGCAAATCGCCGAACCACTCTAAATTATTGTCTTTCGTGCAATTTACTTTTCTATGACTTGGAGTTTTTGTTAGATAATCCTCATTTTCAATTTGATTTCTTCATTTATTATCTCTTCAAAAACTTCCGAAGGGTGTTGCCCAATTTTGGTGCAAACACTTTGGTGCTTTCATCGAGAAAACCCAGGTTTTCTCCTGCTCATTGGATCTGTCATCGATACCGGATTGCATAAATTTAAGAGAGAGATCCAGACTTCAATTTCAGACTCATTTCATACTATTCAGATTTACCAAAATCTAGGAAAGGACTCTACACCTCAAGATGGTTAGCATGAGAACCACTTCTACTGCCGCTGGCCAAGAAGGCCGAGATAGACAAAATCCCACGCAACTACCTCCACCCAATCAAGATGATACCGGGCATTCAGATCCTTCAGGTCCGGTCACTCGACAAGAGTTCCAAACATTACTTCAGGAACTAACCCAAAGTCGACAACAGCTGGCTGAACAATTACGTGCCAATGTTGAGTTGACTAATCAACTAAACCGCCAAAGGCGTAGAATATCCAGAAGGGACCACACCCCTCATTCCTCCACTGAAAGCTCTGCCTCGTCTGATTACAACGACAGATCTACCCATCCCCGGCTAGGCAGAAGCCATGTGCATACTTCTGGTCACCAACAAGCATTAACTGTTGGGCAGATAAGAGTTGACCCTTCTGCCAGTTTTCATACAGGACCCTCCTCACGAGGAGGCACTGTTCCACAACATACTACGAATAACCAAGACACCGCCACTGCAGTTGATACCCGAAATCACTCCAATCAAAACTACCACCAGCAAGAACATGTTCCAGGACCATATGTCCCAGAAGACATCGAGTCAAGGAGGCGAGATACAGATCGTCGACAGCGCCCGATCCTACCTCGCACTGTGGAACCTGACCACACTTTGGCTCGCCAACCTCCGAATATAGCAACACCTGACCTCTCAGCTATGGTACGCCAAATGATCCATGAAAGTCAGGGCTTAACAAATGACGATTGGGGAATCTTCCGAAGTCATACTCCATTCACTGATGACATATTATATGCTAAACCTCCTCGGCGATTCAGGATGCCGACTCTCCCCATGTATGAAGGAAGTTTCGACCCTAACCAACATGTTCTGAAATACGAATGGTCGATGACTGCTGCAAGAGCTGATGATGCAGTAAAATGCCGAAGTTTTCCCATTTCTTTAGGTGGAATTGCGACGATGTGGTTTACACGATTACCACCATGATCTATCTCTTCCTTTGACCAATTGGATACTAAATTTGTTGAACAGTTTCGTATGCACATTGCTAGGCCTAAAGAAAAAATACTTTATCTAGTGTCACTCAAGCTCCAGGAGAGACACTCAGACGATATTTGGAAAGATTCAATGCCGCTTGTGCAGAGATCATTAACCCCAATGATAATTAAATCTTGATGGCCTTGACTAAGGGGATTGACCCCGACTCTGAGTTTGGAAATTGGCTAGCTGGGAAACCTCCCGCATCGTTGGATCGTTTCTACTCCAAAGCCGCCCAACTCTTAAGGCGTGAGGATGCGAAACAATTTAGGAAGCAGGGCGATGCGAGACCCAGCAATGAAGGAATTCAAAGCAATGTGGCAGTTAAAAAGTCAGGGGAGAGCTCTGGAAAAGTACAATTGAATATTCAAAACAAGCAAACCCAGGATCGGCGATAATAGAAATAAGAAGCAAGATCAGAATCGTGGCCTGCGGCATAGGGCACAAATGTTTGAAAGCTATACACCGCTGAATACGTCACTGGAGAACGTATATCTACAGACTTGTAACGCAATGCAGTATAAGAAGCCGACTACGAAGCCGTCGTCGGAGAGACAGATTCAAACAGGAAAGTTCTGTAGATTCCACGAAAGTTACGGACACAATACCAATGATTGCAGGCATTTGCAAGATCTTATTGAAAAATTGATCAGAGAAAGGAAGTTAGATCAATTCGTGCGGGCACCGTAGGTGTCAGGACACGATTCTTCGTCTTCCGAAAATTCAACATCGACACTCACTTTATCGACTGCCGAGGAATCGAACGACGGAAAACCGAACACTGAGGGTTTTTTTTAAAAGAATTTAAGGAAAGAGAAAGAGAGAAAAGAAGAGAGAAAAAGGTAGAAGATGGAGGGAAAAGAAAAACAGAAAATTAGAAAATAGAACGGAAAGAAAATAGAGAAGAGATAGAAAAACAGAATAGAAGATAGAAGATTTTAAAATAGAAGAAAAAGAGAATAGAGGAAAAAGAAAGAAACAGAACAACATCAGAATCTCACAATTCGCAGCGGAACAACATATAATAATAAATGAATAATCTTTAAACAAAGAACTATATCGGTTATTACATTACATCACATTACATTACATCATATCATCAGAGTGTACAACAACAACAAACAGTGCAGCGGAAAAAGAAATACTATATAAGTAATATGCCATGCCATCCAGCTTGCCTCCAGCAACTTCAGAATATCCAGAATATCCTGATAAACCTTAACTCTTGACTGCCCGTGTGGAAATTGGTGGGCACCCAGAGTTTAGGAAGGAAAACAATAAACTCCAAGTCAGTCATGTGACTGGTGTGAGAACTCAAAACAGTTTATTTATCTTTGAAAACAAAATAGAGGAATATTTTTAAATTCAATTCGCAATGCTTTTAAAAATGAGACTACCATAAGGCCTCCCGCACACACACACATGCAAACGCAGAATCGGAGGAGATTTCTCCTTATGATAGTCAAAGATGCTTGATACGCATTTAAAATCAAATCAATTTTGATATTATTATTAGTGCATAGTGTAGAAGAAATTCATTTCGAAAGTAGAATATAAATCTTAGCCAGCATAGGTACCATTATATTATGCCTACTAATAGCTACCATATTAGATGGCAGGTTCTACAACTAAAACCGTACAAGTCACGTATTGTTTCTTTGGATTTCCAACAAATGATCAGGCCAAGGAACTTCCCATTGCCACATGAGAATGCCTCAGGAAAGACATCCCCGAGAACCAAACCGGAACTCTGCCAACACAAGGCCGGGTTACCCCTAACTGGGTAACTACTGACACGAGCACGCCATTCCCCGATCGTAAACGACCTTTCTCACGGGATCCCGAAAACCAACAACCACAAAGTAATAAATTCGTAGTAACCACATAGGTTAAATATCTGGGCTCCATACCATGATACAACCTCTATCCAGAAGGAAATGTACATACCCTAAAGGGTGCTACCCCTCATAACCTTGCTGCATCTTTCCTGTTTTGACCATTTCCGGGGTGTGAGGTTCGACGAAGTCACGTCCACAAAAAATACTTTATACAAAAGCCATGCTTTGGGTCAACAAATGATCAACACAATGATCACCAAGATAGACGATCAAATAAACGATCCTATCACAATAATCAACACAATGATCATTTACAGCATCACTCAGCATATCACGTTACCAAATTGGGAATATATCGCTGATAACTTCAACTATATAACCCCTGAGCTCGTACGTCTCAGAGAAGGGTGTTAAGCTAAAAGAATAAATTCTCCGCCACCAACAGAAATATATTTGAATGAAATCGGCTTTATATCTCAACTTGTAATGTCAGACACACAATCCATACAAGTCTGTTCCGGGATCGAACAAAACCGAAGGCACTTACAAAGAAGTCCTTGCAATCCGGATATTCACAATCCTGATCGGATTCACCATCACATATGGAGAACTCTATACCGGAGCAACTCGGTGCAGAGTAAATCGACAGGTCATCCTATCGCTCTCGCAAATACCGGGTCTTCAACACCGATCTTCAAATGCAATTCATAACGACGTATCACATATTCGGAATGGGTTATACGACCCCATGGTCCTTTCCCGGTTAACCCGAATAGTGAGCGCTTATTCAAAAATAAGTGTAGCATTCACATTCAAACAAATCACATCAATTACCCATTCAAAGGGAAATATTGATAGTCAGTTATTGAACTATCAATGGATATGCACACATCACCAGATTCCAAATAATTTTCCAAATTATTTATTTTCCAAAATATCTTCACTAGATATATAAATTCAAAACTTCAAAAATAAATCAATATTTATTTTTAAACAAATTCTCCTTTTCATTCATAAATTCCATAGTGAATTTATAATCCAAAATATCTATGAATATTCAATTTCGATTATTCATTTCAATTTATCTTCAAAAAGATAAATTCTCTAATATTCACTTTATATTAGGAAAAACATTTCCATACTTATTTATTCATAAGTAATTCACAAATTTTATTTATTTTCAACACTTAGAAAATATTCAATATACTTAAATCGAGATTAAGTATATATTTCATTCTTTAAGGAAATCATTCTCTTAAACATATTTATTTGGGCCAAAACGAACGTTGTGTAAAACATCGTTACGACGACTCAAAATCACTAGTATAGGGATTCGAATTTAAAATAGATATATAAATCCCAATACTATTCAAAACATTTCCTTTCGGAAATCATTTACTATAACAACAGTGTTATAGTCTACTATTTCCTTTTCATTTCTCGAAAACATCTATTTCAACAATAAATGTTGAAATCTATGGTTTCGAATATCAACACAATTTAAAACATCGTTAGATCGTTTTAATTCTATTTGAAATATCACATTCAAAACAATTTCTTTAACATCTTATTCACTATTCAAAAACGTGAATATACTTCATTAACAATTTCATCCTTTTATTCATTTTATTTTAAAGTATTATTCACAGTCAAAAACGTGAATATAACTCCATAAATAAATCATAACAATTTACTTATCAAAATAAGTCGTTTGTGAATTTATAAAACAACGTTTATAAATTCCATTTCTATTTATTTATAAAAACTTCCTTTTTATAATTTCCATATTAACCTATTCCAGTTTATAACTAAATTATAAACTAAACGTTCATATTATAAGTTAAATACTTATAAAACGATTATTTTACAAAATCGTTCTTTTAAAGACTTTCTAATTTATAAATCTTATAACTTATAAGATCCATTTATTTAACCAATCTATTCTTCAAATATTTTCACCAAATTTATAAATCTTACTATTTATAAATTTCTTTTATAACTTCACAGTTTATAATTCCATAAATTTCATTCTTATAACTTCACCATTTAAATTCTATAAATTTCATTCTTTAATGAAATTCATTTTCACTTCATTCAAACACTTATAAAAACTCGTTTTATAATGTCTATATTTCAATTTATAAATATCCATTTATAAATCTCTTAATATAAATCAAATTATATTATTATTCTAAAACGTCTTCAAATTCCTTTAAAAACTTCATCCTTTTGATTCATAAAATAATTAAATTTTATAAATTCTATATTTCAACTTTTCAAAATAATTCTAAAATATCTCGATTAAACTATTTTGTAAACTCAATAGCATCCTATTCTCAAAAATCAGTTTTTTTAACTATATTTCTCAAAAATCATAATTTTTATAACTTTAAAAATTATAACGTTTATTTATTTAAAATGGATCAATTCCAAAAATATTTTATAAACGTATACTTTCAAAAATCACTTTGAAATCATTTTAAAATTCCAAATTTGGTCCAATGATGCTATACACCAAATAGTCAATCACGACAACAACGATATCATATATCGATATGATAATCAATCAAATATCAAAATATCTGAAATCAAATAAAAACTGTTGAGGAATCCAGTTGGATCCCTCCAACCTGTTTTCCTGCATCCAAAAACATTAGCACAATACCAATTTCGTTCCAGTACGAAATTATTGCGGTACATGTTCTTATTAAATATTATCCGCTTAATAACGGCGTAATAGGGTCTCATCCGCTAAAAAAATACGGGAAATCAATCAACTGCAATATATACATATGCCAATATATATATATTGATATTATTTATAATACCAATTTCACTGTTTATGAAATATTCGCGGTATATGTTTTTAATAAATAACATCCGCTTACTAACGGCGTATAATGTCTATTTTAACAATCAATAGATATTCATCAACATTCAAACATCCATTCAAATATTTTAAATCTAACTATTTAAAATAAAATCGAAACTGATTCGATTGAGTGAGAAGTTCTCACCTTGGTTTTATTTCCGTTTTAGCGATTTATTTCGAATAAAATTAAACGGACGTTTAATTTTACCCAAAATTCTCACTAACTTCAAACGACTCCAAACCAACTCCAACGCGTAGTGCTCGTCCATACGATTCCAACGCAACTGGTTTTGCATTTTTTCGACCTCGTATGAAAAAGTTATGTATTTTACAAGTTTGCACTAATTTTATATTACTAGTTACAACTTTAGTTAACTAATTTTCAACCTAGCTTCATATTAGCCATTAGATCCAGATCCAATGCCTCTCCTTTCTCCTTCTTCATTCACGCAATGTACAGGTTCCCAGGCCGCAACTGAACCCATGAAGCCATAGAACTAGGGTTTGATAATACACCCTCATTTCTCGACGAAATCACATCAAACCACTTGCAAATCGAAGCTTTTAACATGCTCCAACTTCGGCCTGACCCTCATGAAGCTCGGCCTTGACTAGCTTCTCGAGTTGCGTGCGTGAACTGGCACGGTCGGCCCCACATAGCTCGTCCTACGATGCTCCAAACACGATCTCAACTGTATGGATCGAAAGCTCTCTTCATGCTCTTCGACTTCCGTGTTGAACACTTCGCGTAATTCCTTACGGATTGAGAGAGATTAATGAATGAATTTTGACAATTTTTGGCCTTTCATTTTGTTAGTGGCGGCTGGCTATTGCAACTAGGGTTGTATCTATTTTTTTTTTTAATTGTGAATGGTGTATTTATAGAAAATCAAGCGTAAACACTATTCATTTCGGAAATTTCGAACTCCGATTTAGGCGCCGTAACCAGCGTTTCTAAGGTTTACCCCGCGTTCCGGACACAATGGAACAGGTTTCGAAAGCAAATTCAGACATCTGTGCGAGTTATGGCTATAAACGCTCAATTTAAATTAAACCGATTTAAGTCGATTTCTAGGCGTTTTAATTTGTACCGGACAAACGGTAAATCCAATTGACTTGAAATTTGAAACCTTACAATAATATCACATTACGGATCCGATGAAACTGGTTTCGTCGAAATCCGAGACTTTTTGAAAAATGGCTATTTTAGCTCGCCAAATTTAAATTAAAAATAAATCAATGCGTTTCGAGCTGCCACGATCAAACGATAGCTCCGATTGACACGAAATTTGAAATCCTGTAATAACTAACTATTACGGATCTAATGGAACTGGTTTCGTTCAAATCTGAGACTGTTCAAAAATTGGCTATTTTCACTAGTCGATTTTAATATTAAAATATTCAATTTTCACAAATTAACTTTTAATTCGATTTTAAAAGTTCTAAAATATCGTTCTAACTTCCATATGATAAAATAAAATTTTACAAATCATTTACAATCATATTTAACCCTATTTTCAATTATTTCCATAATTTAACATATTAAATTATTGATTTAATAATCCAATTAAATTCAATAATTCAAATAAAAATTTATTCGACTTATAAATTCACTTATTAATATTTAAAATTAATTAAATATTCAAATTTTAATTACTAAAAATTCTGGGTCGTTACAATCTTCCCCACTTAAAAGAATTTCGTCCTCGAAATTATCAAGTAAGAAAAGTTATAGAATTTATTAATTTTCCATAATTCATAGTTAAACTTCTTACAATAACTTACTAAGTTTTCAAATCATACTTAGTTATCTTTTCAAAAACAACTACTATTGTTTAAATTTCAATTTCAAATCAAAGTTTAAGTTTTCAAAACTTTTCTAAATTTCTCAAATTTTTTCTAACGCCTTAAATTTTCGGAAAAATTCGCCATAGTCTCATTTGCGCGGCTCGATCCGAAAAAAAAATGACAGTATATATATCACAAATATACATCTCATCAAGTAATGAGGCATCCCGCAGGGAAAAAAGTGTAAAAGTACGATATTTAATCCGAGATATGTACCTTATATTTTATTAGCGAGCATATACGGCTAATATAGCGCAAAAGCGAGCTCCAAATGCGAAGCAAACGCAATCCGCACCTACTAAACACTCAACAAACAACATGAGAACATGCATATAGACAATAATCTCAATATACAACATATATCTCCATAACAACTACATAATATAGCAAATGCAATATATATTCAACCATCAACCAACTAAATACTCATTCATATTCTCATTAATATTCAATGAAATAGGTTTTCAATTTAATCACATTTGATTCATATACAGTGGATGTTCTTTACTAACATTCATTTTCAATTAGTTTATATTCACTAATTCATATTCAAGTTGGTTCACTTCCAATTCAAATTCAATTCCATTCAAATTTATTTACTTCAAATTTGAATTCAATTTCATAACCTCCAATTTCATTAATACTTAATGAATTATATACAATCAACTAACAATCATATAACAATCAATGTATATTAATTACAACCAAATTCTTTTGCTTACAATTGGTTTAATTTAATTGATTTTCATTCAATTATTCAACTTTCTAATAACATTTGATTTTAATGAATTAACACTTATATTCATTATTTCATTCCAATTTATTCACATTCAATTGATTTACATTCAATTTATTAATTCAATTCAATTATAAAAGTTGAATTTCATTTATATAACTCAAATTCATATTTATCACTTAACTTTATTACTTTAGTTTGATACTAATATCAACTCCATTCAACTTTAAATTCATTTTTATTTACAACTAAATTCATAAATATATTCATATAGTTTCACTTCTTATATATATAATTTTATTTCACAATTGTAAATTACTTTAATTATAATTCAATTCGTATAATTCATTTGCTTATACAATTATTCTTTTATTTAGATTATTCAAACAACCTAACAATCAACTTATATTCACTTTAATAATTCTGAAAAATTATTCCTTTATATATAAAATATACTCAAGGTAAAATTATTTCATTTACCCAATTTTAAACAATATCGTGTCGAATTGTTCTATTCAAGTGTTTAGAAACCCCTTCGGTTCAGTTTCGAAGCTGCGCCGACGAAGGTTCATATACCACTCAACAAACCAATCATCACAATATAAAACAATTTTTATATATTCACTAACAAATACGCTCTCATAGCTATTATTACACTCAAATTCATTCTAGAGCACTGTTGACTCTATCTCTAATGAATAATACCCAACAGAACCATGGTTGTCGCTTAACCATAAGCTCTGATACCACATTGTCAGGACACGATTCTTCGTCTTCCGAAAATTCAACATCGACACTCACTTTATCGACTGCCGAGGAATCGAACGACGGAAAACCGAACACTGAGGGTTTTTTTTAAAAAGAATTTAAGGAAAGAGAAAGAGAGAAAAGAAGAGAGAAAAAGGTAGAAGATGGAGGGAAAAGAAAAACAGAAAATTAGAAAATAGAACGGAAAGAAATTAGAGAAGAGATAGAAAAACAGAATAGAAGATAGAAGATTTTAAAATAGAAGAAAAAGAGAATAGAGGAAAAAGAAAGAAACAGAACAACATCAGAATCTCACAATTCGCAGCGGAACAACATATAATAATAAATGAATAATCTTTAAACAAAGAACTATATCGGTTATTACATTACATCACATTACATTACATCATATCATCAGAGTGCACAACAACAACAAACAGTGCAGCGGAAAAAGAAATACTATATAAGTAATATGCCATGTGCCATCCAGCTTGCCTCCAGCAACTTCAGAATATCCAGAATATCCTGATAAACCTTAACTCTTGACTGCCCGTGTGGAAATTGGTGGGCACCTAGAGTTTAGGAAGGAAAACAATAAACTCCAAGTCAGTCATGTGACTGGTGTGAGAACTCAAAACAGTTTATTTATCTTTGAAAACAAAATAGAGGAATATTTTTAAATTCAATTCGCAATGCTTTTAAAAATGAGACTACCATAAGGCCTCCCGCACACACACACATGCAAACGCAGAATCGGAGGAGATTTCTCCTTATGATAGTCAAAGATGCTTGATACGCATTTAAAATCAAATCAATTTTGATATTATTATTAGTGCATAGTGTAGAAGAAATTCATTTCGAAAGTAGAATATAAATCTTAGCCAGCATAGGTACCATTATATTATGCCTACTAATAGCTACCATATTAGATGGCAGGTTCTACAACTAAAACCGTACAAGTCACGTATTGTTTCTTTGGATTTCCAACAAATGATCAGGACAAGGAACTTCCCATTGCCACATGAGAATGCCTCAGGAAAGACATCCCCGAGAACCAAACCGGAACTCTGCCAACACAAGGCCGGGTTACCCCTAACTGGGTAACTACTGACACGAGCACGCCATTCCCCGATCGTAAACGACCTTTCTCATGGGATCCCGAAAACCAACAACCACAAAGTAATAAATTCGTAGTAACCACATAGGTTAAATATCTGGGCTCCATACCATGATACAACCTCTATCCAGAAGGAAATGTACATACCCTAAAGGGTGCTACCCCTCATAACCTTGCTGCATCTTTCCTGTTTTGACCATTTCCGGGGTGTGAGGTTCGACGAAGTCACGTCCACAAAAACATACTTTATACAAAAGCCATGCTTTGGGTCAACAAATGATCAACACAATGATCACCAAGATAGACGATCAAATAAACGATCCTATCACAATAATCAACACAATGATCATTTACAGCATCACTCAGCATATCACGTTACCAAATTGGGAATATATCGCTGATAACTTCAACTATATAACCTCTGAGTTCGTACGTCTCAGAGAAGGGTGTTAAGCTAAAAGAATAAATTCTCCGCCACCAACAGAAATATATTTGAATGAAATCGGCTTTATATCTCAACTTGTAATGTCAGACACACAATCCATACAAGTCTGTTCCGGGATCGAACAAAACCGAAGGCACTTACAAAGAAGTCCTTGCAATCCGGATATTCGCAATCCTGATCGGATTCACCATCATATATGGAGAACTCTATACCGGAGCAACTCGGTGCAGAGTAAATCGACAGGTCATCCTATCGCTCTCGCAAATACCGGGTCTTCAACACTGATCTTCAAATGCAATTCATAACGACGTATCACATATTCGGAATGGGTTATACGACCCCATGGTCCTTTCCCGGTTAACCCGAATAGTGAGCGCTTATTCAAAAATAAGTGTAGCATTCACATTCAAACAAATCACATCAATTACCCATTCAAAGGGAAATATTGATAGTTGGTTATTGAACTATCAATGGATATGCACACATCACCAGATTCCAAATAATTTTCCAAATTATTTATTTTCCAAAATATCTTCACTAGATATATAAATTCAAAACTTCAAAAATAAATCAATATTTATTTTTAAACAAATTCTCCTTTTCATTCATAAATTCCATAGTGAATTTATAATCCAAAATATCTATGAATATTCAATTTCGATTATTCATTTCAATTTATCTTCAAAAAGATAAATTCTCTAATATTCACTTTATATTGGGAAAAACATTTCCATACTTATTTATTCATAAGTAATTCACAAATTTTATTTATTTTCAACACTTAGAAAATATTCAATATACTTAAATCGAGATTAAGTATATATTTCATTCTTTAAGGAAATCATTCTCTTAAACATATTTATTTGGGCCAAAACGAACGTTGTGTAAAACATCGTTACGACGACTCAAAATCACTAGTATAGGGATTCGAATTTAAAATAGATATATAAATCCCAATACTATTCAAAACATTTCCTTTCGGAAATCATTTACTATAACAACAGTGTTATAGTCTACTATTTCCTTTTCATTTCTCGAAAACATCTATTTCAACAATAAATGTTGAAATCTATGGTTTCGAATCTCAACACAATTTAAAACATCGTTAGATCGTTTTAATTCTATTTGAAATATCACATTCAAAACAATTTCTTTAACATCTTATTCACTATTCAAAAACGTGAATATACTTCATTAACAATTTCATCCTTTTATTCATTTTATTTTAAAGTATTATTCACAGTCAAAAACGTGAATATAACTCCATAAATAAATCATAGCAATTTACTTATCAAAATAAGTCGTTTGTGAATTTATAAAACAACGTTTATAAATTCCATTTCTATTTATTTATAAAAACTTCCTTTTTATAATTTCCATATTAACCTATTCCAGTTTATAACTAAATTATAAACTAAACGTTCATATTATAAGTTAAATACTTATAAAACGATTATTTTACAAAATCGTTCTTTTAAAGACTTTCTAATTTATAAATCTTATAACTTATAAGATCCATTTATTTAACCAATCTATTCTTCAAATATTTTCACCAAATTTATAAATTTTACTATTTATAAATTTCTTTTATGACTTCACAGTTTATAATTCCATAAATTTCATTCTTATAACTTCACCATTTAAATTCTATAAATTTCATTCTTTAATGAAATTCATTTTCACTTCATTCAAACACTTATAAAAACTCGTTTTATAATGTCTATATTTCAATTTATAAATATCCATTTATAAATCTCTTAATATAAATCAAATTATATTATTATTCTAAAACGTCTTCAAATTCCTTTAAAAACTTCATCCTTTTGATTCATAAAATAATTAAATTTTATAAATTCTATATTTCAACTTTTCATAATAATTCTAAAATATCTCGATTAAACTATTTTGTAAACTCAATAGCATCCTATTCTCAAAAATCAGTTTTTTTAACTATATTTCTCAAAAATCATAATTTTTATAACTTTAAAAATTATAACGTTTATTTATTTAAAATGGATCAATTCCAAAAATATTTTATAAACGTATACTTTCAAAAATCACTTTGAAATCATTTTAAAATTCCAAATTTGGTCCAATGATGCTACACACCAAATAGTCAATCACGACAACAACGATATCATATATCGATATGATAATCAATCAAATATCAAAATATCTGAAATCAAATAAAAACTGTTGAGGAATCCAGTTGGATCCCTCCAACCTGTTTTCCTGCATCCAAAAACATTAACACAATACCAATTTCGTTCCAGTACGAAATTATCGCGGTACATGTTCTTATTAAATATTATCCGCTTAATAACGGCGTAATAGGGTCTCATCCGCTAAAAAAATACGGGAAATCAATCAACTGCAATATATACATATGCCAATATATATATATTGATATTATTTATAATACCAATTTCACTGTTTATGAAATATTCGCGGTATATGTTTTTAATAAATAACATCCGCTTACTAAAGGCGTATAATGTCTATTTTAACAATCAATAGATATTCATCAACATTCAAACATCCATTCAAATATTTTAAATCTAACTATTTAAAATAAAATCGAAACTGATTCGATTGAGTGAGAAGTTCTCACCTTGGTTTTATTTCCGTTTTAGCGATTTATTTCGAATAAAATTAAACGGACGTTTAATTTTACCCAAAATTCTCACTAACTCCAAACGACTCCAAACCAACTCCATCGCGTAGTGCTCGTCCATACAATTCCAACGCAACTAGTTTTGCATTTTTTCGACCTCGTATGAAAAAGTTATGTATTTTACAAGTTTGCACTAATTTTATATAACTAATTACAACTTTAATTAACTAATTTTCAACCTAGCTTCATATTAGCCATTAGATCCAGATCCAATGCCTCTCCTTTCTCCTTCTTCATTCACGCAATGTACAGGTTCCCAGGCCGCAACTTGAACCCATGAAGCCATAGAACTAGGGTTTGATAATACACCCTCATTTCTCGACGAAATCACATCAAACCACTTGCAAATCGAAGCTTTTAACATGCTCCAACTTCGGCCTGACCCTCATGAAGCTCGGCCTTGACTATCTTCTCGAGTTGCGTGCGTGAACTGGCACGGTCGGCCCCACATAGCTCGTCCTATGATGCTCCAAACACGATCTCAACCGTATAGATCGAAAGCTCTCTTCATGCTCTTCGACTTCCGTGTTGAACACTTCGCGTAATTCCTTACGGATTGAGAGAGATTAATGAATGAATTTTGACAATTTTTGGCCCTTCATTTTGTTAGTGGCGGCTGGCTATTGCAACTAGGGTTGTATCTATTTTTTTTTTTTTTAACTGTGAATGGTGTATTTATAGAAAATCAAGCGTAAACACTATTCATTTCGGAAATTTCGAACTCCGATTTAGGCGCCGTAACCAGTGTTTCTAAGGTTTACCCCGCGTTCCGGACACAATGGAACAGGTTTCGAAAGCTAATTCGGACATCTGTGCGAGTTATGGCTATAAACGCTCAATTTAAATTAAACCGATTTAAGTCGATTTCTAGGCGTTTTAATTTGTACCGGACAAACGGTAAATCCAATTGACTTGAAATTTGAAACCTTACAATAATATCACATTACGGATCCGATGAAACTGGTTTCGTCGAAATCCGAGACTTTTTGAAAAATGGCTATTTTAGCTCGCCAAATTTAAATTAAAAATAAATCGATGCGTTTCGAGCTGCCACGATCAAACGATAGCTCCGATTGACACGAAATTTGAAATCGGGTAATAACTAACTATTACGGATCCAATGGAACTGGTTTCGTTCAATTCTGAGACTGTTCAAAAATTGGCTATTTTCACTAGTCGATTTTAATATTAAAATATTCAATTTTCACAAATTAACTTTTAATTCGATTTTAAAAGTTCTAAAATATCGTTCTAACTTCCATATGATAAAATAAAATTTTACAAATCATTTACAATCATATTTAACCCTATTTTCAATTATTTCCATAATTTAACATATTAAATTATTGATTTAATAATCCAATTAAATTCAATAATTCAAATAAAAATTTATTCGACTTATAAATTCACTTATTAATATTTAAAATTAATTAAATATTCAAATTTTAATTACTAAAAATTCTGGGTCGTTACGGTAGGCTGGTGGTGTGGGCCCGTCAAACCAAAATCGTGCACAAAACCAAGAGAGACAGGAGGAGCCCGCTCGTACAGGCGGGAGATTGGTCATAAATACAATTAGTGGTGGTCCTCATCCAGCGGACCGAAGATGGAGGGAAATAGAATCATACGCCAATTCGATCAGGCATGTGGATTTCAAGAGTTGCAGCACGCTTGATGAAGGGGCTCCGGCCAAACAACAGAGGACGATGGCAGATGACATCGTATTTAGAAACCGAGATGCTGATAAGGTCGAAGCTCCAACTATAGACCCACTAGTCATATCTTCCCAGGTTGGTCCTGCTTGGATGAAGAGGATCCTGGTGGACAATGGGAGTTCAGTAAATATCTTGTTTAAGAGAGCATATGATCAAATGAAGATGGAAGCCAAAGATTTAAAGCCTTGTCAATTTAGAATCCATGGCTTCGATGGAAGTGCTAATATACCCATTGGAGTGGTGGAATTGCCAGTGGAGTTGGGAGTTGGAGAACGCCGAAGAGTCCGAATGTTACAATTTATTGACTTAGATATCCACTCTCCATACAATGCTTTTTTGGGCCGACCGGCCCTTGCCGAAATCAGGGTAGCAATTGCCCCATGGTGCTTAACTTTGAAATTCCCCACTGATCGTGGGATTGGGGTCATTCAAGGAGATCAGGCTGCTGGGAGAGCCTGCTATGTTTCCGAACTACGAGAAGCGCAGAGAAAGTAGAAAGGAAAGGGCGTGGAGGAATCTCTCTGCGTCCGTTTCGCCGACGATTGACAATTAGTGCCTGGGCCTCGGCCCGGGCACCACGACCAAATCCAAAAGGATCTAGACCCCAGAGACACTGAAGATAATGATGAGTCTAAAGAAAGTCAAGCTTCTCCAGCCGAGCTGACAGTTAATGTTCCAATTAAGGATGATAATGATTCAAAAATGTTGAAAATTGGGTCTCAGCTAAACCCACAAGCACAACGGGAATTGGTCGAATTTCTCCAAGCAAATCTAGACGTATTCGCTTGGACGCATTCTGATATGTGTGGAATCTCGCCGGACATCGCGAGCCACACCTTGAATATTGACCCACGGTATATCCCGGTCAAACAAAAAAGACACGGTATGGATCCAGAGAGATCTGCCGCCCTCAAAGAAGAAGTTGATAAGCTAAGAGCGAATGGGTTTATCTGGGATGCTTTGTACCCGGAGTGGGTATCCAACCCTGTACTTGTCCAAAAACCGAATGGGAAATGGAGAAGGTGCATCGATTACTTTAACTTAAATAAGGCTTGTCCGAAAGACAGCTTTCCACTTCGCCGAATCGATCAACTTGTGGACTCAACGGCCGGGCACGAATTATTGTCTTTCATGGATGCATATTCTGGTTACAATCAAATACCCATGCATGTGCCCGATCAAGAACATACGAGCTTCGTAACTGACCTGGGACTATACTGCTACAAGGTCAAGCATTCTGGGTTAAAGAATGCCGGAGCGACTTACCAATGCTTAGTCAACCGAATGTTTGCTGACCAGATCGGAAAGACTATGGAAGTTTATGTAGATGACATGTTGGTAAAATCGTGATACTCCACTGATCACGTCAAAGACTTAGAGTCAATGTTCAATGTCCTTCGAAGATACGGGATGAAGCTTAATCCGCTAAAATGTCATTTTGGAGCCGCATCCGGAAAATTCCTTGGGTTCATCGTCAACGCCCGAGGAATAGAGGCCAACCTCGAAAAGATTTGGGCGATCAGGAATATTCAAACTCCAAGGATCATAAAACAGGTTCAGAGCCTTAATGGAAAGGTTGCAGCACTGAGCAGGTTCATCTCGAAATCAACTGAAAAATGCATACCCTTCTTCGACCTGATCCGAAAAGGGAAACGAAACTTCGAATGGACTACGGAATGTGAGGGCGCATTTCAATCACTAATTCAGCATCTTTCCACACCGCCGATTCTTTCAAAACCTATTGATCATGAACAGTTATACCTCTATCTAATAATATCTGAAAATGCCATCAGTTCTGCGCTAGTTCGAGAGGAAGACCGAGTGCAGAGACCGGTCTACTATGTTAGTAAACGATTAACCGGAGCAGAGAGAAATTATCCAAGGTTAGAAAAATTGGCATACTGCCTAGTCATCGCCTCAAGGAAGCTCCGTCCATACTTTCAGGCTCATCCCATCACCGTGTACACCGATCAGCCGTTACGACAAGTCCTCACACGACCTGAGACGTCTGGCAGGTTACTAAAATGGAACATTGAACTGAGTCAATTCGACATCACATATACTCCGATACGAGCCATACACGGTCAAGTCCTAGCAGATTTCATTGTCGAATTCACTATTCTTGAAGACTTACTTGAAACTAGTAAATCCCCCGAATACATATGGAAGCTATATACTGATGGTGCATCCAACGATCGGTGCTCGGGAGCAGGGATAGTGCTTGAAACCACCGAGGGCCGATCCATATGCTACGCTTTAAAGTTTGATTTCCATGCAACCAACAATGAAGCCGAATATGAAGCTTTGCTTACTGGGTTGAAGTTAGCCCGTGACCTAAGAATTATCGCTGTGGAAATTTACTGCGATTCCCAGTTGGTAGTATGCCAAGTTCGGGGTGAATACCAGTCCAAAGATCGAAGACAAGCCGCTTATTTGGCCCGAGTCCGGGAAATGCTTGATCAGTTCGATTATTATACCATTTTCTACGTACCCCGAGAGCACAATCAGAAAGCCGATTCGTTGGCAAAGTTGGCAAGTACAGGCGAAGCTCAACACTTGGGACTCGTTCCTGTCAAAACTTTATCCTCTCCGAGCATTGATCGAGCAGAGAACGAATTCACATTTGAAGCTACTTCCAACAGGGAATCGTGGATGACCCCCTACCAAGATTACATTGAACGAGGCATATTACCCGAACGTCGAAGTGAGAAAAGACAAATTCTTCAAAAAGCTTCATGATTTGTCATTCAGAATGGAGTTATGTATCGAAGGGGATATTCTATTCCTCTTTTCTGGTGTATCGCATATGACGATGTCAAACGAGTGTTACACGATGTGCACGAAGGAGAATGTGGCGATCACACTGGGGGGAAAGCATTTGCCAAGAAAATACCCTGATATGGATATTATTGGCCTACCGTAAATCGCGATGCCATGGACTATGCCAAAAAATGTGATAAATGCCAAAAACACACTCGGATTCCTAGAGCCCCGCCTACTTAGATAACCCAAATGGTCAGTCCAAGGCCATTTGCAATATGGGGGGTTGATATAACTGGTGCATTACCTTTAGCTAAAGGTGGCGCGAAGTACGCCATCGTCGCAGTTGATTGCTTCTCCAAATGGGCCGAAGCTGAACCTCTTGCAACGATTACGACAAAGAAAGTAATCAACTTCATGGTACACAACATCATTTGCCGTTTTGGTCTCCCGCATACTATTATCACCGATAATGGAGCCCAATTCGACAGTGTTGAATTCAAGAACTTCTGTCAACGATTTCACATCCACAAGAAATTCTCTGCAGTAGGACACCCTCAAGCAAATGGTCAAGTTGAAGCCGGCAACAAGGTTATCAAGTCTATTTTGATGAAACGACTGGAGAAAGCCGGGGGCAAGTGGGTTGATGAATTGCCCATGGCTTTGTGGGCTTACCGAACGACTCACAAGACTACAAACGGACACACTCCATTTTCTCTATCTTATGGCTCTGAAGCCGTTATTCCAGTCGAATTGGAAGTTCACTCTCATCGTGTGACATATTATGATCCGAAAATGAATGCCATATTACTTGTTGAATCTCTGGATCTACTCGATGAGAAGTGTGAAGAAGCTGATTTGAGGGTAGCCGCATATCGGGGTCGAGTCGCTCGAATATAAAATGCCAAGGTTCGACCACGAACCTTTGAACCCGACAATCTCGTACTCAAGAGAATTTATCCGGTCCCTTCGCACATGAAGCCAAATTGGGAAGGGCCGTATGTGATTTCACAAAAGCTCGGAGATGGCACGTTCAAGTTGTCAACCATTGACGGTCTTACTTTACCGAGAGCTTGGAATAGCGAAAGTCTTCGTCGCTACTACACATGACAGGCTTTATTTATCTATTTTTAGTCAATTTCTTCCTTAGCATTTTATTTTTGCATTTCGAAGTTTGAACTTGTAATAAGGCAACTGATTCTGCCATGTTTCTTTCATTTCAGCAATAAAATGCCATCTCTTCGAGCCAAAAGTTGTGATTCACTGAAAATGACGTATAATATCACGATGCACGGAGAGCTAAGTTCCATCACGCGGTGGGATTTATTCAAATAGGGAGTGACTATGATACGATCGGTCACTCACTAAGTGAAACCCGAGCTCGGGGACAGAACACTACACCGGCATTTACAAGGATTGATACACGACAATCCTTTTACTAACTCCAACTTCCCAGAGTGCGAATTGGAGTATAAACATTCAATAACTCGTTCCCAGAGCGCGAATGGACTCCAACTTCCCGGAGTGCGAATTAGCGTATAAACATTCAATAACTCGTTCCCAGAGTGCGAACGGACTCCAACTTCTCAGAGTGCGAATTGGAGTATAAACATTCAATAACTCGTTCCCAGAGCGCGAACGGACTCCAACTTCCCAGAGTGCGAATTGGAGTATAAACATTCAATAACTCGTTCCCAGAGCGCGAACGGACTCCAACTTTCCAGAGTGTGAATTGGAGTATAAACATTCGATAACTCGTTCCCAGAGCGCGAACGGACTCCAACTTCCCAGAGTGCGAATTGGAGTATAAACATTCAATAACTCGTTCTCAGAGCGCGAACGGACTCCAACTTCCCAGAGTGAGAATTGGAGTATAAACATTCAATAACTCGTTCCCAGAGCGCGAACGGACTCCAACTTCCCAGAGTGCGAATTGGAGTTCAATAAATCGTTCCCAGAGCGTGAACGGACTCCAACTTCCCAGAGTGCAAATTGGAGTATAAACATTCAATAGCTCGTTCCCAGAGCGCGAACGGACTCGAACTTCCCGAGTGCGAATTGGAGTATAAACATTCAATAACTCGTTCCCAGAGCGCGAACGGACTCCAACTTCCCAGAGTGCGAATTGGAGTATAAACATTCAATAACTCGTTCCTAGAGCGCGAACGGACTCCAACTTCCCATAGTGCGAATTGGAGTATAAACATTCAATAACTCTAACTTCTCAGAGCGTGAAGTGGAGTATAAACATCAATTCCAGGTTTCCAAAGCGCAAACCCTGTTACAAACATCGATTACTCTCAAATTCCCGGAGTGCGAATTGGACTATCCATCTCAAATTATCCTAAGTCCCCAGAGCGTGGACATGTGCTTAAGATTCGCAATAAGTGCGATCAACCACCAAGATGCAAATGTTGTTCCCCGAAACTTGGGGGCAAAAAAGCTTAAGCGTTAATCGCTAACTGAAGAAGTACAATGTCCGGAGTTCAACTCACTCATCAAATCATGACACGAAATTATGTTTTTCATACTTGGCAGATAAAAAACAAACACTGCAAAACACTTAAGTAAAAGAAAAGAGCAACTTCCCATTCCATCAACTAACAAAAATAGGTTTGATTACATGGCAAGTCAAAAGATTTCAATTAAGTGGAGGCCGAATCCACACATATACACGGCTCTAAAAGAACAAAAGAAGAAGTAAATGAATTGATATTTACAACTACATGATAAATCAGGAAGCTCACTCCTTCTTCTTCCGAGGCATCTTCTTTGGAGTCGAGCCGCTGGACCCACTACCCGGCTTCCTACGAGATTTCTTGCTCTTCTTTGGAACGTCCTCCGGATCTGGCATAATATCAACGTCTTCCTCATAGTTGGAGGGGACAGAGATCCTTTTGGAAGGAAGAACTGAAGGCATGGGAGCTGTGACAGGTGTCTGTTCGGCAACGCTTGAGACGGTCACCGTGCCACCGGGAGAGATCACCATTAGAGAAGATAAGCTTGAGGGGGAAATGTCGCTTTCGGAACCACCGACCGTTACCATTGTGGCCATCTCAACGCTTATCTCAGCTAAAATCTCTTCTTCTCGAGACAATTGAGCTGTGCTAGATACGCTGGTGGTCGTCATAACAGAACTGAAAACTGGAGCAGCTCCACTCATCGCGAATGAAGGATCAGGAATAGGGTCAAGAGAATGACCAAGTATCTCTTCAATCATTTGAGCATCGAATGACATCGAGCTCCCCTCTCCAATATCACCGGCCATGGCAGCAGTTGAAATCGCTTCGGTGACAATAACTCCATGCGTAGGATATAGGACCGGAGGAACTGGGGGCACGAATGCGGCACTCTCAGTCACTGAACAAAGGAGAGCAAAAATAATCAGTCCGGTAAATTCACTCAAAAATCGTTACTTTAAGACATGAGGGAAATAATCAAAGTACCTTCCTTACCTTGCCTTGGAGCTTGAACAGGTTCGGAGACAGCAGTCTTACCAGAAGATAACTCCGGTTGGTCCGGATTGTAAGCAGGAATGACTTGTGGGGCAACCGCGGCGATAACTTCGGACGAAGTCGGGATAGGAACTTCGATATTCTCACTATGATGCGCGACACCCGAACCTTCGCCGATCTCCGTTTGATGGATGCCAAGTTTTTCTTTCTCGATGGAGATTATCGCCTCATGAAGAGTTCTCCTCTCTTCCTCGCTAAGCAGACGTGACTCGAGCTCAAACTCATCTAATACTCCATCCGGGCAAGACATCCTCTTGTTCTCCACTAATTTTTTCCAGGCACTGTAGAGAAGCATAGAGTAATCTCCTAGCCGGGCGAGATTTCTGTGCTCCAACACGTTGGCATTATATGTATCTAGGAGTTCATCAAATTCAGCCTCCATCTTGAACCTCTCTGCTTGGACTTTCTCCTCCACTTCCGTTTCAACCTCCTTAATCCTTGCGACTGCTGCATCGCGCTCAGCCCGAAGAGACACAGCTTGCTCACACGCTTCTTGTGCGGCCGTATTAGCAGCGTATTTTTCCTTGTTTATATCAGCAAATTTAGCCTTTAATTCCTCTAGTTCTTTAACTGCCGCATCCCGCTCGGCCTCAACATTTTTGTATCGATGGCCCAAGTCTTCTACTAAAGTGCAATGTGCCTGTTGCATTTTTTCCATCTCAACTAATGTCTCATCAACCTTTTTTAGCGACTCAACTTCGGCCTTACGGGAGGATTCCGCCTCAGATTGAAGTATATCGACAATACGGTTCTTCTGAGCCAAGTCGGCTTCAAGTTTCTCAATAATTTTGGCCCGATCAAAGGCTACTTTTGAAGCTTTAACAGCCGCCTTATACCATTCCTTGTACCGAGCATAGAAATCGCGGGTATAATTAAGTGCTGTGGTCACGACGTCTTCGGGAATTCTTTTAAGATTAGGAGGAAAAATACAAGCATCGAAGCAAATTTCCAGGAAGTCCCTTTTCAATTGAGCAAGTCTGATAGCCCCTTCACCGGATGGTTCAATAGGGGCCTCCTCCGCAGCCGTGGTCGTAACAACCTCAGTTCTAGAACGATGTGACTCAAGCCTCGAAACCTGTGAAGACGGTTGCTGTCGCAGAGGCTCAGATACCTGAATATGGCTTCGAGGTGGCGGAGGAGAATGAGAAGGGGAGCGGTATCTCGATCCCCGTCCAAGCGCTCCTGACTAGAGTAACTACGTGGCTGATCCCTTGCATAATTTTCCTGGCCATGATACCTCCGTTCGCGATCGCGACCGGAGTCCCCACCTCGAGATTCATAATAAGACGAAGGGTGATGCACTCTTCGGAGTTTGTCTAGTGTAGATTGACGGCCAGACATAGCACCTAAAAAGAGAAGCAATTTAGTTAAATACCAGGCGAAAGCAATACGATCTGTGCAGAAGTTGTGTAGTGCTATGAAATTGTATGCAAATGTGCAAAACCCCCGACCAAGCAGAAGTGTCGACTGCACTAACGGGTAAAGGCTCGCTTATTTCTAACGCTTCTCGGAGTTCATCCAACCCGGACTCGTGGTGGAGAGATACGTATTCCGGGATAGGAATGTCATCCAGTCCTATAAAAGCGTTTCCTGATTGGCAAGGAGCAGCGTCATAGATAGTAGTTCCGGGGATCAAACGAGATACGACTACAAACTTCCGTCTCTTAAATTTAGGGACAACAGCCTTGCCTTTCCGCTTGTCTTCTATTCGGGAAAGATCAGCCGCTAGCTCGGTATCAGTGGGCGTCCTCTCATCGTCGCTCATTTCTCTTATTACTATGTCGGGTTTTCTTTTCACCGTCTTCTTCTTTGTCTTCGAAGCCAGTTTCGCCAACCTCTCGATAACAATGCTCTGGTTCATCTCAATTAAACCCAGCGTCCTTAAGTTATCGTCAGTTAACACCGAGTCGATGTGTCGCAAATCACTCGGGACCTCTTGTAAACTTCGGACAACGCCTTTGTAATATGCACCGTCAGGCCTCGAGATGATAACTGCAAGAAGAACACCTAATATTAGTACAAGTATTGATAACGACTATTTAAAGAAGGCTTATGCAATTTACGACACTTACGTCTAGACAGCCATCGCCAATAAAATCCTGGGGGCATCGAACAAAAAACCATTTTAAAATAACTGAGTCTGGTCCAGGCTTCCGTCACGATCTGGCAGTTTTTAACCGCTTCCACAAAGGTGAAAGATGGGCGGACAAAACAGCGTCGATAGGATCCTCGATAAATATGGCTTCCGGCACTTCGTCCGGAGCTGGACCAACTACTTCAGGAGGAATGTCAGGGATTTCAAGTATTTCTGGAGGAGGCGAACTCTGTACTTCTTGTTGTTGAGAGCTCGAAGATTCCATAACTAACTAACTCATCAGAAAGCAACATTAAGCACATAGAAAACCCGTTCATTCCCAGTGCAAAGTGTGTGCGGTGCAGTGCAGTGTTTTGCATTACTTAGAAAGATTCTATAGAGTTAGAGAAAATTTGCAAACGACAGGATGTGCGAATGACAAAACTCCGAAAATCAAGACCGGAAATGACCGTCATCGCTGACCGTCACATCCTCGTCATCCAGATGTTACTGACCAATTCAAGCACAAGTCCGTTATATTTTGGTTAAGCCGTAGTTCCATCGACGAGCTTCAAGAGATAGTCAAATATGCAGCCCTACAGTCAAGTTCAATTATGCAAGGCAGAAGCTCGTCGGAATCAAGTATTCAAGTGTGCTAAGATTCAGCTTGAAATTAGTCATAGTTCAAGTGTTGTAGCAAGTCAGGGACAATGTTTTTTCACATCGAGTAGGGTCGAATCGATCGCTTCGTATCGATGCAGCTCGACTCGATAAGCTTCGTATCGATCAAGGCTGGCCTGGCACGTCTTCGCATCGATGGACCTTAGATCGATGTTATTTGTATCGACCAAAGTCCTTCGAATCCATGGGGAAAATGTTCGAACCAATCAAAAATAAGAGCCTCGAACCGACCAAGTTTAAGGATTTCGAGTCGATCGGTCTATGTGTTCGAATCGACCACACGTTACAATGGACTGATACGAACTCCAACTGCCTTCAATCGATTCGAACCACTGCACCCCACAAATAATCGATACGAAGTCGTGCATCAAGATCGACTCGAACTATCCCACCCTGAATCGATACGAAACAAAAAAGTAATCAGAATCTCCTTCTTCTCCAAGAAACATCAACACTTTGCCACAATCCATCCCTCGATTCGATCAATTCCGCTCAGATCTCACAATCCTTCGGAATTGATCTCAGAAGAATTCAAGAATGATGGCAATTCCAATTTTATCGTTCTCGGCTTGGCCTTATCCATTAGTTACCTGATTTGTTTTGATTATGATCAAAGGATTGAAGGCAAGATCGATTCGAAAAAGTGTCTTTCTCGAGCCTGGGGGATCGATGCGAAGAGGAAGGCAGAGTAACAGTAAAAAGTAAAAAGTGAAAGTGAGCTAAGCCCCGCGTATTTATACGGATCCAAGGGAGGAAGAGAGACGCTTCGCCTCTCGGTTGACCTGACCGATTGTAACCGGTCAAATACCAATCGATTCGAACGACCACGTTCGAATCCATCACGCTTCGAACCCCTCAAAGCTTCAAATCCATCAAGACAGCATCGATGTGAGGCTTCATCGACACGAAGTGATTGAATGAAAGCTGAATTAAAGCCGAGAAATCCTATCGATTCGAAGTGCCAATTTCATGACCGTCGACCCTAGCGATTCGAAGATTGTCGATTCGAACAGCCATTTCGAATCCATCAGAAACCATAGATGAGAATGAACGCATCGCTTCGATATGAAAAAATTACTTCTCAACCTTCTATATCGGTTCAGGAGAGGATCGATACAAAGGGACTTTTCAAACCAACCATCAAGCGTTGTCTCAACTCAAATTCCCAAATCGTTTCAGGAGAGAATCGATACGAAATTCAATATTAGACAAAACTGACAACGACTCGTGGACACACGACGTTAACAAGGGTCAAAAAACATATGTGCATATATGTCGGACTAACATTCGATTTTAAACATTCACAGGGATCGAACACTCATCTGGTTACGATTACAATAACCAGCAGCCAGGCACTATCCTGCAACAATCAATCATATCAAAGCAAGGTTACAACCTTCGACAAAAGAGCAATGATTGTTAAGAGAAAAATTACAGCTTTTCAAAGCACGTCATGTTCCGCAAGACGTACTTTGGGGGGCAAATGTTATCCCGCTTTTTGGCAAAGCCGTGATACTAAAAGATCGATCAAAAACAAAGGACAGCTCGTCTCCGGGATTGGTCATACCTAGCTTCACTATGGATATCACCGAATTTTGTCCGAGTTCATATTGAGCTACAATTGATAGGACATTAAAAGAAAAGTCATAATAGTCAGCATCTCAAATTTCAAGTCAATCCGAGTTCATACGCTCAAGTTGTGATCAATTCAAGTTGGAGGAAATAATCCTAAAGTCGAATCCATCAGAAGATCACGAGTTCGAATCCATCAGCTTCCTCTTACTTCGAATCCATGGGATCACTCCACTTCGTATCCATCAGGTTGAAGTCCTTCGATTCCATGAAGTCACTCCACTTCGCCTCCGTCAGAGCATATGAGTTTGAATCCATCAGGTGGCCAAGCTTCGTATCCATCCCAATGGCCTTCCTTCGAATCCATCAAACGAACTCCACCTCGAATCCCTCAAGGCGAGACACTTCGAACCTATGCAGTTGATTCACTTCGAATCCACCGTGTTGAGGAAACTTCGTATCGATCAGCTATGGGATACCTCGAACGATTCAAACGAGCATCTCCTCGAATCCACTAAGTAGGAGCGTCAAAAACCATGGATTCGACACAGTAAACTCGGAGAAAAAGCAGGATCAACCCGAGAAGCGCACGCCATGTCACCATTCGCACGCGCATGCCATCGATTTGACCCTAATCGATTCGAACAAAACGCATCAACCGAAAATGCAATCTTGAATCGATCATAACTCGAGATCTACAAGTCCAAATGCCATGAAATTTTCACAAGAGCTTGCATACATTTGAAGAAGGTCCACACCAAATTTCACCTCGATTGGACACTTTTTTGATCGACTCAAACTAGAGTTCGAATCGATCCCAAATTGGACCCGGATTTCGTAAGGCCAGGCGTGTGGGTCCTCCTCACGTGCCAGAAGCGGTCTCCCCGAATTTTAGGCAAAATATCAGCCTCCTACACCTATAAATAGAGCCCCTGGTCATTCAGAAAGGGGATCGGAGAATTCTTAGAGATAAAGCACGCTCGGACGCTGCAAGAATCACTCTATATCGTCCTCACTGCTGCTGATTTTGAATTTAAGCCTATTATCTGCTGTACTTCGCTCAAGAACATTTGTAATCTTCAAGTATTAAGCAATAAAGTGATAAAACTTCATAGTGGACGTTGGCAAATCGCCGAACCACTCTAAATTATTGTCTTCCGTGTAATTTACTTTTCTATGACTTGGAGTTTTTGTTAGATAATCCTCATTTTCAATTTGATTTCTTCATTTATTATCTCTTCAAAAACTTCCGAAGGGTGTTGCCCAATTTTGGTGCAAACAAGGATGTTTGTAACAAAATTGGGCACGACACTCTTTGGATGTATTTGAAGAGATTAGAATGAAAAATATATAAACGTAAAAAGAGGCTAACCTAACAAACATGCCAAAATCGACAAAGAGAAATGCAAGACATGGGAATTTATAGTGTTTCGATGTTGTAGCCTACGTCCAATTTGGAAAGTTTGTTGTTTGTTGCTTTATTAATGTCTACTGATTGGTTACAACAGAGAATACTCAAGTACTCAAGTTACAATGGGTTTCCGACAAAGTAACGGTGCAATGGAGTCAAAAGTCCCTTTTTTGAAGGCATGGTGCTACTATTTATAGGCGTAATCTGAAAATATCTGACTTAGATCTCGGAACACCCCTTCCCCCACATGGGTGGGCCCATTTGATCGATTCGAGGTCATTTGGGATCGATCTTTGATCGGTCATTACCTTTTTCGTATCGATCCACCCATTTGGGATGAGATCGATCAAAGACATTAGTGAGGTGGTAAGTAAGCTCTTGTGAAAATTTGGTGGCATTTGGACTTGTAGGTTTTGAGTTATGATCGATCCAGGTTTGTATTTGCAGTTGGCTATCAAGTTCGTATCGATCCATGCTCGAATCGATCACTTCGTTCGATGCTTTGCGTATCGATCGGTCGCGCTCTGATGACATGGAGAGGCAATCATGTGAAGATCCACTTTTAGTGCCGAGCGAACGTTTCCTCTGGTTGACTAAGCCATTTCATATTGATCTAACATGATTCCTTTCATATCGATGCTTGGACGTCATTTCGTATCGATGAGATGGATTCCTACCGATAATTGTAGGCAGCTTCATATCAATAAGGAATGGTGTAATATCCCGGAATTTTTAACAATATCAATTTAATAATCTGTATTACAAATTAAATTGATATTGATATTTTGTTAATAATAATTCAAATAGATTTAATAATCTTCTTCAATAATTATTCAATTGGTTATTTTATCTTTTAAAAATAATAAATTTGTATTTACAATATAAATATATGGTTTATATTTTAAATAGATTAGCATTGTTTTAATTTTAATAAATAAAGCATATTTTCTAGTTTTAATATTTGTATAAATTGGAAAATTTGGTTTTATTTAATATTAGCTTTTCAAAGTTATTAAATAAATAAACCTTGGTTTAAACTTAATAAGTGAATCATGTTTTAAAAATTTCTAATATATACATTTCAGTTTGGAAATTTTGATTTAAATTAGTATTGAGTTTTCAAAACTATTTAATAAATAAATATATGATTTTAAAATTGATAAGAAAAAATATTTAAATATTTACAAATAATGTGGCTTGAGTTTTAAATTTAGAATAAACAAACAAAAAGTTTTATGGCTTAATAAAATAGATAATTTATTAATAAAAATATAATTTATTTTAAAATGATTTTAATTTAATAATAAGATATTTATAAAAATAATATCAATAGTGTATTTCTTTTATAAATAGGTTTTGAATAAAATTAGCAATTGTTATTTCAAATTGAATTTATATATATATATAACTTGATTTGAAAATAATTGATTTTGGATTTGATTTGAATTTAAAATTCCAAAGTATAAATTTTAATTGATTTAAATTTTTATATGTATTAGTTTTATTTATAAACATGGTTTGTTCTTATTTCTTTTTATAAATTTATATACATATTTAATATAAACTAAAAAATTATTTTAAATAAGAGGACAAGTGTTATAAGGTAAGCATTCAAAGTGACAAATGTTGAAATAAGTTTACAAGTGTCAAATTTTTTTAGTTTTCTTTTATTTGATAAAATCTGAAAATCCATTTATATAAACTTGCATTTTTATTCATACTTGTTTTCTTCATTTCCTAATCAAAGAACTTCATTTTTTTTATTTCTTAAATCAAACTTTTCATATCTAAAAACAGTAACTCCTCTTCAAATTTCTGCATATTCAATTCCTGTACAAGTCTAAAATCAGTAAACTTCAAAGCATCTCCATATCAAAACTCCTCATAAAAATCAAATCTGTGAACAAAGAATGATCATTACCATTTCAGAAATCCTTTATCAAGAAAATCTGCATATTCAACTTCCTAAAAATCAAAAATAGGCCTGCATTCTATTTTTCTGCAATCTGGCAATGAACAAATTTGCATGCATTTGGAAATAGAGCAAATTTGCATCTACTCTCTGCACAATTTCAGATTTGAAGCTGGTTCAAAAGCATCTGCATGCAAGTGGTTTTAGGCAGGAAAACATAAGCATTCCAGTTTATCATGCCTGCATTTTTTTTATTTCTGCAAAAATTCAAAAAAGGACAAACTGAAGCTCTGCATTTAAATGAAGGTGAGTAACTTTAAATCTTAAATTTTAAATAGGTTGCATGTTAAATGTTGGATATAATTTAGTAATGTTTGTGTGTTTATAAAAGTCAGATGTAAATATGTTGTTTATGCTCTGCTGTGTTCCCAGATCCATCATTCCATTTAAAAGAATCCTCTACAATTTATTTAAATTTGTGATAGTATCTGTTTTTTTAAAATAAAAATAAATGTTTGCTTACTATAGATTAGGTTAAAGAAATTAAATCAAACTAAGACAGAAGTTGTTTTGCCTCTGGAATATTGAATCTATCAGTGCATGTTGATCTCTGTCAAAACTCAAACATGTTAAACTTGTGATTCAGTATCATAAAACAAAAGTAATAATAAAAACTTGATTTTTAAATTAAGAATCTGTACTTTTAGGTGTTAGTTGAATGTGCAGTTAGTTATTGAACTAAAAATGGAATTTAAGCAATTTCTTGTGATCTATGACTTGAGGAAGCTTGAGGTTCTTCCGGTTAGTAGATAAGTGTTAAGTGATGCTCAGAAAAATCAGAGATGTGACTAAAATTGGTTAGAGAGGATGCAGTTTTGAATTCTTTTTTTAACCCTAGTTTTTCTCAATGTTTATTGAATCAATCTTTTCGACGTGCTGGTTGATCGAGTGCTATGATATTTGGGGAATGGGTAGTTGGTGTGTGGATGAATTCGAGGCCGGAGTGTGTGGACCTCAGGTTGTCGGAGCGGCGTAAGATTGCCGTTGACAGGTTTTGGGGGAAACTTGACTTCTGCTTCCAGGTTTGATGATGTTGAGCTCGATTTGATTTCATGGGTGGTAGCTTATTTTGGATGTTCGTGATGTGTTGTAGGGTGGGATTCTGATGAGTAGCGATCATCCATGGCGACTTATTGTGGCTGGACTCGCCGTGCATATGCACGGCGATGAGATGTCTGGTGAAGTGTGTGGGTTAGTTTTGTTGCAGGGGAAGTTTTGGTTTTGCTCGAAGTAGGTGGTTATTTGACTCGGAGTAGATCGGCATTTGTCTCGAAGCAGGTTGGGTTGTATCGGGTTTCAAGTGATATTACAGTTTTTGACAAAATTGTGCACAGTTTTTTAATTTTTTTTTAGAACCTGAAGTGTTTTTAAAGTTTTTGAAACTCAGGTTTGAATTTTTGAATCTAGTTTAAATTCATGTTTGAATTTTTGAACCTAGTTTAAATTCAGGTTTGAATTTTGAAACTCAGGTTTAAATTAAAAATCTCAGATTTTAAATAAAAAAATAAAGTTTTAAAAATTAAATTAATTAACTACTTTATTTTGTTAAGAGTAGTTTGAACCTTTTTTAAAAATGAAGTTCTTGTTAGAATATGAGCAAGTTTAAATGAAGTTTAAATTTGGAAATTTAGAAAATGAATTTCAGTTTTTGAAATTAAAAGAAGGTTTAAATTTGAAAGATTTTAACAAAATGTAAATCGAAATTTTTGAAATTTTGAAGTGAATTTAGTTTCAAAATTTTTATGAAATTTAAATTCTAAGACAAACACTTGTTTGTCTTGCAATTTAAAAAGTTTTTAAGTTGTTTAAACTTTGATAAGTTTAAATTATTCTTATTTCAAAACTTGTATTTAAAATGAAATTTAAAAGTAGTTCAAAAGTACTTTGTTTTAAATAAATTGTTTTTAAACATAATTAAGATATGTTTTTATCTTGAAATTAAGTTAAGATTAATGTTTGGAATTAATCTAATTAATAAGGCAATTAAGGAATAGTTAGTTAATTTAATTAATTATTGATTAAGGTTTAATAAATATTGATTAATGGTTAATCAATTTGAAATTAAAATCATTAATTAGATTTTTAAATTAATGATTAATGAATTATTAATTATGAAATTAAATTTTAATCAAGGTTAATTAATTAACTATTAGACTTTAATTAATAAATAATTAAAGATAAATTAATTTGCAATTAATCTCAGTTAATTACTTAATGAAAATAATTAGAGAAGGGTTAATGAAGGTCATTAACCAGGATTATTTAATAATTAATTAATATGGTTAATTTTTTATAATTAATTAGATTAATTAATTTAATAATAATCATTTGCGAATGGTTTGAGTATAATTACTTAATGAAGTAATTTAGAAATTAATTACTTAAGGTAATTAATTAAGTTAAAGGTGATTGTTTATTTTAATTAATTAAGTTTAATTATTTTTAAACACTTGGGTTTTAAAGATAATTACTTTATGTAATTAATGATTTGAAAATTACTTAGTTAAGTAACTGATTGATAATTACAGGTTATAATTAATTGAAGATATTTAAGAAAGAAGTAATTTGGATTAAATTACTTAGTAATTAATCAAGGGATTAATTAAGAAATTAATTAAGGGATAACTAATTTGGTTTAATTAAGTAATTAAGTTAGTTAATTACTGAATGTAATTAATCTGGGACGATTAATAATTATGAGTTAATTACTTGAGATAATAAATTTAGAAAGATAATTTTATTTAAATATAATTAAAGATCATTAATTATTAGAATTAATGATGTAATTAAAGATGATTAATTATGATTAATTAATCAATGATAAGTAGTTAAGGGTAATTAATTAATGTAATTAATTAAGGACTAATGTAAATAATTATGATTAATTAATTAATTAAAGTAATTAAAGGTTAATTACTGTTTAGTTGAGAATAATTAATTTGTGAAATTAATTAAAGATAATTACATGAATGTAATTAAGGGTAATTAATCAAGGGTGATTAATTAAGGTGATTTATTTTGAATGATTAATTAATTGATTGTAATCAATTAAATGATTGAGTAAGTAAGATTTATATTGATAAAGTAATTAATTTAATTTATTTTAAATTAATTAAAGATAAAGTAATTAATTTAATTCATTTTAAATTAACTAGAGATAGAGATAGTTAATTTAATTCATTTTAAATTAATTATATTGTGATGAGAGAAATCATTGCTTATGTATGAATGGATGACATTGATTGTCTTGGATGCTTTGTGATCTCAGTAATGAGATAAGTAATGTTGTGTGGTATGAATGCTTGGTTGCATTGTGATGGTAATATAGATTATCTATATTGATAATTGTGTAGATTGCCTATTTTGTTATGAATCATCTGTTTATTTTGATAATGTGGTTATCAATTGTGACTTGTGAATTATCTATTCTATGTGTATATAGATAATTGAATTGAATTGTTTAACCTTTAAAAAACTTGGACCTAAAAGATATGTTTTGGATTTCGATGAGACCGGGATCGGGTTTCCATAACTGGATATCCGAAAAATACATCGATCCAAATTAACGATAGGTCGTGAATCTCTCGGGAAGAGTGAAGACTCGAGGTGTAAGGACTATTCGTCAGTATAACTCTAAGGGTGATTCCGTGATGAGTTTGACGAGTAGTACTTTCAGGTTCGAGATGAAGATTCAGAGTGCAAGGGTTATTGTCGTTAACTCTAAGGGTGATTCCAAAATGAGTGTAACGAGATAATGCCTTCGGTTTCGTTCGAACTCGGAACGAACTTGTATGGATTGAATGCTTTCAGAACATCGTCAGGTGGACGATGAGCATTCTAAGTGATGTGTTCACTAAAGGTAATCGTAGCCTCAAGCCTCATCAACCGAGAATGGCTAAAACAGGGTAGGTGCAGCAAGGCTTCGTGGGTAGCCCCCACTGGAGAGTGAGATTTACTCCTGTCTAAAGGTCCCTTTATATTCGGCTGTTTGGGCGGTTGCTAGCTACAACCGCGGGGTTGTCTTATTTGGAACTGTTCAGTAAGGAATGGGTCCGGCCTTGTGTTGCAGGGGAGCGGGCGTACTCCTCGATACGTTGATCTAGGCCACGTACTGTGACGGACGGTACCCCAGTAGCCTTGCAATTGTATGGAATCCAAAATCCAATAAGTGCCAACGGTTTTGATTGTATTACCCACTTTTGTGGCTAATAGCTGGAATTTAATAATGTAACAATTTTGGCTATTTCTTATTTATTTGAAAACCCTAGACCTGTTATAATATCATCGGATTTCCTATCAAATGTTTTGGTTAGCGTAAGGTAAAAACTTTTCCATGTTTATGTGAGGGAAGTCTTACGTGATACCTTTCTTTCCAAAAGGTTTTTCAAAGTTAAGAAACTTTAACCTGTTACTCACACCAGACCCATGTCTGACCCAGAGTTATTTCTGTTTTTCTTTAACTCTTGGGTACTCAAATTTTTATGAGTAGCCAAGGGATTCAGGTTAGCTTTGACAGATTGTGGAGGAGCGAATGGAGCAGGAGGCTTCTACGTGTAGATATATATATAGTTTTCCGTTGTGTAGATTTCTTTGAGTTGTTTCTGGTACTGTATTGAGTTGTATAACTAGACAGGTGTTTATAACTGTCTAGTATGTGTTGTATATCTGTGTAACTCTGATAGTGGTTGTAAACTTTGTAATGTTTATGTTATAAATATAATTTATTCGTTCCGCTGTTTAGATTCTGATGTTGTTTCTTCCTTCTTCTCTGTCTTTTCTCTTTTCTATCCCTTTCTTTCTTAAAAATGATGTGATTTTCTGAGGTAAGAAAGTCGGGTCGTTTCAAATGGTGGCATTCGTATCGATTTGTTACGTGCTCTTCGTATCGATTAGTTGGCAGGAAGCTTCCTATCGATCATTAGTCGATCGATACGAATTATGTGGTTGGGAGGATCGATATAATAAGGGTTAGAGCCAAGTGGATGAAATCTGGCCGATGCCAGTACTTGATGGATATGAGGGACATGGATGGATATAAAGGAGAGCTGAATTTGATGGATATGAACTAACTCTTCCTTCATCGATGGATACAAAATCGTATGGATATGAATGAGGTTAGTTTTCTTGATGTCGATCGATCCATATCTTGAGCATACGAACTCCGATTGACCTGAAATTTGGAATTTTGGGTTTGATAGCGTTGCTTGTCGTATCTTATCAATTGTAGCTCGACCCGGACTCGGATCAAATTTGCTAGTATCCATAGTGAACCTATGTATAACCGATCTCCGAGTCCAATTATCTTTAGTTTCCAGTCAAGTTCTTGGTATCACGGCCTTGCCAAAAGGCGGGATAACGTTTGCCCCCCAAAGTACGTCTTGTGTGAGTATGATGTGCTTTTAAAATTTGCACCCTTTATTCCGAAAAAGTTTTATCCAATTCGTTGAATAGTTGTTTCCTTTTCATCAAGAGATGTAACCTTTGATTGGTTTCTAGTAATATAAATACTGATTATTGACTGCTAATGATCATGTAGTGTTTCGTTGTAAATGAGTGTCAAGTGCTAGCAATTTGTTGTTCACTATTTTGATTGTCATCAAGTGAGCTTTCAATTTTAAAATTGAATGTTAGTTCGTCATGCATGCACGTGTGTTAACTTGACTCCTGTCCACGTTCACATGTTCATAGGTTGTTATCAATTTCGTTAGTTTTTGTTTGGATCGAGTTTCGTATTTGTCCTCACTTGGATCGATGTGAAATTCACGTTGTAACCACGATCGATGGTTGTTTTAAGCTCTTTTTCCATATCGATCCTCTCCTGGATCAATTTGAGAAGTTAGGATGTATGCTTGTACCAATGGCTACTGGTATGAAGAGTTGGCCTTTTGAGATATTCATATCAATGGATACGAGCCTTGTAGTTTTGAATATACGGATACGAAATCGGCATTTCATATCGATGGAAAACAAACGGTCTAAACAGGGTTTGGCAGCAGCGTTTGTATCGATGACACATGAGAACGATAGCTGATGGATACAAAATGTTGTTCTTCAGACTGTTATGGATTGATGGATACGAATAAGCTTCTTCGTATTGATGGTATGGGGGACTGCTTCAGGTTGGTTTGCACAGTGGCCTTCATATCGATTTGGCTTTGACCGTTTCGACCTGTCCATGCTACTGGGAGGCAAATCTTTTCTTCCCCTTGGTTTTGCACTCATATAAATTCATTTTGGACTTAGCCAAATTTTCACCTGCCTTCATTTCTCCACACTGATTTTGTATCGATCAAAAGATTGAGAAAGAAGAAATTGCCTTTTCCTTCAAACCATTCAAACCTTTTAATCTCTCAAACTAACTTCTTAAATTAGGTAATTAGTGGAAATAATTCATATCAGAACGATGAGACTCAAGTTGTTATGCCAATTCGTTAATAACCATGACCGATTCTGGTGTTATTGAGGCCAGAGTTGGTTTGGAGCATGGCTGAGAGAGAAGAGAATGACATTCAGGCTGTTTGGAGAAGAAGAAGTAATAATGGATACGAAAAAATTGGTGGAAGAATCCTTGGCTTTGACCTCGTATCGATGAAGGAAAAAAGGAATGCCTTTTGTATCGATCAAGGTTAGGGAATTCGTATCGATTTGGAACCGATGGGTGGAAGAGGGAGCTTTGTATCGGCCTAGAGTGTTGGAAATTCGTATCGATCTGAAGTGATCGATATGAACTATTGGCAGTGTGCTCAATACGAAGTTGAGGAACCGATGATCAATTCAAATTATGTGTAGGCGATCAATATGAAAGTGACAGTCTCCAATCGATATGAAGCTTGCTTTTCTTCGATCAATACGAATTGGGTTCCGATGATCGATCAAGTTGGAACTTTGATGGATGCTTTGCACACTCTAACATACGACTCCGACGAGCTTCTCTCTTGCATAACTGGACTTAATCGTTTCACATTATTTTTGACTGACCTTTGAAGCTTGTCGATGGAATTGTAACATGACAAATTTGACGAACTCTAACTTGGATCGTTCTCCAAAATCTGAATGGCACGGTTGTGATGGTCAGTGATGATGGTTACTCTAGTTAAATCTCGTAGTCTTGTCGTTTGAACATCTCTCAAATTTTGTAGAATTCTAAATATTATGTGGCACTGCCCGACACAATAAATTCATGCACTTCACACAAGGGAAAGCATGGGTTTATTATCGTTTAACGATAATTTTTACTAAGTTCAATAGCTATGGAACCCAAAAGCTCTCTGTCGTAGGACATCCAGAGTCCATCTCTTCCCGTAATTGAAGTGCCAACCATTGCAGCTGAAGTAATTAGCCCTGCTTCAGATGAGTTGTCGGGAGTAGTTTTTATTATGAACCCGTAGGACTCTTTCCGCTCTAATATCTCCAAAGACATGTTAGGTAGGATTTACCTAAGGCATGGGTTGCTGCTAAATGATGCCTTATTACCGGGGCCAGAAGATAGAGCTCACACCACTTTGGAGGGATACACGGCTGGCAATAGATTCATGTGTCTAGCCGAGATTCTTCCTCCCTTCAATCGGTTCATTCAGGAAGTGTTACTTTACTTGAGGATCACTCCGTCTAAGTTGCACCCGAACGGGTACTCTTTGCTCAACAGTCTACTTGTTATCTTCATGGAGCACCTCTTCCGGCCTTCGACTGCTGAAGAGATCAGTTATTTATTCAACATAAAAAGTCACGGGGACAACCCTTCTTTTACTTTTTTGGAAGCGATTAAAAAAATTTCAGGTAGTGGTTGGAGCATGGAGCAAGCTTAATTATTTTAAAACCAAGTGGTTCTTTGTTCAGTGCCCTTCTAGATTTTCTAGTCAGATGTAAGTGCTCCAATCCTTTATCGATTAACTAGATCTTATTAATTAATGTGGAGTCTAACACTTTGCTTCTTATATAGCTTCGATTCTGCAAACCGAAGGGGCTCAGTCTAAAGAAATAGTAACGGTTCTCCAAGCGGTGCCAACCGCGCATAGAGAAATCGACGAAGTCCTCATAAATGAAAATTTGATTGCCATGGGGTTGATAGATAGAGATCACAACATCGGACTAGTTGGAGTTCTTAGAACAGCTTAGGCAAGGCAAATAAGAAGGAGAGCTCCCAAAATTGTTATAATCGAAAAAGGCGATGATGAGAGCTCGCCGGCTAGGGACGAGCTCGTGGCTGTGATTTCCCAGGGCCCTCAAGCATTCGGAAAAATAAAAGGCAAGACCGTTGTTTGCAAATCTCTAAGGCGCAAAACCTTCGTGGTGTGTTTGCCCGCTACTAGTCAGGAGATTCCACCTCTGCAAATGGAGAGCTCATTGAAAGGAGTGGCGGATGTCCCAATCCTAGATGATTTGACTTCACTTCAATACATCGGGTTGGATACCAAGGCAGGCTAGAGTGCTTTAGGTGTAAGGAGCCAACTCCTGCAAGCGGAGCCACCACAATCAGTCGGTTGGGGGTTTTGCACATGCACACACACGGCACCGCACAATTTATCATCACATGTTTTCCGGTTTCAAGGGATAATTAATTCAAATTTTCTTTTCATTTCACAAACACAATGGTGAGGCAAGGGCTCAATGCTTGGCAGTCTCTGTTCTACGTGCTGATCTTCTAGTTCTTACACTGAGTGTCACAGGCGCGAGTCTAAAAGAGACTATGACCATCGCCATTCCAGTCAAGAGCGTGAGCGTCGGGAAAGGTAAAGTAAAGGGATTATAGGAACTGCTCTCGGTCGTGCTCTCCACCACCCAGAGTTCGTCCCAATCCTTTTGGCTCTAGTAGACATCCTATGGAAACTTCTCGTTAAGTAGCATCTCCTCAAACTTTAAGGCATGACGAGCAACGTTGGAGGACTGAAGCTAAAACCCTCGTACTACCGAACAAGTTGCTATAGAACCCACCAGGGAAGGAGAAACTAGAATTGCGATGTTGAAGAAGGATTTCCTAACTATCTGCTTTTACGACTTCATATTTCCTCCTTTTAAACCGAATTCTCAATGAGGTAGAACAGATGATACATGACTATGTACATGATGATTATAGTCAATATCGAGAATGGATGAAGATTGTAGAGAAAGTTTCAACAGTGTCCTTTAAGCGGGCGAAGACAATCAAGAAACTGGAAACTATTCTCGCTTAGAAGGAACGCATAATTCAGGTGCTCAATAATGAAATGAATCTTTGAGAAATTAGAAAGTGGAGGCTCATAAGAGGACCGACGAGGAAACCTAAAATATGGAGAAGATAAGACAAACACATTTAGCCCTGTTAGAGGAAATGGGACATCGGATAACTATGGTCATGGCAGAGAGAGACGCGGTACTCAAAGAGCTTGAGGAGCTAAAATCTAAATTTGCTGAAGTCGCTAAGGAAAAAGACAATGCTAATACAACTGCCAAGAGGGTTGTAAGCAGGCTATGGTACTCAGGGATGAGCGGGATATGGCCAAGCTAAAGGTATAAGAAACCGAGCCTAAAATTGAGACCGAGGTTAGAGCATTAGAGACCAGGTTGGAAGGTGATATCAAAGACCTCTTGGTCACTTATAATGTTAATGTATAGAAACACCACAATCTGAGCTGGCTCGTAGACTACTCGTTACATCTGTATAATGCCTAGAGCCACTTGGTAGAGGATGAGAAAGCAGACCATCACTCTACATCTATTGGTGATTTCTAGCTAGAGAACTAGATATTAACCGAAGATGAGAGAAAATTTCTTCACAATGCCATTGTCACTTTTGAAAAGGAGAAACTACCCGCTAAATACCCAGATGGTGGAGAGGGGTCTGGAGTTGAGCACCGTGAAGGAATATCTGAAATGGCAACAGGGACTCAACCCGAGCTTACTTCTATAATTAACTTCCAACTGTTCTGACATACGACCCAAATATGCCGCACATTTCCTCAGTCCATGAACTTGTTTCTGAAGGCGCAAAGGCTTAACATGCAAGTCAATATGAGGAAGGTACTTTGAGGACTTCTTATATTCATCCAAAGGGTAGAGCATTATCAGAGGATGTCACTGATATCTTTTCTTATCTTTATTCAGTCACAGGTTCTGCACCAGCCAATCCTCCCATGACCAAAGAATTGCACCATGAGTAGGAGGCTCTTATGATGGAGGAAACGACCATAACGGTTGCCACATCAACTGAGGAGGTGCACAAAAGTAGCTTAGTTCTTGACGAGAAAATGATGGAAGAACTCCTCGGCTACCAAAGAGACTCAATCATTGTCCTGCCTGTCAACATAGGTGAAAATGTGTTTATAACTAGCTCAATGGGCCCGAAGAGCAGTATTCCAGTGGACGCTCAAGCAGTTCGGGAGGAGGAGATAATCGTGGAAATTAACGTCGAAATGGAGAGAGCTAAGAAGACTAGTAGCATGGGAGGTGGCATGGAAGGCCTTGGTCCGGTCTGTATGCTTATCATTTCTACAGGTGGCACAATTGATAATACTTGCATGCCTCCTCTATCTTCTAACAATGAAAGTGTCATCGTTCCTTTGGCTCCGCTTATCGAGAGCATTCTGATCCCTATGAGCTCGGAAGAAGTGAGTACAACAATTCCCTCGGCCGAAGACCAACCAACAAAAGGAGGCCGAAGAGGCAAAGGCCTAAAAAGACAGCCGAGCGGTAGCTCTAGTGGATCAACACCTAAGAAGTAGAAGAAATCAAAGGAGTACACATGTCTTTTTGTTTCCTTTTTTGGTAGATAGGTACGAATTTCCTTTTGCTTTCCATAGGCAGTGTATAGATGCGGGTTTGCCCCGTGCCTATAGGAATTCTTGAAATAATTTTTGTACTTGTCATTTTCTTCTAAAGAATAGTTAAAATGAGATTCCATTTTGTTTTTCAGCATAACTCTGTGTCTATTCATTTAAGCAATTCTGCACTCGTTTTTCCATTCAATGTACTCATGAGGCTTTTAGTTTTTCAGTTGAACTTGATTTTGGTCATTAAGTCCCGAAGTCATGGCTTTGGGTTATATCCAAATATCGAGTCGAATTTTGATACTACATTATCTCGGTCAGTGGATGATATTTGAGTTAGGCCCCTAGTCTCGAGGAAAATTGAAGTAGTCAATCGGTGGACACTTTTCGCCTTTGTTGACCATATCTAACTAAGTCGGAGCGAAGTTAAAGTGAGATGAATTTGTGGGGTCGATCACACTCATTCATCGATAAGTACTTGCATCTGCACTCTGGGTATTGAGCTTGAGTGCTGGCGGTCGGTTACGCCTGCTCATCATTTAGAATCATGTCCACGCTCCGGGGACATAGGATAATTCACCGGTGATTGGTCACACCCATTTTGTACTTAGAGTCATATCCATGCTCCGGGGATAAGAGTTGTTTTATGGGTGGTTATTCATGGTCTTTTAATGTTTTATACTCCAGTTCACACTCTGGGAATCTGGAGTTGGTTGATGGGTGTTCAGTCACATCCATTTAGTGTTTAGAATTAGGTCCGCACTCTGGGGACTTAAGTTGTTTTACATGCATTCAGTCACACCCGTTTAATGTTTACTCTCCGATTCGTGCTCCCACAATCGGAGTTAGTTAATGTTTATACTTTAGTTCGCACTATGGGAATCCGAAGTTGGTTGGTGGGTGGTCAGTCACAACCATTTTGGTGTTTATACTCCAGTCCGCACTCTTAGGACTAGAGTGAGTCAGTGGATGATCAATCACACCCGATTGTTGTTGTTATACTCCGATTCACGCTTTGGGAATCCAAAGTTGGCCGATAGATGGTCAGTCACATCTGTCTACGCATTTGGATCTTGTTCGCACTCTGGGAATAAGGAGTTGATCAAGGTTGCAGATGGTTGGATCATATCCATCTTAACTTGGAAATCGAAGTCGTGGATGGATGGATCCATCCTCTTCGAGTTTGGATTTGAAGTTCATACTCCAGCTCGCACTTCGGGAGTTGGAGTTCGCTGGAGGATTTTGGTGTATCAATCCTTTTGGCTTTCGCATGGTTGCTTGCTGCCGAGCTGGGGGTTTCACTTAGCGATTGATCAGTCGGATCACAGTCACTCCCTATTTGAATAAGTTCCACCGTAAGATGGAACTTAGCTCTTTGTGTATTGTGATGGTCGTATGATGCATTTCAAGAATTGCCACTCTGGCTTGACGAGTTTGCATTTTATTACTGAAATAAGAAAGTATAGAAAAGTCAGCTGCCTTATTACAAGTTCAAATTTTGAAATGCATAAACAACTTTCAAAGGATAAATAGACTAAATGAATAAATAAACAATGGAGACTCTTGCTGTTCCATACTCTTGGTAAAGTGAGACCATCAACGGTTGATAGTTTCAATGTGCCATCTCCATGTCTCCGCTTGATTACACACGGTCCTTCCCATGTAGGTTTCATATGTAAAGGGACCTGATAGATTCTCTTGAGTATGAGATCGCTAAGTTCAACGCTTCTGGGTTAGACCTTAGTATTGTATAATCAGGCGATTCGACTTCAGTGCCCAGCTGCCCTCAAATCAGCCTCTCATGCTTCTCATCCAATAAATCCATAGATTCAGCAAGTAATATGACATTCGTCTTTGGATCATAATATTAGGGCTGTCAATGGGTCGGGTCGGGTTTGGGTCGGGTCAAGTCGGGTTCGGGTTGATTTTAAATGGGTCGGGTCAACCCGTTTATTAAACGGGTCGAAAAAGCTCTACCCTAACCCGACCCATTTATAAACGGGTTGACCCGACCCAACTCGTGTAACCCAATTATAAACGGGTCGGGTCGTAAATGTGTCAGGTCAACCCGTATAAGGTGTAAATGGGTCGTAAACGGGTCGGGTCAACCCGTATATGGTATAATTGGGTCGTAAACGGGTCGGGTCAACCCGTATAACCCGTATAAGGTACAAACGGGTCATAAACGGGTCGGAGCGGGTCGTAAACGGGTCAGCACAATCTATATACTGTATAAACGGGTCGGAGCGGGTCGTAAACGGGTCAGCACAACCTATATACTGTATAAACGGGTTGTTAACGGGTCAATTTCGGGTTAGCGGGTCAACCCGAAACCCACCCGTTTATAAATGGGTCAAATTCGGGTTGACCCGAAAATGACCCGCCAATTAAATGGGTCGGGTTAACCTACTAATTTCCGTGCGGGTTTCGGGTCGTGTAGGAAATTGACAGCCCTACATAATATGTCACAAGACTCAACTAGAATAATGGCTTCAAAGTCATAGGAAAGTGAAAATGGAGTGTAGTCGGTCGTGAAGTTGTGGGTAGTTGATATGCCCATAGGGCCATGGGATGTTCATCGACCCATCTACCTCCAGCCTTCTCCAATCCTTTCTTCAGGATGGACTTAATGACTTTGTTAACAGCTTCATCCTGTCCATTTGCTTGAGGGTGAGAAGTAGCCTAGAATATCTTTTTGATGTGTAAACGCTGACAGAAATTATTGAACTCGACATTATCGAATTGGGGTCCGTTGTTAGTGGTAATTGTTTGTGGGAGGCCAAAACGACAGATGATGTTGCATACAACAAAGTTGATTACTTTCTTCGTCGTGATGGTAGCAAGAGGCTCGAGTTCCGCCATTTTGTAAAGTAGTCAATTGCAACGATGGCATACTTCGCACCACCTTTATCTTGAGGTAATATCAATGTCCTATGTGGAAAATGTCCATGGACTGACCATCTGTATGATTTCGATAGGCAAGGCTCTTAAAATCCTAGCAGCTTCTAGCATCTATCGCATCTTCTGGCATAAGATTATGCATCTCTATTCACGATCGGCCAGTAATATCCATATCTCAATATCTTTTTCGCAATGGCTCGCCCTTTACTGTGATCGCCACATTCTCCCTCGTGCAAGTCATGTCACACTTTCTTGATTTCATCATGGGCGATACATCATAGTAAAGGAAATGAATACGCTCTTCTATGTAGGACTCCATTATGAATAATGAATCATGTAGCCTTTCAGAGAATCTATCTTTTCTCACTCCTTCATTCAAGCAAAGTTTTGTTCTCGAGATAATTCTTGAACGAAGTCATCCATGACTCGTTCTCAAGTGATGCTTCGTGTACCCTATGTGTCTCTAACTGATCGATGCTCGGAGCGGTAAGTGTCTCAAGGGGAACGAGTCTCATTTGCTGCGCTTCACCAGTGCTGGCCAATTTTGCCAAAGAATCGGCCTTCTAATTGTGCTCTTAGGGTATACAGAGGATGATATAGTAGTCGAACTGATTCAACACTTCCTAAATCCGAGCAAGATAAGCGGCCAACCTATAGTATCTTGCTTGGTATTCTCCCCGAACCTGGCATACATCCAATTCAAACTTCAAAGAATAGCATATGGATTGACCTTCGAGAGCTTCGGGTACTACTCTAGCGCTTGAGCAATGGTCGTTTGATGCACCATCAATATATAGCTTCCATATGTGTTTCAGAGATTCACTGGCTTCGGGCAAGTCCTCCAAAATGGTGAATTCAACTATGAAGTCTGCCAGAACATGTCCTTGAATGGTTTGCCTAGGTGTATAAGTGATATCAAACTGACTAAACTTGATGTTCCACTTAATCAACCTACCAGACATCTCAGGACGTATAAGGACCTGCTGTAGTGGCTGGTCGGTGTAAACTGTGATCGGATGAACCTGGAAATAAGGATGGGCTTTCTCGAGGCTATGAAGCGGCAATAAGCGAGCTTTTCCAGCTTTGGGTAGTTTCTCTCTGCCCTAGTTAATCGCTTGCTTATGTAATAGACCGAACATTGGATCCGATCCTCTTCCTGAATTAATGCAGCACTGATTGTATTCGTCGAAACCGCCAAATAAATATATACAATCTTTCATGATCAACCGGCTTCGAAAAAATGGGTGTTGTCGTCAGATGTAGAACTAGTGCTTGGAATGTGCCTTTGCACTCCTCCATCCACTAGAAATTCCGCTTTCCTTTTCTGATCAGACCAAAGAAGGGAATGCACTTGTCTATGGATTTGGAGATGAATCTACTCAAGGCTGCCACCTTCCTGTTGAGGCTCTGCACTTGCTTAGTAGTCTCGAGATTCCGAATCGTCCGGATTTTCTTAGGATTGGCTTCAATTCCTCGATCATTGACAATGTATCCAAGGAACTTTCTGGATGCAACTTCGAATGACACTTCAACGGTTTTAGCTTCATTCGGTACCGTCGGAGGATGTTGAACATAGCTTCCATGTCTTTGACGAGATTGATGGTGTAACGACCCGTACTGTACGTGTCAATAAATCGTAGTATAATTATAATTAGGTTGTTAGTATTAAGTGTCGTCTAGAGCCTAAGTCATGTGTAAGTTAGCCCGTGAAGAATTAGCTCGTGTGGAGCTTAGGTCGTGTGAGAGTTAGGTCGAGTGGAGCGAACTATAGAAGTAACGACCTATAGGTTTGGGCCGACCTAGGCGAGTTAAAGACCTATAGGAGTTAGCAGGCGGAGCGACCTAAGTTGTAGTTAGGTCGTTAGACGACCTAAATGAGTTAAGGAGTGAGTGAGTTAGTGGAGCTAACGACTTAAGGTGGTAAGCGAGTTAACGAGTTAAGGATTAACCGACCTATAGATTTGAGCCTCATAGGTAGTGACCGACTTAACGGGATAGCGACCTAGTAGTTAGCAAGTGGCGACTTATAGGATGTTACGACCTAAGATAGTGAGCGACCTATAGAATGGTGGCTTAGGTCGGTAGGACGAGTTAAAGATAGGTCGTGGGTATCGCTAGGTCGTGAGAAGGAGTTGTGGTTAGGTCGGCATCTCAGTTGGGTCGTAAGACTTTTTGTGTTTAGTTAAGTCGTGTGGCCCGTGTTATCATTAGGTCACGAGGAAGCTTATGTCGCTTTGTCGCATATAGTTAGGTCACGCTTATATTAGGTCGTTAAGCTGTTATGTGTTGGGTCGTGTCTGTGTTGAGTCGCGCATAGGTTAAGTCGTATGCGTGTTAGGTCGTTGAGCCGTGTAGAGGCTTGAGTCGTTAGGTCGTAAGTCGTGGGGAGAGTCTTAGGTCGTAAGTCGTAGGGGATTGTTAGGTCGTGGACGACCTAAGAGCAGACGACTTAAGGGACGTTTCAGCCTATAAATACATGTCCATATCTTCACTTTTTGGCACCGGATTTTGAAGCGACGAAGTGTTGCCATTTTGAGAGCTCGACTACAACATTTCTTCACTTCTTTTCTCCACTCTAATCTAGTGCTTACATCCATCCAAGTTCGAAGATCAAGATCGAAGATCCAAGGGCTAAAGTTGAAGATCTACATCCAACAAAGAGAGATTTCATCATTTGAAGCGGAATCTTGTCGGATCAAGCTAGATCCTCGCTGTCCAGATCTGAAGTTAGTAGCTTTTGAAGTGTTTAGGTGTTTCGGTGAGTGGTAGTTATCTCTCACACGGACCCAAAGGAGTATATTGGATCGGTGGCTTGTTTGTGTGATAAAGATAGTGATTTCATGCATTTTCCTTAAGTCTGCATGTAGATCCATTGTCTATGAAGTTTTTGGATACCCATTTTGCTACATGTTGACTTATATAAGTTTATTCATCAAGTTGTAGAGACATTTTCCTATTATTCATGCTTGTTAGATTTGGACACTTTAATTACCAAATTGCCATTTTCTTGTATAATTTCTTATTAGATCTTGTTTGAATGTTTGAATGTTTGGGTTTATGATTGATTTGATTGTTTCAAATTAGCTAGTAGTTGATCTGGACAAGTTGGTCGAAGACGATTCAAAAGCTAAGAGGAAAGGCTCTTGAATGGTGAAAGCTGCATGTGACATATGAAGCGGGTGATAAAGCTCATATGGATAGATTCGATGATGATGGACTTTGCTATGATTAGAAGAAGCAAAGCATGATGTTGAGATGATGGATTTTGCTATGATGCGATGGAGCAAAGCATGATGTGAGAGCTTGGTTTAATCCAGACGGGATCATCCCAAGCATGTTGATAACTCGAGGGATGGTTCGAGTTGGTTGATAATGGATTGCTCGAGAGGTAGCTTGGGCTAGTATGAGAATAATCGTCGAGGAGGATGACTAGGAGGCTTGGATTTCATCGTTGTTGAAGGTTCTAGTAAATTCAAAGCAAGAGTACATGGGGCGCCCAAAACGACTACAGGTAGGTGGTCGGGACACCCAAAAGACTACAGGCAGGTGGTCGAGTACTCTGGGCAGAGTAGGTAAGTCCTAGGCACGGGTCACGATGACGTGCGGAGTTTGTCTAGAACCGGGGTTACCATTAGCCCTTGACTTATGGCTGAAAGAATGTGCCGGTCATTCAATTAACGGTGGGTTCGAAGCAATGATAACAGTGATAGCCAGAGTCATGGATGTTTGGTTGTATCGTCATTCGGACTCAAGAGCGATGTTTTCTGGGTGCTTATCTGATCTTGGTTTAGGCCTTGGTGGTTTGTATTTGGAAAACACCGACCTTGACTGGAGTGATAATTGTTTTACTTTGAATGTCTACTTTGCTATGTTTGCTTCTGCTTAGTGTGTCTAGGGCTATCACTGTAGAAAGAGGTGGAGTGGGATGGTTGGGTTCCTATTCCTTTTATCCTTTATGCTCTTTTGGTATGTTTGATAGTTGATTTACTGCTCACTAGGACTTTTTCTGACTCAAGGTTTTATGTTCAACTCTTATTACCTTGGGCTGTTCATCCATGTTGGGATGGGCAGACTAGGTAGCAGGTGACAGGTACTGTTCTTTGTGATTGACGCTGATGATGACGAAGACGAGCTGGAAGCTTTTGCATATTATGGTTCTTTCTATATGTACTGGATGTTCCGCTGTTTGCATATACTCTGAGTGCTATGTAGTGAGGCTTTGATGTATTGGCTGTTCTGATGTTGTATCTAACTATTATGGAGTTTATATGATGATATTTTGTTATAAAGCTTCACTATATATATATATTTCTATTGTATTTTGTCCATGCGCTGTGAGTTATACGATAAAGTATGCTGTTTTGTCTTACCTTGATGATCGTCCATAGCTGCCTGGCACGCTTTTCAGCGCACCATTCCCTTGTTTATGTGCGGGAGTCATGGACGGTCGTCACATTTGGTATCAGAGCTTTGGTTAATCGATCTTAGCCAACGCTCGCTGACGTAATCACGTATGGGAGACGTAATTGTATTTTGATGGATGATTACTATATATAATATAGTAGTTATAAGGATTTGAACTCCTTATGCAGTTGTTTCTCAAGGTGTTCTTAATCATTCATTTTTGTAGATATTAAGGATGAGTCGAAGAGGGAGACCAGCTGCTAGGGAAGGCCGTGCTGTTGATGGGGCCGCTGATTACGCTGCTATGTTCGAGGCCATGATGACTTCGATCATGAAAAGGATGCCAGCTCCGGGACCATCAGTAGATGTTGGAGTTCAAGTTCAAGCTCCAAGACCAGTGGATTTTGCTAAGTTGTGCAAATACTATACTTCTCTTGGAGGAAAGGTTTTCTTGGGAACAGAATCAACCATTGATGTTCAGAGATGGATAGATGCTTGTAAAAGGATTTTTGGTGATTTGGGAATTGAGGATGCAACTAAGAGGAAGCTTGCATCAAGACAGCTTCAAGGGAGAGCTTCGGATTGGTGGAACTCTATCACCATAGATACTCCAGAGGAAGAGATCACTTGGGAGCAATTCCAGGCTAGATTTGAAGCTAAGTTCATTTCTACAGCTCAGAAGTCTGTTTTGTTCAAGAAGTTTGTGGAGCTCAAGCAAGGAAGGAGATCAGTTCTTGAGTATGTTTCTTAGTTCGAAGCTTTGTCCAAGTATGCTAGATCGTATATTGAGTCTTCATATCAGAAGAATGAGAAGTTTGTGACAGGCTTGGATAGTTACCTTGGGAGGCAGTTGGTGGATCATTTGGACGATCCGTTTGAGAAGCTTGTGGAGAAGGCTCTCAGGCTTGAGAGTTTGTTTCCTAAAGAAGGATCTGTTGTTGCTGTGACCAAGGAGGAGTCCAAACCACAGCAAGGTGGGAACAAGAAGAGGAAGCAGCAGCAACAAAGGGGTAAGAATGGCCAGAAGAAGCCGAGGAGTGAAGTGACCTGCTACAACTGCCAGCAGAAGGGCCATCTCTCCAGAGATTGTAAGAATCCCAAGGTGCCGGGAAAGTGCTATAACTGCGATAAGCTGGGACACATCAAGAAGGATTGCCCAGAACCAAGGTAAGACAGGCAGATTGTACAAGCTTATGCTTTGGGAGCTGTGCCGTCGTCTTCAAAAGCTCCTACTGCTGAAGAGAAGGGGAAGAGTGTAGTGGTTCAAGGTACTCTTTCCATATGAAGTGTTCCAGTTAGAGTATTGTTTGATACTGGGGCGTCGCATTCGTTTTTTTGTAATGATCTTGTAGGCCGGTTGGGTTTGGAACCAGATATTGCTGATAGGCCATTGGTTGTGACTAATCCAGTTGGGGGTTCGTCATGTTTGTGTATGATATGCCGTGGTCTGGTTGTATCGAGTCTTGATTGATCTTTTGTTTGTGATTGTTTTGTTCTGAACTTTGCGGGGTTCAGAATTATTTTGGGTATGGACTGGCTTAGGAAATATGCGGCAAAGGTTGATTGTGAAAGGCTGGAGGTGACAGTCGAGAATGTGGAGGGGCGAAAGGTTGTGATACGATGTAAGCATGAAGAAGGCATCTTCATGAGCTTCATGTATTCGCTGGTTGTTCCACGGGATGGACTGTCATCGGTGCCGATCGCGAATGGATTTGAGGATGTCTTTGAGGAAGTCAAAGGGTTACCGCCGCATAGGGAGATCGAGTTTCGTATCGATCTAGTTGAAGGAGCCAGACCGGTTGTGATGCCTCTTAGGCGGATGGCGCCTAAGGAACAGCAAGAGTTGAAGGTGCAAGTTGATGACCTTTTACAGAAAGGATTCATTCGGCGTAGTGTGTCCGAATGGGGTGCACCAGTTGTGTTTGCAACCAAAGCGGATGGATCGTTGAGGTCGTGTGTGGATTATCGTGAGCTGAATAAAGTGACTAAGAAGAACAAGTATCCATTGCCGAGAATAGATGACTTGTTTGATCAGCTTCACGAAGCTAAGGTATTTTCTCAGATGGATTTGGCAACAGGATTTCACCAGTTAAGAGTAGCAAAGGATAGTGTTCCAAAGACTGCTTTTAGGACACCATCCGGATTCTATGAGTGGCTGGTAATGCCGTTTGGATTGACCAATGCACCAGCATATTTTGTGGATCTTATGAATAGAGTGTTCAGAGATCAGTTGAACAAGTTCGTACTTGTGTTCGTGGATGATATTCTGGTTTATTCCAGGACTAAGGAAGAGCAAAAGACGCAGTTGCATATTGTTTTGGAGATCTTGCGGATACATCAGTTGAAGGCTAAGTTTTCGAAGTGTCACTTCTGGAAGAGTGAAGTGAGGTTCTTAGGCCATGTTATCTCTGGAAATGGAATAGCGGTTGATCCCGCCAAGGTGGCAGCAATCCAGGATTGGGTTAGACCTAAGAATGCATCTGATGTGAGAAGTTTTCTTGGATTAGCAGGATACTATCGTCGGTTTATCAAAGACTTTTCCAAGATAGCCGCACCGTTAACAGGATTGACGAAAAAGAACCAAGTGTTCAGATGGGATGATAAGTGTGAGCAAGCTTTCGTAATCCTGAAAGAGCAACTGATAAGTGCTCCTGTTTTGACTATTCCAAGTGGGAATGATGAGATGGTGGTTTACACCGATGCATGTGGTACTGGACTTGGAGCAGTGCTGATGCAAAAGGATAAAGTTGTTGCGTATGCAAGTCGATAACTGAAGCCGCATGAAAGGAATTATCCGACTCATGATCTGGAGTTAGCGGCAAATGTATTTGCCCTGAAGATGTGGAGACACTATCTATTGGGAGTTCGATTCGAGTTGTTCACAGATCATAAGTCATTAAAGTATCTTTTCTCCCAAAAGGATTTGAATCTTCGACAGCAACGATGGCTAGAGTTTTTAGCATCATATGATTTTGGTATAGCCTGTACTCCGGGAAAAGGTAACGCAGTGGCGGATGCTTTGAGTCGATGACATGCAGGATTGGGAGCCATGTTTTCAGAATGGAAGAGCCTTGAATATTTAGCTGGATTTGAATTCAGGCCCAGGTGTGAATTGGAACCTGAGATGTTGGCAAACTTATCGATAAGACCTACTCTTGTGGAAAGAATTGGCGAGAGCCAAAATCGAGACGATAAGCTTATCAAGATTATCCGTGATTTGGAATCTGGATTGGATCCAAAAAAGGATAAAGGATTCGAAGTTGATCGAGAGGGTTGGCTTCGGAAGCCAGGACGATTAGTTGTTCCCGATATAGATGAATTGAGAGATGAAGTTCTAAAGGAAAGTCATCACTCAAAGCTGACAATTCATCCAGGTGGAAATAAGATGTATCGGGATATGAAGAGAACCTATTACTGGGAAGGTATGAAGAAGGATGTTGGAAATTTTATTTCCAAGTGCATGAACTGCCAGATGGTAAAAGCCGAACAGAAGAAACCCAGTGGATTACTTCAGCCACTAGAAGTTCCTACATGGAAGTGGGAGCAGATATCGATGGATTTTATCGATGGATTACCTAGAACAAGAACGGGGAATGAAGGGATTTGGGTCATCGTAGATCGTTTGACTAAGAGTGCAAGATTCATTCCTGTTCGATCAACTAGGACTACATCGAAATTGGCTGAGTTGTATGTTAAGTGGATAGTTCGATTCCATGGTATTCCGAAAAGTATAGTGAGCGATCGAGACCCATTGTTCACTAGTGGATTTTGGAAGAGCTTCCAAGAAGTTTTGGGGACCGAGTTGTGTTTGAGTACAGCTTATCATCCCCAAACTGATGGTCAGACCGAGAGAGTCAACCGAGTTTTGGAAGATCTCCTTAGAGCTTGTGTTTTAGATTTCGGAGGATCATGGGAAGATCATCTTCATTTGGTGGAATTTGCATATAATAACAGTTACCAGTCGAGTATTGGTATGGCACCGTATGAGGCATTGTATGGAAGGCCGTGTAACTCTCCGACATGTTGGGTTGAAACTGGAGAAAAGCTGATACTTGGGCCCGAAATGATTCGACAGACTTCAGATTGTATAGAGATCATTCGGCGACGAATGAAGGCAGCCCAAGACCGTCAGAAAAGTTATGCCGATAAGCGTCGTAAGGATTTGGAATTCAACGTGGGTGATATGGTTTTTGTGAAGATCTCTCCACTGAAGAATGTTATTCGATTCGGGAAGAAAGGGAAATTGACTCCGAGATTTGTTGGGCCATTCCCGATCATCGAGCAAGTTAGAAAGCTCGCCTATAAATTGGAGTTACCAGAAAAGATGGCGGGTGTGCACAATGTTTTTCATGTATCTTATCTACGGAAGTATGTGCATGGCTCGAATACGGTGGTTTCTGCTGATAGCTGTGTAGATTTAGAGGTTGATCCAGTTGTTACGAGACCTCGTAAGCCGCTTCGTGTTGTGGAAACCAACACGAAACAGCTTAGGAGGAAGACGATTACGTTGCTCAAGATACAATGGAGTGATGATGTTAACGACTGTACGTGGGAGGAGGAAGAGAGGATGAAGGCAGCTCATCCTGAACTCTTCGAGGTATTGCCTTAAGATGTCGTGGCATCTCATGAATTTGTAACTTGTTCTAGTCTTAGAATTCTGCATGCTAGGCTAGAAATTGGATGCATGGTTTGTTGGTTGCTATGGATGGTAGGCATGCAGAATAGTTTTGGATGATCTTGTTTGTTTGAAATTTCGGGGGCGAAATTCCTAAGGGGGAGAGAATGTAACGACCCGTACTGTACGTGTCGATAAATCGTAGTATAATTATAATTAGGTTGTTAGTATTAAGTGTCGTCTAGAGCCTAAGTCATGTGTAAGTTAGCCCGTGAAGAATTAGCTCGTGTGGAGCTTAGGTCGTGTGAGAGTTAGGTCGAGTGGAGTGACCTATAGAAGTAACGACCTATAGGTTTGGGCCGACCTAGGCGAGTTAACGACCTATAGGAGTTAGCAGGCGAAGCGACCTAAGTTCTACTTAGGTCGTTAGATGACCTAAATGAGTTAAGGAGTGAGTGAGTTAGTGGAGCTAACGACTTGAGGTGGTAAGCGAGTTAACGAGTTAAGGATTTACCGACCTATAGATTTGAGCCTCATAGGTAGTGACCGACTTAACGGGATAGCGACCTAGTAGTTAGCAAGTGGCGACTTATAGGATGTTACGACCTAAGATAGTGAGCGACCTATAGAATGGTGGCTTAGGTCGGTAGGACGAGTTAAAGATAGGTCGTGGGTATCGCTAGGTCGTGAGAAGGAGTTGTGGTTAGGTCGGCATCTCAGTTGGGTCGTAAGACTTTTTGTGTTTAGTTAAGTCGTGTGGCCCGTGTTATCATTAGGTCGCGAGGAAGCTTATGTCGCTTTGTCGCATATAGTTAGGTCGCGCTTATATTAGGTCGTTAAGCAGTTGTGTGTTGGGTCGTGTCTGTGTTGAGTCGCGCATAGGTTAAGTCGTGTGCGTGTTAGGTCGTTGAGCCGTGTAGAGGCTTGAGTCGTTAGGTCGTAAGTCGTGGGGAGAGTCTTAGGTCGTAAGTCGTGGGGGATTGTTAGGTCGTGGACGACGTAAGAGCGGACGACTTAAGGGACGTTTCAGCCTATAAATACACGTCCATATCTTCACGTTTTGGCACCGTATTTTGAAGCGACGAAGTGCTGCCATTTTGAGAGCTCGACTACAACATTTCTTCACTTCTTTTCTCCACTCTAATCTAGTGCTTACATCCATCCAAGATCGAAGATCAAGATCGAAGATCCAAGGGCTAAAGTTGAAGATCTACATCCAACAAAGAGAAATTTCATCATTTGAAGCGGAATCTTGTCGGATCAAGCTAGATCCTCCCTGTCCAGATCTGAAGTTAGTAGCTTTTGAAGTGTTTAGGTGTTTCGGTGAGTGGTAGTTATCTCTCACACTGACCTAAAGGAGTATATTGGATCGGTGGCTTGTTTGTGTGATAAAGATAGTGATTTCATGCAGTTTCCTTAAGTCTGCATGTAGATCCATTGTCTATGAAGTTTTTGGATACCCATTTTGCTACATGTTGACTTATATAAGTTTATTCATCAAGTTGTAGAGACATTTGCCTATTATTAATGCTTGTTAGATTTGGACTTTGAATGTCTACTTTGCTATGTTTGCTTCTGCTTAGTGTGTTTGGGGCTATCACTGTAGAAAGAGGTGGAGTGGGATGGTTGGGTTCCTATTCCTTTTATCCTTTATGCTCTTTTGGTATGTTTGATAGTTGATTTACTGCTCACTAGGACTTTGGCTGACTCAAGGTTTTATGTTCAACTCTTATTACCTTGGGCTGTTCATCCATGTTGGGATGGGCAGACTGGGTAGCAGGTGACAGGTGCTGTTCTTTGTGATTGACGCTGATGATGACGAAGACGAGCTGGAAGCTTTTGCATATTATGGTTCTTTCTATATGTACTGGATGTTCCGCCGTTTACATATACTCTGAGTGCTATGTAGTGAGGCTTTGATGTATTGACTGCTCTGATGTTGTATCTAACTATTATGGAGTTTATATGATGATATTTTGTTATAAAGCTTCACTATATATATATATATTTCTATTGTATTTTGTCCATGCGCTGTGAGTTATATGATAGAGTATGTTGTTTTGTCTTACCTTGATGATCGTCCATGGCTGCCTGGCACGCTTTTCAGCGCACCATTCCCTTGTTTATGTGCGGGAGTCATGGGCGGTCGTCACAGATGGACAACCGTGACTTTACGAGCGTATCATCCACGTACACCTTCATGGTTTTCCCGATCTGGTTAGCGAACATTCGGTTCACAACCCTTTGGTAAGTTTCCTCAACGTTCTTGAGTCCAAAGGGCGTCACTTTATAGCAATAGAGTCCTAGATCAATGACAAAGCAAATTTGCTCCTGATCAAGTAGGTGCATCGGTATTTGATTGTAGCTGGAATATACATCCATGAACGATAAAAGTTCATGTCTGGCCATTGAATCTACTAGTTGATCAATCCTGAGAAGTGGAAAATTATCTTTAAGGCAGCTTTATTTAGATCTATGTAGTCCACACAAGTTCTCCATTTCCTGTTGGATTTCCTGACGAGCACTGGGTTAGATACCCATTCTGAGTATAATGCATCTCAAATAAACCCGTTCGACTTGAGTTTATCTACCTCTTCCTTTAGGGCGATAGATCTCTTTGGATCCATACCGTGCCTTTTTTGTTTAACCGAGACATGCCATGGGTCAAAATTCAATGCATGGCTCGTGATGTCTGGCAAGATCCCACACATATCAGAGTGAGTCCAGGAAAACACATCGAGGTTTGCCTAAAGAAATTCAACCGATTCCTCTCTCACCTTGTGGATAAGTTGAGACCCGATGTTTTTCACTCTAGAGTCATCATTATCATCGATCGGAACATCGATCATCAACTTTGCCAGGGAAGCCTGAATGTCTTTGACTTCCTCTTCATTATCATAATCTCATGGATCAAGATCTTTTAGGAAATGGTTTTGGTTTCTGGCCTTGGTCTAGGCATTAACTGATAAAAAGTGATTCCTCTACGTTCTTTCCCTTCTCTTTGCGGTACGAATCCTACAGCTTAGCAACATAACAGGCATATCCAACCGCTTGATCTCCTTGAACAACTCCAACACTGTTATCTATGGGGAACTTAAGAGTCAAACACCATGGGGGAATGGCTTCCCTGAATTCAGTGAGGGCCGTTCGGCCCAAAAAGCATTGTATGTAGAACTAATGTCTAACACAACAAACTGCAGCATCCGGACTTTCCAGTGATCTCCGATTCTGAACTCGACTAGCAACTCCACCATCCCAATGGGTATCGTTGCACTTCCATTAAGGCCATGTATCCGAGATTGACACGGCTTTATGTCCTTCGCCTCCATTCTTATCTAGTCATAAGCTCGTTTGAAAAGAATATTCACGGAGCTTCCACTATCACCAAGATCCTCTTCATCGAAGCAGGACCTATTTGAGATGATATGACTAATGGTCGATAGTAGGGGTTTCGACTCTATCAGGATCTCTATTCTAGAAAATGATGTTGTTTGTCATCGTTTTCTATTGTTTCGCTGGAGCCCCATCATCAATATTACTGCAACACTCGAAGTCTACATACCTAATCGAGCTGGCATATGACTCCATTTCTTTCCAGCTCCGATTAGCTGGATAAGGACCACCACATGCTATATTTATTACCAACCACCCGCCAGTACGCGTGGGTTCCTCTGGACTAGTTTGGTTTTGACCTTGATTTGTGTTCGACGGGCCCACACCTCAAATCTATGGTGCTCACACAAATTGTTCCAACTTCCTTTCTTTGATTAACTTCTCAATGATGTCTTGTAAATAACAACACACATTACTATTGTGGCATATCAATCGTGGAATCTATAGAACTTTCCGGTTTGTATCTGCTTCTCAGATGACTGTTCCAAAGTAGGCCTCTTATACATGCCAGTAATATAAGTCTTCAAATAAACATTCTCCAGGGATGATTCAATGGGGTATATCAGTCACACATGCGAGCTTTGGGTCTCGGTCCATGATTTTGATCCCGCTTCTTACCTTGATCTCCAATGCCTCTCTACTGGCTCTACTTGTTCTGTATATGCAATTGCACGTTGTCGGAGTTCTCACCAGTCTGTTTTACAACAATATTACTTTGAATGCTTTCACCACTGGGCCCCGCATTGTCCTACTTCATAGATCGTCTAGCGTCTTCTCTCCTTAAAAAATGGACCGCCTTAGTATAGAAACAATCCAACCACACATGGGCTTTCCCATCCAACCAATTGCCAAACTCGAAATCAAGATCGATTCCTTTAGTCAGTGCCATTAAAATAGAATTGTTGTTTGGGTTGCTAACCTCAGCACAGGAAACATCAAACCTTTCTGGATAACATCCGAGTGTCTCTCCCGGAGCATGGGTAACACTGGACAAGGTGTTGACATCCTTTGGCCTTGTAACATGCATATGGAATTGTTCGATAAACTTCATTGCCAACTGATCGAAGTTGGAAATAAATATGGGTGGTAAATGAGTAAACCACATTATTGATATACCTCCTAAGGAAATAGGAAAAGTCATGCACTTAGGCACATCGTCAGCTCGAGCGGCATTCATGAGCCATTCATACTTTAATATATGCTGATTAGGATCCGAACTTCCATTATACACGAGCAAAGTGGGCATCCTAAATCGAAAAGGTGGCTCAACATAAAGAATGTCATCAGTAAACGGTGTATGACTTCGGAAGATTCCCCGATCTTCATTAGTAAGGCCTTGACTTTTATGGATCATTTGATGGATCATGGCTGGAGTGTCAGGAATTGGATGTTCGAGTCCAAGGCGTGATCGGATTCCACATTGCGGGAGCGGTCCAGACACGGTCAACAGTTCATTCTTCACCTCCTTGGCTCCAAGTCGTCAGGAACATAGGGTTTTGGATCATGAACATATTAACAAAGGGTCAGATCTGCTCTGTTTCGAATCTCGGCTTTCAAGTCTACAGCGGCAACAGCTATATGGCTATCGATGGTGTGATAGGGAAGTGCCCCTCCTCATGAGGAGGGTCCGGCTTAGTGTCCCATAGAAGGACCAGCCCTAGCTTTTCCAAAGTTCAGCGTATGCTGATGCCCAGAGGCTTGTGCATAGTTTCCATCCAGCCGTTGGCATGTAGGTCTATGATTGTAATCAGAGGAAGATGAGCTTTCGGTGGATGAATAGGAAGCATGATCCCTTCTGGATCTCCTTCGTCTTTCCTAATTTAATTGGTTAGCAAGCTCTATGTTGACAAGGATCTGCTAGGTGAGCTGCTGATGGCTCTAGGTTAGCTCTTGCATCTGAATCTAGAATTCCTCACTAGTCACAAGACCTTGTGGATCCGGAGCTCTGGCAAATGCTTGGCCCATTGTGTTTAGTCGTGTGGGATTCTGTCTATCCCTTCCTTCTGGATCAGCAGCAGTTGAAGCAGTTCTGGTAGTAACCATAACGAGTAATGTAGCCCTTTCCTAGGTCCAATGGAATTTGAATAGAATGGAAGGAACTAATGGATGATAGATCTGGATCTCCTTCTTAGATTTTAGCAATCCAACAATAGCAGTAGATCTAATGACAAGGAGAAAACTGGGTTTTCTTGGTGGAAGCACCAAAGTGTTTGTACCAATATTAGGCACAACATCCTTCGGACGTATTTGAAGAGATTAGAATGAAGAATATAAATGTAAAAAGAGGATAACCTAACAAACACACCAAAATAAACAAACATGAAAATAGGAATTTATAGCGGTTCAGCGTTGTAGCCTACAACCGCTTTGGAAAGTTTGCTATTTTATTGATGCCTACTAACTGATTACAACAGAGAGTACTCAAGTTCTTGAGTTACAATGGGTTTCCGACAAAGTAAGGGCACAATGGAATCAAAAGTCCCTTTTTTGACGACGTAGGCCTGCTATTTACAGGCCGAGTCCGAAAATATCTGACTTAGATCTTGGAATACACCCTCTCCCACATGAGTGGGCCCTCTTGATTGATCCGAGGTCATTTGGGACCGATCATTGATCGATCATTACCTTGTTCATATCGATCCAAACAACACCCATCTAAGCTGAGATCAATCAAAGACATTTATGAGGTGGTAAGTAAGCACCTGTGAAAATTTGGTGGCATTTGGACTTGTATATTTTGCATTATGATCAATCCAAGTTCGTATTTGCACTTGGTTGTCGAGTTCATGTCGATCCATGTTCGAATCGATCACTTCGTATCGATGCTTGTGCGTATCGATCGGGCGCACTTGGATGACGTGTAGCGGCAATCACGTGAAGATCCACTTTTAGTGCTGAGTGAACGTTTCCTTTGGTTGACCAAGCCATTTCATATCGATCTAACATAACTCCTTTCATATTGATCCTTGGACGTCGTTTCGTATAGATGTTCGTTGCAGGATTCGTATCGATAATTATAGGCCGCTTCGTATCGATATGGAATGGTGGCATTCGTATTGATCTATTACATGCTCTTCGTATTGATTATTTGGTAGAAAGGTTCGTATCGATCATTAGCTGATCAATACGAAGACGGTTTATAGCCAAATAGATGAAATTTGATCAATGCCAACACTTGATAGATATGAGGGATATGGATGGATATGAAGGAGAATGGAAGTTGATGGATACGAACTAACTCTTCCTTCATGGATGGATATGAATGAGGTTGGTTTTCTTTATCTCAATCGATCCATATCTTAAGCGTACGAACTCCGATTGACCTAAAATTTAGAACATTGGCTTTCTTAGCTTTGCTTGTCATATCATATCAATTGCAGCTCGATCTGGGCTCGGACCAAATTTGCTGGTATCCATGGAGAATCTGTGTATAACCGATCTTCGAGTTGAATTGTCTTTTGTTTCCAGTCAACTTTTTGGTATCACGGCCTTGCTAAAAGGCTGGATAACGGAGGAATTTGAATAAATGGAGTTATAATATTATTTGGCATGGGACTTTTGATACTATTTCTCCAGTTATTCATCAGACTTGTTGTGTAGAAAATTGTGAAGGTTGAGTGTAGTTTATGAGCAGCGAATAAATAATTAGCATCATGTGGTGGTATGGAACGTGGTTGTGATATTTATTCAGTTATTAATTGTAAGTACATGTCACTCATGTGATAGAAGTAGGGATACTAGGATAATACTTACATAAGGTGATGCATATGTTGTTGAGCAAGCTCATGGGTTTGAGTAAGGTAGATACTGTATATGCAGATACTATGTATTTGTCTGTAATAATGTACACCTAGTTATTGATGTTGGATTGAAGCAATTGCCTATCATCCATTCTAGCAGTCTGATCGTGGGGTCGCGCCCTAGATCTTTGACACATTATATTATTCACAATAGGGTGGTTAATCCTTTGTCATTGTATCACCTTGGTCAACTATTTGTTACCATAGGGACCAGAGTTGGGTCGTGACCGAGTCCCCACATCGACGAGCACACTGGTGGATATTGTCATGACTACCTTAGTTGTAATAAAAGAATATAGGAACAGATCCATGTGAGTAACTTATGTGCTTCTAGGGCAAGTGGATAGTCATGTTTCTCTTTTCTGGTTTTAGCGAAGTGATAGACTGTCATATACTATTGGTACACCTCACCTAAGTATGGACACGAGTGGGTGACCCACATGTTGAGATACGACTCTACTTGGACCTTGTGTTTGTTGTGCAGTTAATTCCCATCACCATGTACTATGTGATATTTCCTTAAGAAGATGTGATTATATATGTGATAAGTGTCTAGAGTATTGTTGATCCTTATATCTTTTATTGTATATGATTTTATAGATGGGTGGCCTATTACTATATTAATGATGAGATATTATTATTTTAGATTTAGGTTTATACTTAGGCGTTGATGATATCCCAAGTACGAATGTTTTCAAGATTTTGATGATGATTTGGGATATGATTGATTCACCCATATGTCATTGATTCTATGATTTCTTTTTTGATATGATTTTATATGGGTGATGATATCTTTATGCATGGTTTTGTGATACTTTAGGGATTGTTAATTTCATTATAATTATATACCATGCATATTACTATATGTACATACATTAACTTTTACATTTAGCCATATTTTGACCCAAGTGTTATTTATGTAATGCTCTAGCCTATCCAAGACATTTCAGCTTCGGGGAAGATGAGACCGACTTGTGTTTTATAAGCATAGTGGAGACTAAAGATTCGTTATCTATGTATATTATTTTTTATACGGTCTCATTATTTGTGTGATACTGATATGTGGATTGATTATATTTGAGATTGTGGACCTTTGAGATGTTTCATATTTGCACCGTCCCTTGTATATTTTAATAGTCCCATAAGGTTGAATATTGTGAAAGGGATCGTATAGGATTAGCCACAGATGGACTTTGCTTCGCTATGGTATGAATTTGTGAGGTTGGGTGGTAAGAGGTTCGATGGCACTGACTATCATCAAGGTTTAGACTTGGCTTAGTTTATGTGGTAGCATATTCGGAGACATGGAGTTAGATGTTGTGATAAAGCATTGTTTGGCATCGCGATATTGTCTGATGCTGCTATGGATTGGTGGAGATCAATCACTACAGATGTCCAGGTGAAGATTTCTCTTAGGCCTAATTCAAGGAAGTGTTTGAGATAAAGTTTGTTCCTCAGGCTGGAAAGATTATGTTGTTTAGGAGCTTCTTGGATCTGAAGTAGAGGCTATTACATTTGCTAAGTATGAGGATAGGTTTAATGCATTATCTCGATTTGGGATTACATTGGTAGATCACTAATGAAAAAGAACAAGATGTTCATTACTGGTATGCATCCAAAGTTTCAAAGGGACATGATAAATCATATCCAAGGACCGTTTGCGAATTATTAGGTATTTAAGGTTCGAGGGTTTGGCTCCAAAGCCATCATTATCTGCACCAACTAGAAACAATAAGCGTAAGTTTTAGCCGTCGAAAGATGTTTCCAGTTTAGCTTTCTATTAGTGTAGACAGAAGAGACATTTGCTAGGAATTGCAGTCAGGTAGTGGAGGACAAGTGGCTAAAGCGCCATTAGTTAAAGCATCTTTTGTTAAATCCCCAATTACAAATGTATTAGAGCTTAGGCCATAGGCAAACAAAGCTCAGTTTGCATCGAATAGTTGTTCAAACTGCTAGCCATATCATTTTGTTAGAGATTGTTTGACGCTTCAAAAAGGACAACAGCTTAGGGTTTTTGCATTTGCTATATAACATTCCACTTGTGCAATTGCAATGGTGAATTAGGGTCTTGAAGGTACATTATCTATTTATGGCATTCCCGTTCATGTTTTATTCGATGTTGGCGCTTCTTTTAGTTTCATATCCCATAACCTTGTTGATAAACTAGAGATAGATATGGCTTTTGAATCTGTTTATGCATCGAACCTTATAGAGGTCTTATCCAATCTTTGTATGACATGTTTAGGAGTTTCGGTCTCTTATGTTGACAGACCCTTTCCTTGCGATATGTATGTTCTTGATTATGGATTGATTGTCTCAGAATCATATAGTCTTAGATTATGTTAAGCGAACTGTAACATTTAGGACATGGAAGCATAAGGTTCTAGTAGTAAATTATGAAGGGCACAGCTCTCTAATGATTAGTTTTCTTTATTCTCCTAATGTGGTGAAAGAGGAGTTGGGTCAATCTTTGTTGTGCAGGAGTTTGTGGATGTGTTTGAGGAGGTGTCTGACTTAACACTTTGTCATGAGATTGAATTTCATATTAATTTAGTCTAAGAAGATAAACCTATTGTGTTGCCTATTCATAGGCTATTAGCAAAAAAAAGTTAGAGCTAACTAACCAGGTCAATGATTTGTTGCAATCCAACCTAGTAGTACAAATTGACAAGCATCCACTATCTTTGCTATGGAGGCAGATGGTTCCTTAAGACTTTGCATGGATTACCGTAAGCTTAATAAGAAGACTATAAGGTACAAGTATCATTTGCCTAGTATAGATGATTTGTTCGATCAGCTTCGTAGTGCTTGAGTATTTTCTCAACTAGATCTTGCCACAGGGTTTCATCAATTGAGGGTAGCAGAGGAGAGTTTACATTTAATAGCTTCCAGGCTAGATAAGTTTTATGAGTGGTTAGTTATCTTGTATGGCCTAACTAATGCTTTAATATATTCTGTGGACTTAATGAGTCAGGTTTTCCACGATGTGTTGAATAAGTTTGTACTTGTATTTATTGAAGATATAATGGTCAACTATAAGACCGAGGAGGTGCATACGTGCCATTTGAGGATTGTACTTGAAACATTGAGAGAGCGTGTTTTGGAAGATAAGTCCTTGAAGTGTCACTTTTGAAGGTTTGAACTTAGATTCTTAGGACATATTGTCTTGGCGGAGGGTATTTCCACTGATCCAACAATTCTGCCTATTGAGGATTAGAAGAAGCCGAAAAATGCAATCAATATTAGGAGCTTCTTGGCGCTAACAGGTAATTTAAGAGGTTTATCGGATTTCTCTAAAATTGTTTCAAGCTTGATGAATTTGAAAAAAAATGACGTCCAATTTGTTTAGACTAATAAACATGAGCAAGCATTCAAATAGTTAAAAGCATGGTTGACTAACACTCCTGTTCTGACTATTTCGGACAGAGATGAGGGTTTAACTATTTATATAGATGCTTATGGGACAAGTTTAGGTGCAGTGTTAAGAAGCATGAAATGATTGTTGCTTGTGCCATTCGACAACTCAAGCCGCATGAATTGAGGTACCCGACCTATGATTTGGAATTGTTAGCGGTTGCTTTTGCATTGAAGATGTGATGGCATCACTTACTAGGTGAGAAGTTCGAGTTGTATAAGGACTACAAATCCTTGAAGTAACTTTTCACCTAGAAAGACCTTAACATGAGACAATAACAATGGTTAGAGTTTCTCATGGCTTTTGATCTTGGTATTTTGCATATGCCTCGGACAACAATGTTGCAGCTGATGTGCTTAGTAGGATGTATACTGTTATGGCAAGAGATGTTGACAAAGACTCATCATTCGCGACTTATGATATATTCAGAAGTTACCAAGATGTATGAGGACATGCAACGGACTTTACGATCAGATGATATGAAGATGTATGTTTCTATATTTCAGGTGTTCTAACTACCAATAATTCGAAGACAACCATCAGAAGATAGCTAGACTGCTTCATCCATTTGAGATTCCAAAGTAGAAGTGGGAGCAGATATTATGGACATCATAGATAGGCTAACCAAGTAAAGGAAAGATAATGAAGACATTTTGGGTTATAGTGGATCGGCAAACAATGAGTACAAACTTCTTACCAATGAAGGTAGCGAGGAAATCTTTGAGTTCGGCTAAGCTGTATGTTAAGGAGATTGTAAGACTATATGGAGTTCTTTGTGATATCACGAGCGATAGAGACTCGATATTCACAAGTCATATCTAGAAAGGGTTACATAATGCCTTAGGGACAGAGCTGAGTTTGAGCGCATCTTACCATCCTCAAACCGATGGACAAATGGAGAGGGTTAACCATGACTAGGAGGACTTGCTTTGAGCTTATATTTTAGATTTTCGGAGTTTGTGGAAAGTGCATTTACCTCTTATTGAATTTTCATAGAACAAACGGTTACCAAGCTGGCACCTGAATGGAACATTTTGAAGCATTGTCGACAGGCCTTGCAAAGCTCCATCGTGTTGGGTAGAACATGGGAATCATTTAATACTTGGGTCGTATATGATTCGAGAGGTATTTGTTTAGAAATGTATAAAGGAAGTGTAGAATTATCAAAATAGTTATTTTGATCAGAGGCATAACGATTTAGAGTTCTCAGTTGGAGATTTCATGTTCATAAAAGTTTCACCCATGGGAATTGCTGTTCAGTTTGGAAAGATGGGTAAGTTGGAATCTCATAGTATAGGACCATTTCTTGTTCTAGAGAGGGTTGTTACACTTGCGTATAGAGTCGAGTTATTGACTAAACTATCGGGTGTTCGTAATGTGTTTCACGTATTAAATTTGCATAAGCGTGCATGATCCTTTTTTGATAGTAGAAGCATCATAGCAAGAAAACCTAGAGCTTAAGCCTAACTTGAATATAATACGACAACCTGTTCACATCATTGATCAAGATGCAATGCGATTGGTGACTAAGGTCGTTATGTTGGTTAACGTATAGTGAGGCAATAATGAAAGGGACTATACATGGAATACCGAAGATAGTGTGAGAGAGTCCTACCAGAATTTCTTTTAGACTAGTGGTTTCTTATCTTATTATAGCTTTTGTAGTATACTCACTGCTTGAGGTGGAGTTACTTAGTATGCATTTCAGTTTGCATTTTAGTTTGTATATCATTTTAACAGTACTCTATATATGTACCTTTACTTTTATTCTTCTTTGATTATTATTCTTGTTTGAATTTCGATTACAAAATGTCTTAAGTGTAGGAGAATGCACTAACCCATAGTTTTGGGCACTTCGCTTTTGAATATCAGAACATCTGAAATATGGTTAAGTGTTATAAATGTGATTCTATAACCTTGTTGAACTTCTTTTAATTAATAATTAACAATATGAAACCTTTTTTTTTGAAATTTTCTTACAAAATTAAATCCTTCAAAGAACTATCGATAATATAACCAAAAATCGTTTTAATGATAAACAAATTTTTATTCAACATAAGTTGTTCAAACTTTGTGTACATGTCCAAATAACATATAAAGTCACCAATAACTAATAAAAATATTTTTCACCTGATATGATCAATTAAACTTGCTTTGGAAAGCTTCTAGAAGGAAGTAGATATTTTTAGGTAGAAGATATTTGTTGTAGATATTTCTTTTGGCTTCTATAGTGTGGAAAGTTATCAAATGGGAGTGATGGCTTTGGCCGGCTAGGAGATAATAGGGGAAGGATGAGCTTACCCTTTATTGCTAATATAAGTGCACACATACTACATAGAACACTTTTTACATTAGCAACTTAAAACTAGCTCTTCATTCTCTTATCTCTTCTTCAAAAATTCCTAAAACTCAAAGAAATTCAACCCCATAACTTTTAAAACTCAAGTATAAGGCTTACAACATCATAATGACAACTATTTGCAACTAGGAGATGGATGAATTGGAACACACAAGCCCCTAAAAGTCAAGACCGTGATCACCTTAGGTGTTCCCTTTCTTTGGCCGAGAGCAAGGTGAAGGTAGGAGGTGATTTTGGGAGCTTGCAAGGTTGAGGTAGGAAGTGGAATATAGGTTGAGGCTTGTACTTTGTTGTTTCTTGTTGAAGGGTGAAACATCTCACCGTTTGAATGTATATGAAGTGTACATATGATTATTTCAAATTATAGTTATATGCTTGATTTTATATTGCTATATCATTTGTGATTCTTGCTATGAAAAGCAAATGACATATGTAGTTGATGCATTTAGACTTGTACGACTTTCTATGACTTTTTGCGTAGCCATGACATGAAGCACATAGGGTTTGGTTGTGCTTTGATTGAATCAGACTTGAATATTGAAAAGGTTTCGTAGCGGATAGCCATTATAGAAGCAATGAGAAATGCCTTGTTTTTGGCATTTTCTATAATATTTTGTAGAGAGATCCGAAGGGTCTCACCATGATTGTGATGTATATCGAGTGTATTACTTATTGCAAAAATATTGGCTCTTAACAAATTCGTTATCATTTCAAAAATGGAAAAACTTTCTAGCATATACTGCTTTCCCTTTTCACCATCTTTTACAACACTCAACGATAGGATTTTCTAACCGTTGTAGCAACTTTGAATCTATTATGCAGCATTCTTATGGTTTCTTTTTTGAACTCTAATTGTTCAAAAATGACTTTTAAGTTAAGTATTTTTCTTCAAACTTTTTATTGTTGTTTTTTTACTTATATTAGAGTATTTTGAAAGCGGTTCGGAATTTAAATATATCATTTATAATTAATTATGAATCACTAAATAGAAGGTTTATTTTTAAATAAAGGAAAACATGCTTTTTGAAGTTTTTAAATAAGTTATCAAATAGATATTTTAAGTAATATTTCAATAAAATGTTTAAACCATAATTATAATTAAGTATATATAATTCTCATTTAATTTGTTAAATATTTTACTAAATTATTAAAAAGCTTATGTAATATAATATGCTTTGAATAGTTTTTAAATTTGTATAAAATACCTTAGCTTATAAATAAATTAATATACATATATCATTTTAAAGGGTATTAAATTATAAAATTTAAGCAAATGTTTACAAAGGGGTTTAGGACTTGCTTTAGTAGCTTAATCATGCTTTGTTTTTTTTACTTGTTTATGGGAAATAATTAATACTATACTTAACACTAAAAGATGACGAAGTATGCTTGTCAATCTGTAAGAGTTAAGCATGATGTTCGAGCAAGGTTTGGAGGAAATAACACTCTGACCTGTTGGTTTCATTCTTGACCGAGGGATAGTACAAGTTGAGAAGGTCGGAAATATCATAAGTATATAAGACTTAATTTTCATCGACGATCATTTTTAGAACTAGATAGTCAATAAGTTGACTATCAAACTTGACCAACTCACTTAGGAAGTATACGAAAGCTTCCCGACTTCATATGGTTTGAGATCCCTTGAGGAGGACTCATTGGTATGGCACATCATTAGCTTTAAGAATTCTATATACATTAGATTCCTTAGGAAGGACTCCTTTAAATATAGTTTTCTTACTTCTAAAAGAAACGAAATTGAGTTAACCAAAAATCTATCAATTTAGTCTTGAAGAGCCCAGGATTGAATAAGTATATTACTTATCGAAAACCACTTCAAAACTAGTAAGTCTACATTTGGAAGGCATTGTGAAGTGGATTGTTATAAAGTTGATCTATCTACTCTAAGGTTAAGTTCAAGGGAGAGGTCAGCATTAGCATTCTCGACTAATGCTATAGAGTTGAACTATTTATCTTAAGGTATGTCTAAGGGAGTGGTTAGTATTAGCATTTGTCGGACCACTTAAGGTAGAATCCATGAAAGGATTCATGATCTATTCGAGTAAAGAAGAATCATGTGAGAGATACTGAACGTGACTTCACCATCAGAAATGACAGAAAATAGAGTAGGAGCATAACCAGTGGGTTTAGCAGAACAAAGGATATATCATCCATATCTAGAGATGCTTACCAATGTTGCTAGTGGGAGTTGATGATATTTGGTATCATTCATTAGGGCATGGAGCTGCTATGTTTACTGTAATAGTATATTTTATATAGAAATATACGTCCATCGAAAGGTAAATTTTGACCCTTATATAGGAGGTTGGGTTCGTTTACTGAGGGGACCTCCATGAAAAATCCATACTCAAGCATACCTTAGTGGTTTTAGATGTATTTCTAATGTTATTTTATTATGAGATGCAAGCAACACAACTATTTTTATTTACATTCTACACCCTAGAAACAATCTATCATATCCCTATATTTACTTTTCAAATGGTTTTGTTTCTTTTCAGGGGAAAACTATTATGATGATTCTTACAGTCTCAGAAGTCACCGTTATATGGATGCATGTATCTGAGTTTCTCAAACTAGACCTATGTCCAACATGTGGTTTTTAATTTCCCTAAATTCCTCGTGTGCTCTTTTGAGTAGGATGAGTAAATTAGGTTTGACTATGGATGCTTCACAGTTTAAAAGACAAGCTAGAGGTTTCTGTTTATCTATCTATTTTATTTCCATTGTACTGTATTATGTATGTGTCAGCATTATGGGAATAGGCAGTTATGAATGTCTAGGATGATGATAGTACTTTGGGTTCTTAAATCTAAAATTATTCTGTATTTTGAAGTAACCCTTTATAATGCTTTTTGGATATTGCATATTATCATTTCACAGTGCGAATCTGATATTGTGTTTTTCTTTCTTGTTCTGTTTCTTTTTCCTTTTACTTTACCCTAACTATCTATCTTTTTGACACTTGGGTGCTGGGCTCACGAGTACCATGGATATATTAGTGTCGACATTGGTGAGACGAAAAATCGAGTCATCACATAATAGTGTATCGGAGTAAAGGAACCGAACATTATTGGATATGGTTCATTCCATTACGAGTAACGCAGAGCTACCTCTGTTCTATTAGGGATAAAAACCACAGTGTCTATATTGAACTTGTTGTTTGCTAAATTTATGCTAAGAATGCTATATGGGATATGGTATAGTAAGAAACCCCAACCTAAGCATTCGAAGGTGTAAGGTTGTCCGATGTGCATTAATTACATTGGTCCAAATAAATTATAGGAAAGATCGGCACAATGTAAATTTATAGCATATCCCAAAAACTCAATGGGATGTACTTTCTACAATACTGGGGAACAAAAGGTTATTGTTACTAGACATGCTATCTTATTAGAAGAGGAATTTTTGTTAAAGGAAATTAATAGTGAAGTTGTAGACTTGGACAGGATTCACGATGTTACTACTAAGGCCGAACCACTAGTAGAACAGACTTTACTCATAAAACTTATATGATTAATCTAATTTCATTTAAATTGGATATAAATAAATTAAATGCAAATGGAATGAGTTTCAATATAATTAAATGTTAACAAATTTAATATGGAATAAGTTAACAAAAAGGAATTATAAGATGAAGTTAACTTGAGAGAAGTTGAACAAATTGATTGTGATAAAAAGAAAATTGTTAATATGAATTTGAGATATAAAATAAAATTCATTTAAGTTAATAATATGAATAAATGAAATAAGTAAATGAAGTGAATCAAAGGATTAATATTGAATTTGGCTATGAAGAGGATAATAATAAACATGAGTTGCATTTTATAAATTGTTATAATAAATTTAAATGGTTTTATGAAATGGTTTATAAATGAGATTGGTATTAAAAAGAATATACTAAGTGATAGTGAAATAAAACTTAACTTAAATAAGGTTAAATGAAATAATTTTATAAAATGGCTCAGAAATAAATTGATATGAGATGTTGTTAACATAAATGAAACAATTGAAATTTTATAAATTCAATTGAATAAATTAAATGTGAATGAAATAGATGTGAATAAATTGGAAGTAAATCGATTAAATGTTGATAAAATTTTTATGTTAATAAGAAATGAAGTGTATAAATTGAAATATTAACATTGGAAAATTAAATTGTGATAGTTTGGATTAACTGGATGAATATTGATGGCTGAATGGTTTCTTTTGTTGCAAATTATTGTTTTAACTGTTTTTGATTGCATATGATCATTGTATGTTGTGTATTTGTGCTTGTGTTTATGGTTTGGATTCAAAATCTATGTTATATATTTATATTATCCTCATATATGCTTTCTACATCTTTATAAGTGACTAATATTCTAAATTGAGTTGAGATAGATACATATAAAGACAGTTTTGGACATATACGTGGATTTTATATGCTTTTGCTTGCTTAATTTAAGCTAACTCGCTCGTATTAATAATTATAAAGTACGCATCTCGGATTACATACCGCATTTTTATATTTTTTTTCTTACGGGATGCCTCATCATTGAGATGAGATGTATATTAGATATATCTGATGAATATTAGTGTTATATGTTCTATTGTAAAAAAAGTCAGATCGAGCTATTCAAAGCAGACTCTGTCGAAATTTTCCGCAAATCTGGGTGTTAGAAAATTTTTGAAGTTTTAAAACTTTTATAACTTGTTTCTATATATAAGTTGTAAAATTCATAAAACCAATATCGAAGTGGCATAGCAAGAGCGTAGTAAATGTTTTGCAAAATAAGATTTTTAATGTTTTGTAAGCTGATAATTTTGAATAAAATATATCAAATGTTAAATTCCTTACTTAACCCCTTTTCCAGGACGAAAAGTTTTGAGTGAGCGAGAATGTACCGACCCGTATTTTTAACTATTTTAAATTATTAAATTTAACAATATTATCGAATAAAAATGGTTAAAAATAAAAATTTAATGTTTTATTTATGTAGTTTATTTAATATGAACTCGAATAAAATTTTGAAATAACTAATTTTCAACATTTTGGCGATAACAATTATTGAAATAAAATTCTATGTATTTAATGTGTTTATAATCGATAACAAGAATTGAATTATAAATATTGAATTATTGTAAATGAAAGTAGTTGTTTATTATTTGAATCCATGTTTAAAAGCAAATTTTATAAGTTAAATAACTTATATTCAAAATATGGTAATCATAGGATAATTAAATTGTTTAAGTTTAATATTGAAATTATTAAAAAAATTGAATTCCGAATTTAATATGAATGAAAATGATATCGGAAATTGATTTAGATTTTGTTTAAACATGAATGAAAATTGTTAACATTCAAAATCGGATTTAAATGCGAATAGTTAGAAATTGGAAATTTTATATTATAATCAACATGTAAAAATAAACATTTTGGCCGCTATCTCGGATTTCGACGAAACCCGTTTCATCGAATCTATAATAGTGGATTATTGTAGGTTTCAAGTTTCGAAGCGATCGGACTTGTCGTTTGGCCATGCGAGCTTGAAACTTATAGAAATTAATTAAAGGAATTTAGTTTAAGTAAATTGATTTTAAAAAGCTATTCTGCATATGATCGAATTAGCCTCGAGATTAGTTTCATTGTGTTCGGAATGAGGGTAAAACATTAGGAACGCCTGGCAACAAGCTTCAGTTGGAGTTTGGAATTTCACGGGTCAATCAGGCGAGATATTTTCATATTAAATTATATATTATTTCACACCTTCCAATATCTCGTACATCCATCCCATATCTTGTCTACCGTACTCCCTGTCTCCTTCTATAGATCGCCTCAGATCGAAATAAGCAAAAGAAGAAAAAAAGGAAGAGCGAACGAGAAAAAAATTAAATCGCCAAGTCGTGAGCGCACAATCGCGAGCGACTTGGGGAAGATGAGCATTGGCAGCCTGTAGCATTGTCGATGGGGTTAGGATTTTGGGTTTCCAACGTTGACCTTCGTATGCACGCACGAGTTGGAGGCTTGGGCATGGAAACGTCGGCGGCGCTGGCGATGGCCTCTGGAGGCACAATAGAGGTAGGCGGCGACGTGGTCGAGCTCAGTTGGTCTTTTTCTTGTGGCGCACGTATGGAGCCTGGTTCGTATGCGTGTGTTTTTGAAGCATCACTTGAGAGAAGTAAGGGAGCAAGTAAAGTTTTTATTATTTTATTTTTATTATTAATTTTGTCAATTAAATTTTAAGTTATATCGCATACTAGTTATCGTGTAGCTTTTGCATACAAGGCCCGATTCAAGTGAAACGAATGGAGTTGGAATCATATTAACGTCATCTATGACATGGAATCAAAGTTATATTTACTTGAAGCTAAAATATTTTCAGTTTTGAATAAAAAGTGAGTATTTTATAACGCTCATGATGTACTAGAATATTTTTATGTTTGTTAAATTTAAAAGTATGAAATGATTTAATCTATTGATTATTGTTTGAAAATTTTAATCGATATTTAAATTGACAGTCAAATTGAATCTGAATTAAATTACGAGTAAACTCCCGGCTATTGATGACTAGTTAATCGCCATGACATTCTGACTGTTGGGATAATTGATTGTGATGGTTGCAAATTGGTTGATATTTGATGATTGGATGTTTATGTAACAACCCGTATTTTCCGATAATTAAAAATATTGAATTTAATAAGATTTTAGAATTTAATATTGTGAGAAATTAAAAACTTATGACATATTAATGAGAAAATAACTAGAATGTATTTAATAATGTTGATTTAATTTAATTGCTAACTATTTTATTGTAATTTCAATCAATAGAAAAAATTGTAAATTCAAATTGGTTATGAATTGTAAATAAGAAAATAAACCAAATGTTGTATTAAATGGTAAAATATTTGTATAATTAATTGAAATTGGTTAATATAGAATAATTAATCAATATGTGAATTTATTACCTTGACTTGTAAACAATAAACATAGAAATATGTTAGAAATTGTACGTTGTAATAATCTTTTAATTATCATTTCACTACTTAATCCGTTGAAATAAATTGGAAATCAATTGCAATTAATATACTTAAATATTGCAATTAATATGAATTAAAATGGTGACTATAGAATATTGATGTAATATATGGTAAACCAACGTTACTTGTATCCATAAGATGACAATTGATTGAATATTAAGATGTAAATAAAAATAAATTAATTTATTGAAATTTTAACTTATAATTAGTATATTTACTATAATTGAAATTGAACGCTGCAATTTGTGCAACGTTTAAATATTGAATTTGACATGGGAAATCTGTTTTAAAGAGGTATTAATTTCTATTGAATTAGTGATGATAAAAACTGTTAGTTATAAAATTTGAATTTAAAAATTGATTTAGTTAATTTAATAATAATTTATTTAATTAACGTGAAAATAACCATTTTAGCCACTGTCTCGGATTTCGATAAAACCACTTTCATCAAATCCGTAACGGTGAATTATTATAAGATGTCAAATTTCATACCAATCGGACTTGTCGGTTGATCGTGCGGGATCGAAACGCATAGAAATCAACTTAATGAATTCAATTAAAATAAGCTGATTTTAAAAGCTAACTTTTGCATACTTTTGAATTAGGATTTGAAACAAGTTCCATTGAGTTTAAAAATATCGAAAACATTTGTATTGATATATGGGATGATCCATTTTCGTTTCGGAAGCGTAACGGGCTTTTCGAGTGGTTATTGTCTCTTCAAACTTATTCGATATGTTCATTCATTCTTATCGGGCTTTGTCTATATAAGTAGATTTTCTAAACCCTAGCAGCCTTCTATTTTCTTATTCATGTACGTACAAATCTGTCTGTCTATTTCTATTTTCTCTCTCCAATGGCAGAAACCTATTTTTAATTTCGAAAAACCCTAAATCCAATTCCGAATTCAAATCGAAATTCAAATTCTCCAAATTATATCGAATTATATATCATTGGAAAACTCTCTACGAGTGCAATCTAAATCAAATGGATGTTTTTAAAATCAATTTTTTGTCCAAAAATGATCAGAACATCCTCACCCATCGATTTTGGTGGTTGATCAACTGCCACGGTTCATTGATTCAAGGATGCAGTTGTGTAGAGATCATCATGGGAGTGCATCAGAGTGGTTCGTTTAGCAAATCGATGGCTGGATTGTCGTGTAAAATTCAATTAGGGTTAGTAATATAGGCCACGATGGCTGCTCATTGGGCGTCGATGGGTTGAGGAGAGGTCATTGATGGTTTGGACGGCCGCGCGAGTTGAGGCGCTCGTGTAGGAGTGGTCGCAGTGTGTCAGAGGTTGCTGTGTTTGATCGGTGGCGAGGTGTTTTAGCATGGTGGCTGGAGCAGTTTTCACGTACGAGAGGTCGAGGGTTCCGTGGTTGCTTGACGTAATGACGTGTATCCTTTTGCTCGTTTATTTTTTTTATTTTATTTAATTTTTAAAATTTTAACGTTGTAACATCGATATCTTTTGCATACGAACGTGGATTCAAGCGCGCTTTGTTCCATTGGGATCGTATCATAATTTCGGATATTATGGAATTGGTTTGAATGAATTATAAGACTTCTAAATTTTTGGGCCTAAATTAGATTTTAAATCGTCAAAAATCAAAAGGTGAGTGTTTTAACCCACTCACAACTACTAAACTATCTTATGTTAGTTAAATTAGAGTTATGGTGTGATTAGAAGTTAATTGATTGCTGTTTGGTATATTTAAATTGTTATTCCTGTTAAATCCTAATTTTATTGAATATAATAGTCATTTAATTTAATATTGAATTTTAAACTACCAGTTAAATACTTATTAATGATAATCATTTAGTTGTGATTTATTAGTTGAATTGAATGATGATTATGATGAATGTTTAACTATTGATGTTGGATGACTGGATGTTATGTTTATTTTATATATTGCTATCACGCTGCAACTTCCCTTAGTTTATTGTTAGTAAATCACCATCGTTTGAAATGATACATACCCGAACGATCTATAGATTAGGGAAAAATCGTTAAGGTTGAAATGATAGAATCGAGCGATTTTTGGATTCTGAATTTTAACTTGGGATTGCGGGTTGAAATGATATATACCCGTAAATTTTAAATTATTGAGGGTCGAAAAGGTAGATATCCGTATCACTTGACCATAGGGTAGAAAATTATATATGGACACCGGATTGGTTAAATTAAATGATTTTAAAACCCTAATTTATGAATCCAGTTAAATGATATTTTGAAATAAAATGTGATTTATATATATTGAATTACTTTCGAAAATCCAAACTTTGAATGTTGAAATTGAAATTGGTTCAAATGAATTGTTAAAAGAATTTAAATTAAAATTTCAAAGTTGAGTTTTGAAATATAAATGAAATTTATCAAAATTGAGTTATTGTAAATGTTTGAATATTTAAACTTTGAAATCTACAGAATTTGAAGTAGTATAAATTTATAGTCCAAACATAGATTTGAAATCGATATAGATTTTAAAGGTTTTAAACGAGAATATGAGCTGAAAGATTTAAAATTGATTTGTTGATTTGAAAGCTGGATATGGTTCAGATGTGTTGAAATGGAAGAAATAGTTTAATTTCATATTAATTTCAAATTAGTTATTTTAATATAAACTATTTAAAGATATATTATTTTTAAGGGAACATTTGCCATACATCCTTAATAACTTCATAATTCACCAAAAATCCCTTAGATACAAAACATATAAATTTCATCCTAATTTTTAAACGCAGCCTTTTCTTTTCCTAAACTACCCTTAAAAATTATCCTAAAACCCTGAACCCATGCTTTTTTTATCGTTCGACCTTTATTACAATTGAGATCACATTTTCTTCAACAAAATCCGAAAATTCTACAAAATCGAACAGCAAAACAACCAAAATCAAGTCGAAATCTGACATTTTCAAAATCAAACAAGGCCAAATGGGAGGATTGAAGGTGATATATCTCAATTTCAGGAGTAGTCGATTTATATTACACTATTTTAAATCAATATATCTTAGGATTTTCACAAGTATTTTAGAGATTTTCGAGTTAGCCATGCATGTAATCGATCTTTTTTACAGTAATATAAAGAAAAATGCAGACGATAAACTACAAAACATTCTCTAGTTACTTCAATTTTTGTTAAAAATTGTTCAAAAAACTGTTTTCTCTCTTCAAATTTTAAACAGATGTTATTAATGTGTTTTTTTCATATTTTTAAGCAATATATTCGATCAATGACTATATTTACCTGCAATTTTCCATAATAATTACAAATCTAACAGTAAATATCATAATAATGTCAAGTAGTCACAATTACTGCAGATAAATATGCAACTATGTTGAATTTCTTTGAATTTCTCTGCAACATTTATGTATAAACGAAATTACATAAACATTACTGACAATATTACATATGGCTGCAAATAATTCACCTTAGTTGTTTACTTTTCAGCGATAAAGGAGTTAAACAGAATAAACTTAGTTTTATCTGCAATTTTTAGGATAGTTTAATGTCAATTATTCATATTATTGCAGACAGATATGCAACTATACTGAGCACCGTTGAATATCTTTCTAACATTTCTGTATGAACAAAGATAATCATTATTGACAATATCACATATAGTTGCAACAATTCGATCTAACTACTTACTTTTCAGCAATAATTCAATTAAACAGAGCAATCTCATTTTTTTATGCTACTTTTTGAATAGTTTCATTGAAATACCAATTTATTTCGAAAAACTGAAAAAAAATCTAATAATATTTATAACTACAAAAGCCATATATTAAAGTTTAAAATTATCAAATTGTTGTTGAAAATTAAGCAATTAATTTTTAAAACTGTTGACATATATGCAACTACAACATAGACAAGAAATTTTTGTATAAAGCTAACAGTTTTTTCAATATTTTCATTAGATTACCAATCTATTTCCAAGAACTGAAGAAAATTCTGGAAATATGTATGATTAGAAAAAAAATTGATATCACAGTTACTCAAATAATTGATAAAAAATAATAAATTAATTTTTAAAAGTGCTAAATTATATGCAACAATTCCATATATATGAAAATTTGCATATACCTTAAAATTTGCTAAACAGACTGCAATTATTTAAGATAATTTCATACATTTCTGTTTTTTCTGCGTATTCATTATAACTACAATTATTTAACATTACATATCATATTATTAGATTGTTCGTATTTATTTCATAATTTTTAATGTACTTTTACAGAAGAACACAAAAGAAGAAATAAAAGAAGGAAAAAAAGTAATTCAGGAAACATCAACTATCCCTATTGAATAACAATCAGGATCAAATATTCTATAGAAGAAGAAAAAATCAGTGAAGAGCAAATTACATCAAGAGAAGACAACTACATAAATAATTTAAGGCCTTTCATTGATGTTCTTGGCAGGATTAAGAACGAAGAATTGCTGGCAGTATCACATATGAAATGTCTTCAAAATTTACCTTTCTACAAATTCTTTCATATGGTCTATGTTGGAATTATACCAGCAAAGGAAAACACAAAAAACTCAACAACGATAGACATAATCATCAAAGCCCATAGAAAGAGTTTGAACCGCTTCCAATTTCGAGATATGTTACTAACATTCACAGAGAATGATATAAGCCAATTGTTATCAATTCCTGCAGATGGTCAGCGAATCAAAACTTGTGGTCATATGAAAAAAGAGGGTAAAAGCAATGCATAGCTTACATCATTCATCAACAGAGACTTTGAAGGAGAGACAAGTGTCAACAAAAAAACATAGAAAGGGAATTGTTTACAACAATAAAAGGAATATCAAAAGAAGAAAAAGAAGATACGACAAAGCTTTTGCAACTGCATTTGGTTGCAATATTCATAATATCAAATCCAAACTCAACTATATTTTGGAATATGATTCCATATTGTGTTTGTGAAGATAAAATGCAGCAGATATCATGGCCAAAAACGATTCAAAAACATTTGACAAATCAAATTGAAAAATATATTGACACACCAAGGAAAATAAATGCTTGCGTTACATTGTTACTGGTATTAAACTTTTGATTAATTAGATTGTGACGACCCGCCCTTCTCACTACCAGAAAGACGCATCATCATTAAGAAAGAAAGGGTAGAAATAGAAAAGAATAGAAAAGAAAGAAACAAAACATCAGAATCTCACAGCGGAACGGAACAAAATATAATATATCACATATCTATACATAGATTTCATATATCAGAGTTATATAATATCAATATGCATGACAATCATACATACATCTGTTACTATATACATCCGAGATACAATATACATCAACTAACACAGCGGAACTAGATAGATATCTACATACGTCTGGAAACTCCTGCTCCAAGCTCTTCAAGAATCAAAATCCAAACCTATCACTTGGCTACTCGTAAAAATTTGAGTACCCAAGAGTTTATGAAAAACAAAATATAAACTCCGGGTCAGACATGGGTCTGGTATGAGTAAACGGTTTAAATTGTTTGATTTTGAAAAAACCTTTTGAAACAAAGGTATCACGTAAGACTCCCCACAAATAAATACGGTAAGTTTTTACCTTACGCTAACCAAAACATTTTATAGGGAATCCAATGATATTATAATAGTGTCTAGGGTTTTCAAGTAAAATACAGAAATAGCTGAAATGCTTACATCTCACATTCCAACGTAGTTGGGCACAATCAAAACGTACGACACTTATTGGAAATTGGATCTCATACAATGACAGGGCTACTGGGGTACCGCCCGTCACAGTACGTGGTCTAAATCACTGTACCGAGGAGCCACCCTTACTCCCATGTAACACAAGGCCGGAACCATTCCTTACAGAACAGTCCCGAACAAGATAACCCCGCAGTTGTTGCGCATATCCAACCGCCCACACAACCGAAATAAAAGGACATCTAGACAGGGGTATATCTCGTCCTGCTTGGGCATGACCCACCTAACCTTGCTGCACCTCTCCTGTTTTAGCCATTCCTGGTTGATGAGGCTTGAGGCTGCGATTACCTTTACAGGACATATTTATTAGAATGCTCATCGTCCGCCCGACGATGTGTTGAAAGCATTCAATCCATACAAGTTTGTTCCGGGTTCAAACGAAACCGAAGCCATTATCTCGTGACACTCATTTTGGAATCACCCTCAGAGTCAACGACGATAACCCTTGCATTCTGAAAACACCATCTCGATCTTCACTTGAGAATTCACGACCTAACGTTTAATTTGGATCGATGTGGTTTTCGAAATATCAATTGGATACCCAATCCCGGTCTCATCGAAATCCAAACGCCATTTTAAAGGCCAAGTTGTCTAATTAACTTAACAGTTTAATTCAATGATTGAATTCATATAACATTTACCACAGATAAATCATACACAATTGCCATGGATATATTACAGCATATCAGTGAGCATCACAGAATATCATCCATAAACATCACAAATAAATATACTACACATACAACATCCATAAGCAATCATCTTAAATTCTTATTATGATTAATTTAATTACTTGAGAATTAATCTCTTAACCCTGTTTAATCACTTATTTCTCTTCAAATTATTCAATCAATAAATCATTTCTTAATTAATTTTATATCTAAATTGCTTAATTACTTAATTACTTTATTCACATTATTTAACTAATTACTTTCTTAATCAAGTTATCTAACTTGACTACTCAAGCAATTATTTCCCAATCACTATTCTTCGACCTAAATAGAACTTAATTCCCTGATTATTTATTGCTAATTGTTTTATTAATCATTTCTCAATTCTTAATCAAATCACTTAATTAATTAACTCTTACTCGTTCATTAATTAATTAAGTAGTTAATTACAATTTCACTTATTTTTTTTATAATACACTACTAATTAAAATTACAAAGTGGTTACTCTTAATTACTTCTGAATCCAATAAATCAATATAGATCATTCACATAATTATCATTCAATTCTTCTTAAAATTTGATATCAATCATACTACTAACTGAAACGTTATTTGTTAATTTACTTTATTTATTACTTAATAGAAATATTAACAATATTTTAAAAACATGGTTAAGCTTAAACAAAAGTAATTAGTTAATTTTAAATAATTAATCACGAGTTAACCTGTTAATAAGTCTTAATTATGATAAACAGACTTGAATTAATTTTTTTTACTTAAACTTTGAACAGTATTCATTTTCTTATGGGACACTTTGCTGAAACATTTAATCACTAACAAATTTTATAAAATCTTACATGCAGATATAAGAACCCGAGACTTCTCAGTTACACTCACTCACTGCTTTGAGTAGATCGCCCCCTTCACCCGAGTCACCCACCCAGATACGCGACTTCATCTTCTTCTCTTTTTTTTTATTTTATTTTAAGTTTATACTTTAAACATCAGTATGAGTTAAAACTACAGTTAACTCACGCAACACCCCCAGGTAAAAACTCGAAGCGCAAACCCATAAACCCCTAGAATAAACTCACGACGGTGCCCCCTTTCCCAACCTTCAACCACTGATACACCACCGTACTGTACACGTGCACAGCGCCGCTCGTGGCTCCGATGATCTTCTGAGGCTTCGTGCAAATCCAAACTAGCACGAATACGAGAAATCCAAGGTCGCATTACCACTAAAAATTCAAATCAAAAATCTTGCAGTTCGAATGAAAGGGACGGTCGACCTCACTGCAAACAAAACGTCGTGCCACCAAACACGGTTCACCGTAGGTAATGGAAACTCGACCACACCTTGTCAACGTCCCCAGCAATCTTCCCACTAAGCCTCGAATCACTCAATCATAGGTACGAGTCGAATCTCATATTTTACTGACATGAAGGAAAACACGCAGTAAAACCCTATATCGTTCTCGTATCAGAATTCTACGCAATGGAAAAATTAATGAATATTTTTGCTAAGATCAAACCTTCATACTTGCTTCGATTTGAATTTCAGCATTTTATAATGAGTAATTTTCGAGAATTTGATAAAAGTTCAATCTTTGTCCAACATCAAACTGCTCTTGATATATTGAGCTAAAAATCCTCATTCAACTTTTAAAAATCATATCTTTTAGTCATAATTCAAGATATATGTTTGAATTAGCTTTTTATATGATTGAATTTACCTGTGTTTTTCTTGCTTGACTGTAAACAGTTTTCCAAAAGTGTAAGTAGGTTTTTAAAAAAAAAGAAAATTCTGATTGAAGTTCAAATAATAAGTTTTGTTGAATAACAAATTTAAAACTTACCATAATCAAATGAAACAATTCAAATTTTAATTGTTTCAACCCTGTAACACAAAGCAGAGAAACTGCATCTTCAATATTCCAAGTATAGATTATATAATATCTCAGATTCATATCAAAATAAAGCATATACACACATATACTAATCTCATGAAATCATCTTACTGGTTTAATTAACTTAAGCTTGAAATTTAAGTTTACTCACCTTCAATAATTGTTGAACAACAAGCCCTTAGATGCCTTGAACTGCAGTTGAAAAACTGTCTGTGTTTATTCATGAATCTGCCCCTTTGAATTTGTTTTCTCTTTTTCTTGTTTTAGTTTCTTCTTGTTTCACGTTTTCTTTATGTTTTTGTAGTTATGACTGAACTAAATGGTAAGAACAGATGCATACATATTTATAACTTTGAACAATATGTCTTCTTGAACAAGCTTTCACTTGATAAAATATCTTGTTTTGCTGACACAATTTTAACTTGTACAAAAACCTGAGACGCATCAACAAATTTCGGCTGGAAGGTATTTTGTTTCAGATTTAAGGTGGCTAACTAATGTTTATGTCTTTACTTATGTTAACACAATCCATATTTACTGACACAATATTTGTATAAAGATATTGCAGGCTTAGTTTGTACTAATGTGTTTTCATTTAGGTTTACACTCATTAGTATTTACTGACATAGACATTTTGTCTTCGTACTTATGTTAACATATAGATTAATGTTTGCTTGCAGGTTTGATTTCTTATACATATACAGATTAAAATAATGCTTTACTGACCAATTTTGTACTTACAGACAACACCTGCCCCCTTTTATATTTATGAATATTTGTCTTGTTATTAGTTTCAGTAAACATGCTTATCAAATTTACTTATATATCTTGTCTTGTAAGAGAAGATAAGTTGTTTTGTTATTTTTGTTTGTGCATAGCATTTGCAGGTATATATTCATGTGTATTTGAAGTTAATTTGTTTCATTATTTTATACGTCATGCTTATTTTATCTTACGCTCTCAAATTAACAATTTAGGTTGTATGCTTGTTTATTTATGTTATTTTATTTTATACATTGTTTTTATTCTACCATATACTTTGTTTTTTTTTTAATTTAGTTATATTCATGTGTTATACTTAATATTCTAAATTTATATTTTACCTGTCAATATTGAAATTAGATTCGTGAGTTTACTCATTCTTTATATTTATTTTATTTGTATTTAACTATAAATATTTAAATTATGAATAATATGATTTATTTACATTTATACTTATTTATATTTATCTCCATTTGTATTTTATTTAAATTATATGCATAAGTTTGACTTATATTTCACATTTATATTTTAATTCTATTTCACACATTATCATTCATATGTATACTTACCAAATATAGACAAAGTAAGATATTTTAATTCAATCATCAAAGACAAATTTTATTATGAATATTATTGAGAAAATTTATTAAACTTCCAAATCAATTTCCTTTTAAAAATACCATTTATATAAACAATGGCAATTATTTCAAAATCACATCCTTTCAAATGAATAAGTATACATTTTATTTAAATTGATTTGAATATTTATTAAAATAAATAGGGTCAAAATCCAGGGTCGTTACATTCCTTCCCCCTTAAAAGAATTTCATCCCCGAAATTTAAAACAAAGATAATTTAAAAGTTGTCATATCAACCATTCAAACATATATATCATTCATATATTAACAACCAACAATCTATCCTAACAAACTTCACTAGCTATCTAGACACAAATCCAGATAAGCTTTTCTAAAACTATCCAGAGTTTCCTAGGTGAGAACTCCGGAATCCTCGCTCCACTATACTATGACAAGCTACACTACTATACTCCTGAGTTGCCTCTTACCTTAACTAACAATCCGAACTAAATTCTATCCACAGTCACATTCGGCTCATCTTCAAGTCTTCCCGTACTATTGATTCTACAACTAATACTGAACCAAGAAAAAATTTCTTAGATGGGTTACACAGAATACACTATGAATTCCAGACATCTGTTCTGACAATTCGACTTTGCAAGCTACAGTTCCAATCTTTTCAATATCCAAAATAGTCCAATATATCTCGGGTCAAGTTTTCCCGGCCTCTGAATCTAATAGTTCCTTTTTAATCGAGAAACTTTGGCCAAAAACAAATTACCAAACTCAAATTCCAATTGTCTCCTTCTTATCTGCGTACTTCTTCTAACGGTCTTGAGAAGCTCTCATCTTATCCTTTGATAAGCCAAATCTTATCAGAAACTTCACAAACAAAACTGGTCCAAACACAAGATAGTCTTTCCACAATTCACCAAAATCCAACTCAAGCTTGCCGCATATCCTCTAAAATACGGTTCAGTCTCTCCGTTCGTCCGTCTGAGGATAATAAGCTATACTAAATTTCAAACTCGATCCCAAAATCAATTGTAGAACCCTCCAGAAATTTGATGATGAAAAATAGGGTCACGATCACTTATTATGCTAACAGGAACACCAAGCAATCTTACTATTTCCCTCAAGAAAATTTTGACCAGAAACTGTAGTTCGAGTTACCTAACTAGTATAGAATGAGCACTGTTAGTTAATCGATCCACAATAATCCATATTCCATTGTTTCTTTTCTTGGTTCTTGGCAAACCGTCGATGAAATCCATTGAAATCATCTCCCACTTCCATCTGAGATTTCTAAAGATTGCAATAATCCTAGACAACTTCTCATAATCACCTTAACTTGCTGATAGAAAGTACAAATATAAACGAAAGCAGCTACAACCCTCTTCATGCTCGGTCTCCAGAAAATTCTTCTCATATCTTTATACATCTTTAAAGATTCCGGGTGAATATTCAGTCTGGAGTGATGTCATTTAGCTAAACTTATTGTCTCAATTCATCTATATCAAGCACACAAACGGCCACTAACCCTTTAAGCACCTTGATCATCTACCTTACAATCTGAACACCTTCCATCCTAAGCTTAAGAATCAATTCCTCAAAAGATCTATCCTCCCTTTGCTTACTTATGATTCTGCCCTGGAGAGAAGGAATAACTTCTAAAAGAACAATACTGCATTCCTGCTAAGAGCATCAACCAAAACATTCACTTATCCTGAGTATATAGAATATCCATATCATATGAGGTCAGAAATTCGACTCACCACGGCTGCCTTAGATTAACATTCCCTTAGAGAAAAAGATATTTCAATGGTTTGTGATCCGTTAATAACCCAACTTCTCTCCCAACAAATAGTGCCTCCAAATCTTCAAAAGAAACACAATGGATAATGACTCAAGGTCATGCGTAGCGTAGATCCCTCCATGTTGCTTTAATTGCTATCACGCATACGTAGTTACTCTCCTCTCTGCATCAACACTGCTTCCTAAATCAATTATACAAGCATCCGTATAAATTCCAAATCTGCCCCTTCCCTTCCGGAATAACAATCACTGGAGCACTGGTTAGCCTCGTCTTCCATTCTTAGAAAGCTTCTTTACACCGGGTGTCCATTGGAACTTAGTTCTTTTCCTTGTCACCTTAGTCAGATGTGAAGAAATCTTGGAATAGTCTCTGATAAATTTTCCTGTAGTAGCCAGTTAAACCCGAAAATTATGAATTTCCATCGGTTGCTTCTGTTCTAGAATAGATTCTCCCTTCGCTGGGTCTACAGAAATATCTTTCCCAAAATAATGTGCCCTACAAATCTCACTTTCGATTTTCAAAAAAAATGGCATTAGAGAACTCGCCTTCAAAACATGCCTCCCTAGCGTCTCCAACACCATTCTCGAATACATCTTAAGCTCTTCTTCAAACTAGAATATACCAAAACAAACTTATTCATACTCTTATCGATCCTTCCGATTTAGCGACAACACTGTCACAGAATCCTAACAAGAAAAACTAGACTTGATCAACTCCTTCTCCAGAAGATCCTAAATCTGCTCAACTAACTTTACTTCCTTTCTCGGAACCATCCTCCAACTAGGCTGAATCACTAGCACTACCCTGAAATCAAATCAACACGAAACTCTATCTCTCGATGGGAAGACAAACAATTAACTTCTTGAATACATTAGGAAAAACCTGGTTCACATCAATAACTAAAAAAATCTCAACTCCAAGTAAAAAGATTACACAAATAAATTCCAGAATTGTTTGCCCGACACTCTGGCAATTCTACCCAAATAAGTTTGTTCTCCCTTCACAATCCAGAACAGCCATATACTGTTCGGTTCAATCCTTCGAAGAAATGAATTTACTATGCTACTTCTGAAATCACCTCAAGAAAACTGCTAATCATCAAACCTTCTCGACAGCACATAGAACACTTCCAGCTATAAGGCTAACCTCAATGTCCAAAGACTTCCATTCAAAGCTCTTCGAGAAACTCGGGTCTCAACCAAACAAAATTACCCTACTGAACTTAATTCACAATTCCGTAACGGACATACTTCCTTAACTTGTTCCAAAGAAACATCTTCGGAGACATCCAAACTCACTGAGTCTTATTACGCATCTACTAAACCCTGAGATATCAAGATATTATGACTTGCTCCTCTCCATCCGATAGATCCAAACTCAAGCTCATCCATAAATACATTCCAACAATGAAATCCTCCCATTACCCAAAGCTCACTCGAGACGGTAATAGGTCTACAGTCTCAACAGATACACTCCCACTACAAATATTCAAAACTCCAACCATCGGTAGTCGTGTTTCACACACCACTGCCCTATCTACCTTTATAACTTATATTGGAAAACCTAAACAAGTAGCCCTATAAATAGGTAGAAATAAATAAATATATATATATCAAAATTACAAATACGCTCTCTTAAGAAAGAAATCACTCAAGAGCCTAGGTATTCACTCAAACTAGTGCTCTGATACCAAGTGTGATGACCCACCCTTCTCACTACCAGAAAGACGCATCATCATTAAGAAAGAAAGGGGTAGAAATAGAAAAGAATAGAAAAGAAAGAAACAAAACATCAGAATCTCACAGCGGAACAGAACAAAATATAATATATCACATATCTATTACATAGATTTCATATATCAGAGTTATATAATATCAATATACATGACAATCATACATACATCTGTTACTATATACATCTGAGATACGGTATACATCAACTAACACAGCGGAACTAGATAGATATCTACATACGTCTGGAAACTCCTGCTCCAAGCTCTTCCAGAATCAAAATCCAAACCTATCACTTGGCCACTCGTAAAAATTTGAGTACCCAAGAGTTTATGAAAAACAAAATATAAACTCCGGGTCAGACATGGGTCTGGTATGAGTAAACGGTTTAAATTGTTTAATTTTGAAAAAACCTTTTGAAACAAAGGTATCACGTAAGACACCTTACAAATAAATACGGGTAAGTTTTTACCTTACGCTAACCAAAACATTTTATAGAAAATCCAGTGATATTACAATAGTGTCTAGGGTTTTCAAGTAAAATACAAAAATAGCTGAAATGCTTACATTTCACATTCCAACGTAGTTGGGCACAATCAAAACGTACGGCGCTTATTGGAAATTGGATCCCAAACAATGGCAGGGCTACTAGGGTACCGCCCGTCACAGTACGTGGTCTAGATCACTGTACTGAGGAGCCACCCTAACTCCCCTGCAACACAAGGCTGGAACCATTCCTTACTGAACAGTCCCGAACAAGATAACCCCGCAGTTGGTGCGCATATCCAACCGCCCACACAGCCGAAATAAAGGGACATCTAGACAGGGGTATATCTCGTCCTGCTTGGGCATGACCCACCTAACCTTGCTGCACCTCCCCTGTTTTAGCCATTCCCGGCTGATGAGGCTTGAGGCTGCGATTACCTTTACAGGACATATTTCTTAGAATGCTCATCGTCCGCCCGACGATGTGTTGAAAGCATTCAATCCATACAAGTTCGTTCTGGGTTCGAACGAAACCGAAGGCATTATCTCGTCACACTCATTTTGGAATCACCCTCAGAGTCAACGACGATAACCCTTGCATTCTGAAAACACCATCTCGATCTTCACTTGAGAATTCACGACCAAACGTTTAATTTGGATCGATGTGGTTTTCGGAAGATCAATTGGATACCCGATCCCGGTCTCATCGAAATCCAAACGCCATTTTAAAGGCCAAGTTGTCTAATTAACTTAACAGTTTAATTCAATGATTGAATTCATATAACATTTACCACAGATAAATCATACACAATTGCCATGGATATATTACAGCATATCAGTGAGCATCACAGAATATCATCCATAAACATCACAAATAAATATACTACACATACAACATCCATAAGCAACCATCTTAAATTCTTATTGTGATTAATTTAATTACTTGGGAATTAATCTCTTAACCCTTTTTAATCACTTATTTCTCTTCAAATTATTTAATCAATAAATCATTTCTTAATTAATATTTATATCTAAATTGCTTAATTACTTAATTACTTTATTCACATTATTTAACTAATTACTTTCTTAATCAACTTATCTAACTTGACTACTCAAGCAATTATTTCCCAATCACTATTCTTCGACCTAAATAGAACTTAATTCCCTGATTATTTATTGCTAATTGTTTTATTAATCATTTCTCAATTCTTAATTAAATCACTTGATTAATTAACTCTTACTCGTTCATTAATTAATTAAGTGGTTAATTACAATTTCACTTATTTTTTTATAATACATTACTAATTAAAATTACAAAGTGATTACTCTTAATTACTTCTGAATCCAATCAATCAATATTGATCATTCACATAATTAACATTCAATTCTTCTTAAAATTTGATATCAATCATACTACTAACTGAAACGTTATTTGTTATTTTACTTTATTTATTACTTAATAGAAATATTAAAAATATTTTAAAAACATGGTTAAGCTTAAACAAAAGTAATTAGTTAATTTAAAATAATTAATCACGAGTTAACCTGTTAATGTAGGATCGATTTCACCCTAGAGGGGGGGTGAATAGGGTGATAGTGTTAATTATAAAAATTAATCGCGGAAGCTTATAAAATATTCAATTCAGATCACAGAATAGCAGCACAGATATCGCAGAATATAAATAACAGAAAAAACAAAACAACACAGAATTTACCCAACTTCGGCAAAACCCTGCCTACGTGCTGCCCCCAAGGTTTCTACTAGAAATTATATAGTCCCTCTCTTACACATGTAAACTCGCTATACCCGCTATTGACTAATCTAACTCTATGCTCAAAACCTTGCCACAACTCAACCACCGAGTTGCGAATTCTCAAGCTACTCCACGTAGCTTGTCCCCTAGTAACACGACTAGAAATTTAAAATAGTTTAAAAAGAAAATACAACTAAAAACAATTTAAACTCAAAAAACCCTAATTAATAAAATACAAAGCCCTTAAAATAATAGGTCGGCCCCCCTTTTATATTTTAACCCATTCCTTTCTTTGTTCCTTTATTTAGAGATGGCGGCCGTTGTTCTTTCGTTCGTATCTCTTTGCAAAATTAGGGCTTTCCTCCTTTCGATTCAAACTAGGGTTCTTGCAAACTGATGCGCCGACCTTTGATACTGTTCGACTTCGATGCTCTTTGATTTGCTCACCGCGGCTGCTTCGTTGATCGAATTCCGGTATGTAATTATATTCTTTTGCTTTACTGATTTTGTGCTTTCTGGAATTCGATACTATGCCGATGATGATCTTAGGGTTTATATAGGATTCGAAATCCTATTTTTGCGTTCGTATAATTTTTTTTGAATTTGTCATATTATTCACCTCGGCCACTTGATTTTGTTTCGATGATTGAGATGTTTTCTGACTTGTTCAAAAACGTATATTTGTTACTTGATGGTCACGGCTTTGATTTGAGATTGTGATGACCACGTCTTGATTTTTGTGTATGAATACGGCTTCTTGACTTGGCTGCATCTCACGGCTTTGATTTGTTCAACTCTGGCCATCTTGACTTGTCTCCACTTGAACATATGCTCTTTAGTATATAATTTGCGTTCACTGCAACATTTGCATTCCTGATATAATTTGCTTTGATACAGATGCTACACTTGTTCATGTATTCGACATTGTTCACTCTGATCATTTGAATTTGCACTTCATGTTGCCACTTGATCTGTTTCACTATGGTTTCATGCCTAGTAGTTATCTGGTAGTATCTGTTACATCACTTCGAATTGCATTTATAGATTCCAGTTGTACTTGTCTGTTTATCTGGACTGCCTGTTGTTGAGTCTTTGCTTGCATTGTCACTTGGTTGACACATGTTGTACATGTTGCCTTGTATCATTCTGCTCTTTGATCTGGTCATTGGGCATTGCATTACTTCTGTATCATGCTTGACTTTGTGGTTTGGTTTCACTTGGGCTTGTAGTTGTTTCTGATAGCTTGTAGTTGTTTCTGACCTGATGGCTTTGGCTATTTGCACTTCTTCATCATGTTGTATTCATCCCTGTACTTGCTGCCTGGATTGATTCTGTCCACTTCATATTGTTGACTGCATTATTGAAGTGTGTCTGACCATGTTTGTGTATATAAGCAGTTTGAAGTTACTGGCTTCATTTGTTTACTTGATGTCATGAGTTTCCTGGTTTCACTTGTGTACATTGTTGCACTAAGTCTCTGGTACTTCATGCATGTTTTCCATTGTTGCGTGAGCTGTTTCATTTATGATCTGCCATGCTTGTTGTTGCCAGTTTGCTATAGCCCTTAATGATTCATTGGTGCATTGCCTTTGATGTTGTAGATGTAGTCACTGGGTTGCTTTGTAGTTTTCTTTGACATTTGCTGTTTGTATTGTTGTTCTGCCTCCATTTAAAAGTATTGTTGCAGTGATTATTTGAGCTTGTATTCTTCAAGTTGCCTTGAGTTGAACCCGTGTGTTATTTGGGTTTGACCTTGTGTTGAATTGTTAGCAGTGCTTTTGTTTGATTTGTGCACACGAGTTGGCGGGGCAGTGCACAAGTGTACAAATGTATACGTGTGTACTGTAGCCACTTATGTACAACCTGTCCCTGATAAAATGCTGATATGCATAGATACAATCAAAAATGATGACGAACAACCCAAATATCTGAGGCAAACAATGTTTTCAAAATTCATCTTTTATTTTATATTGCAAAAATATTTTATTTTCAATTTTACTGCGTTAGTGAATATTTTTGCATATTGCTCAGATGCTGGATTCAAACCGGAATGAAGTTAAAGATAAAAATACGAGTGTGAGTGATATGTAGTGAGGTTAAATGTAAATGTAAAATAGTGATGTAATTGAATTTGTATTAAAGTTGTATAGTGAATAGTGAGAGCTTGAATTTGTACAATTCAAAATTGTAATAAATATTTATTTGAATAAAATATTCGTTTGAATTCTAATTCCGTGTTATTTATTTTATTCAGCAAATATTTATTTAATCTGTGAAAAATAAAATAGTACATTAACAAATACATTTAAATGAATGTATATATGTTTACTATCATCAAACAAAAATCATATAAGCGCATATTCAACAATCTCCCCCTTTTGATGATAACAAACATATATTTAAGATTTTGAATATGTTAAATGTATTTGATCGTTCAATTTGCTCCCCCTATTTGAATGCTCCCTCTCTGCACAATACTCCCCCTACATATATGCATACAAATAAAAATATGAAAATGAACCTAGATGCAAATGGAAAATTATTTGACCTTTGCTTGATTTTATTTGGCAAAATCTTAACTTTTCGCCCCCCTTTTGTTATCAGCAAAAGAATAATAGTGTTAGAGAAAATAGATATAAAGTGATCGATATTAATCCAACATTAAAACTCAATTGAATATAAATATTAAATTTCAATAAAAAAATCAAACAAAAATAATAAATATTTTGTTAGGCGCATATTCCACTTTTAGAATGATGGGAATTATGTCATCATATAAAACCATACAGTTGTGTCTATTTGTGGTATATTTATATCAGGAATTTGAATATCTACTAACCATGCATAACCGTCAGGACTTTTAAATGAGATTAGTAGTATTCCAATTTTATTTTATTTTTAAAAAAATAAAATGAATTCAAGTATCTTCTAACCACGCATAACCGTGAGGACTTTTAAATGGGATTAGAATCAACTTGTTAATTTTAAAAATCAACTTTTGATATGCGTTCCATACATGCATAACTGCGAGGACTTTTAAATGAGCATGGAAGCACATAACAAATTCCAAGTAATTCACCCATGCATAACCGTGAGGACTTTTAAATGAGAGTGAATACTTTGGTATTTATCATTATTATTATTACCCCTTTTTTTCAAAAAAAATGTGAAAAACGAAAAACGAACGATTCCTGTTTAAAGTACCACATATCGACAAACTATATAGAATTTTGATGAGTGATGGTCGTTAGAAATATGATAGAGATAGAGATGGTCATGGAATTTTACCAACAAAAAGTTTTATAACTCTTGTTTAAATTTCTAAAGAAATTTATTAATTATACCGTCTCAAGTCATAATATTTGATCAATATTAACACTCATCACTTTTTCAATCACTATTTTTCTTTTCGATAAACATTAGGGAGTCAGATTAGTCAAAATAGTCATTTAAAATCAAATTCAAAAGTAATTATGAAACCAAATTTTTCAAAATGACTAATCTGAAAATATGGTCAAAAATGATTTTCTCCAGGGAGTTTTAAAAGAAAATTTTCTGCTATTTGAAAATTATTTGAAATGAAGAATATGCAGATATTTTCTTTGAAAAACGATGCAGTTACTAAATGTTTCAAAAATCACGTTCAACTAGTAATTTTTCTATCAACTAGATTACCAGTGTAATCTGCATCTGAATTTCTCTTTCACTCAAAATCATCATTAATTGAATTTGATTGACCAAAACATGAAGCGTTCACAAAAAATTTCAAACTCAATTTTTACAGAAATTTAAATGACATTCTTTTGAATTTGAATTGAAGCCGTGTAAATAATCAGAAAACCGTGAATATCGAGTCAGCCGTATTATAACCAATTGTATTATCCAACAAAACACTATTTTTAATCCAAACTGATATATATGAAGTAATTCAAAGAATCTAGAGATTTATTATAGTGTTTTTGGCAAAAGAATATAATTTGGCCAACTATGTTGAATAAGTCAGAATCATCATTTTTTCACCATCTCAATATTGGCTGATTTAATTCAGAATATGGTGCAGATTATCACATTTAATATATCAGTCAAATCATACCATTACCTGTTTTACCTTTACGATATTTTTCGTTGTTGTCCATTGTGATTCTGTCACCTTTATACTAGGCTAAGGAACTTTGTTTTGTCGCCCATTGTGTTTTCTGGAACAGCCAAAAATCCAGAGAACACTATTGTTATTCCTTAGCCTGCCACCACACCTACACGGGAAAAGATTTATGTGACCTATCAGTTTTTAGAGGTCCATGGTTGTTAGTGGCAGAAAATTTTGAAAAATAATTTTGTGTAGACCCAAAACTATTTATAATTGTTCCCTTCGGCACCCAAATTTGTTTAACTTTGAGAGATTTTATATTTGTGCCTTTTGGAACCCAAATTGGTATAGTTTTCACATGTTTGGGTCTACACCAACAATTATTGTGATCGTGTCCAAATTTTCTACAAATTGTGCACATAGAATTAACTTGATTAATATTGCTTGCAACAATTTTCGAACTATTATATCCAAGTCCTTCTCTAACCGAATTAACAGTTTGCTTTCCTAATAGCATATTCAACGATTTTTCACTTTTTGAAAATTTATCTAAAGTAGTAGACAGTTGTTGGACTTGTGATTTGAGAGATTCATTTTTGTTTAACAATTGTGTGCACTTTTTAATGGAATTCTCTCTCCTAGTATTTTCATTCTCCTTTAAAATCAGAATTTCATTTTCAAGTGATTTTATATTGATTTCTGGTTTTTTAATTTCCTCTTCGAATGTTGGACACTTATCACATTTAAGGATTCTACGTTGATAGTTCTTAACTAATTGATCAAGTTGTTCATTGCATTCTATCAAAGTATCCTTTTGAGATTCAAGTTTGGCGTATTGTTCCCTAAGTCGTTCAATACAGCCATTTACTTCGTGGAAATAAATAAGTAATTCAGAGTGAGTAAGTTTTGATACCTCGCTTGGCTTGTCATCGTCGCTATCAGCTATATTCCCTTGAAGGCACATATCTGCTTTCTCACTCTCACTGCTAGAACTTTGATTATCTTCATCACTTGTATTCCATGTGGCTGCAAAACTTTTCCTTTTTGATTTCTTTTTAAAGTCGCGTTGATTTTGAGGACAATTGGGCTTGATGTGTCCGGGTTGGTTGCACTTATGACAGATGATCTCCTGTTCTTCTGAGCAGTCAAGTGCTTTGCCTATTCTGCTTTTCAATTCATGATTTCGAGCTGGATTTCCGTATTTGCGATTCCACCTTTTGAATTTCTTTATTAGTAGCGCCAGCTCTGCTGCTCCATCATCATCATCGTTATCATCGTCACTTTCGGTTGTTCCTTTGAGCGCTATTGATTTCTTTCGAGTATCTCCTCCTTCACGCTCTTCCTTGAATTTCATTTCTAGCTCATAAGTGGTGAGATTTCCGATGAGTTCTTCGACTTTCATTTGTTTCAAATCTTTTGATTCTTGAATGGCAGTCACTTTTGCTTCAAATTTTCGTGGAAGGACTCTAAGGATTTTTCGGACTATCTCCAACTCTGTGTATGATTTTCCAAGAGCTTTTGATTTGTAAACGATATTGGAAAGTCGTCCATGCATCTCTTTGACATTTTCTTCCTTCGCCATTGTGAAGTTCTCGTATTCGCTGCTTAGCATGGCAAGGCGAGATTCTTTGACTTGAGATGTTCCTTCGTGAGTCACTTCTAGTGTGTTCCATATTTCCTGTGCAGTTAGACAATGTGAGACACGATTAAATTCAAATTCATCCAATGAACAGATAATAGAATTCATAGCTCTAGCATTAGCATTTTGTAATCTATTTTTTAGTTCTGTCCATTGATCTTTTGGTTTCTCTATTTCCTGATTATCTACAGTTATAGTTGGTATTCTATAACCTGTCTCAATAATATTCCAAGCGTAAACCCTTTTCAGAAAAATTTGCATTCTATTTTTCCAGTAAGCATATTCACCATTGAACATTGGTGGTCTAAGTATGGATTAACCTTCTGCAAAAGCATTATTAAAAGAAGCCATTTTAAAAATTCAAATTTTTAAAACAAAAACTGATTTTTTGAAAAAAAACGAATTTTTAAAAACAAATGATGACTTCTATTCCTAGCTCTGATACCACTTGTAGGATCGATTTCACCCTAGAGGGGGGGGTGAATAGGGTGATAGTGCTAATTATAGAAATTAATCGCGGAAGCTTATAAAATATTCAATTCAGATCACAGAATAGCAGCACAGATATCGCAGAATATAAATAACAGAACAACACAGAATTTACCCAGCTTCGGCAAAACCCTGCCTACGTGCTGCCCCCAAGGTTTCTACTAGAAATTAGATAGTCCCTCGCTTACACACGTAAAATCGCTATACCCGCTATTGACTAATCTAACTCTACGCTCAAAACCTTGCCACAACTCAACCACCGAGTTGCGAATTCTCAAGCTACGCCACATAGCTTGTCCCCTAGTCACACGACTAGAAATTTAAAACGGTTTAAAAAGAAAATACAATTAAAAACAATTTAAACTCAAAAAACCCTAATTAATAAAATACAAAGCCCTTAAAATAATAGGCCGGCCCCCCTTTTATATTTTAACTCGTTCCTTTCTTTGTTCCTTTATTTGGAGATGGCGGCCGTTGTTCTTTCGTTCGTATCTCTTTGCAAAATTAGGGCTTTCCTCCTTTCGATTCAAACTAGGGTTCTTGCAAATTGAAGCGCCGACCTTTGATACTGTTCGACTTCGATGCTCTTTGATTTGCTCACCGCGGCTGCTTCGTTGATCGAATTCCGGTATGTAATTATATTCTTTTGCTTTATTGATTTTGTGCTTTCTGGAATTCGATACTTTGCCGATGATGATCTTAGGGTTTATATAGGATTCGAAATCCTATTTTTGCGTTCGTATAAAATTGTTTGAATTTGTCATATTATTCACCTCGGCCACTTGATTTTGTTTCGATGATTGAGATGTTTACTGACTTGTTCAAAAACGTATATTTGTTACTTGATGGTCACGGCTTTGATTTGAGATTGTGATGACCACGTCTTGATTTTTATGTATGAATACGGCTTCTTGACTTGACTGCATTTCACAGCTTTGATTTGTTCAACTCTGTCCATCTTGACTTGTCTCCACTTGAACATATGCTCTTTGGTATATAATTTGCGGTCACTACAACATTTGCATTCCTGATATAATTTGCTTTGATACAGATGCTACACTTGTTCATGTATTCGACATTGTTCACTTTGATCATTTGAATTTGCACCTCATGTTGTCACTTGATCTGTTTCACTATGGTTTCATGCCTAGTAGTTATCTGGTAGTAGCTGTTACATCACTTCGAATTGCATTTATAGATTCCAGTTGTACTTGTCTGTTTATCTGGACTGCCTGTTGTTGAGTCTTTGCTTGCATTGTCACTTGGTTGACACTTGTTGTACATGTTGCCTTGTATCATACTGCTCTTTGATCTGGTTATTGGGCATTGCATTACTTCTGTATCATGCTTGGCTTTGTGGTTTGGTTTCACTTGGGCTTGTAGTTGTTTCTGACAGCTTGTAGTTGTTTCTGACCTGATGGCTCTGGCTATTTGCACTTCTTCATCGTGTTGTATTCATCCCTGTACTTGCTGCCTTGATTGATTCTGTCCACTTCATGTTGTTGACTGCATTATTGAAGCGTGTCTGACCATGTTTGTGTATATAAGCAGTTTGAAGTTGCTGGCTTCATTTGTTTACTTGATGTCATGAGTTTCCTGGTTTCACTTGTGTACACTGTTGCACTAAGTCTCTGGTACTTCATGCATGTTTTCCATTGTTGCGTGAGCTGTTTCATTTATGATCTGCCATGCTTGTTGTTGCCAGTTTTCTATAGCCCTTAATGATTCATTGGTGCATTGCCTTTGATGTTGTAGATGTAGTCACTGGGTTGCTTTGTAGTTTTCTTTGACATTTGCTGTTTGTATTGTTGTTCTGCCTCCATTTAAAAGTATTGTTGCAGTGATTATTTGAGCTTGTATTCTTCAAGTTGCCTTGAGTTGAACCCGTGTGTTATGTTGGTTTGACCTTGTGCTGAATTGTTAGCAGTGCTTTTGTTTGATTTGTGCACACGAGTTGGCGGGGCAGTGCACACGTGTACAAATGTACGTGTGTACTGCAGCCACTTATGTACAACCTGTCCCTGATAAAATGCTGATATGCACAGATACAATCAAAAATGATGACGAACAACCCAAATATCTGAGGCAAACAATTATTTCAAAATTCGTCTTTTATTTTATATTGCAAAAATATTTTATTTTCAATTTTACTGCGTTAGTGAATATTTTTGCAGATTGCTCAGATGCTGGATTCAAACTGGAATGAAGTTAAAGATAAAAATACGAGTGTGAGTGATATGTAGTGAGGTTAAATGTAAATGTAAAATAGTGATGTAATTGAATTTGTATCAAAGTTGTATAGTGAATAGTGAGAGCTTGAATTTGTACAATTCAAAATTGTAATAAATATTTATTTGAATAAAATATTCGTTTGAATTCAAATTCCGTGTTATTTATTTTATTCAGCAAATATTTATTTAATCTGTGAAAAATAAAATAGTACATTAACAAATACATTTAAATGAATGTATATATGTTTATTATCATCAAACAAAAATCATATAAGCGCATATTCAACGGTTAATAAGCCTTAACTATGATAAACAAACTTGAATTAAATTTTTTTACTTAACTTTGAACAGTATTCATTTTTTATGGGACACTTTGCTGAAACATTTAATCATTAACAAATTTTATAAAATCTTACACGCAGATATAAGAACCCGAGACTTCCCAGTTACACTCACTCACTGCTTCAAGTAGATCGCCCCCTTCACCCGAGTCACCCACCCAGATACGCGACTTCATCTTTTTCTCTTTTTTATTATTATTTATTTTAAGTTTATACTTTAAACATTAGTACGAGTTAAAACTACAGTTAACTCACCCAACACCCCTAGGTAAAAACTCGAAGCGCAAACCCATAAACCCCGAGAATAAACTCGCGACAGTGCCCCCTTCCCCAACCTTCAACCACTGATACACCACCGTGCTGTACACGTGCACAGCGCCGCTCGTGGCTCCGATGATCTTCTGAGGCTTCACGAAAATCCAAACTAGCACGAATACGAGAAATCCAAGGTCGCATTACCACCAAAAATTCAAATCAAAAATCATGCAGTTCGAATGAAAGGGACGGTCGACCTCACTGCAAACAAAATGTCGCGCCACCAAACACGATTCACCGTAGGTGATGGAAACTCGACCACACCTTGTCAACGTCCCCAGCAATCTTCCCACTAAGCCTCGAATCACTCGATCATAGGTACGAGTCAAATCTCATATTTTACTGACATGAAGGAAAACACGCAGTAAAACCCTATATCGTTCTCGTATCAGAATTCTGCGCAATGGAAAAATTAATGAATATTTTTGCTAAGATCACTAACCTTCATACTTGCTTCGATTTGAATTTCAGCATTTTATAATGAGTAATTTTCGAGAATTTGATAAAACTTCAATCTTTGTTCAACATTAAACTGCTCTTGATATATTGAGCTAAAAACCCTCATTCAACTTTTAAAAATCATATCTTTTAGTCATAATTCAAGATATATGTTTGAATTAGCTTTTTATATGATTGAATTTACCAGTGTTTTTCTTGCTTGACTGTAAACAGTTTTCCAGAAGTGTAAGTAGGTTTTTTAGAAAAAAGAAAATTCTGATTGAAGTTCAAATAACAAGTTTTGTTGAATAACAAATTTAAAACTTACCATAATCAAATGAAACAATTTAAACTTTAATTGTTTCAACCCTGTAACACAAAGCAGAGAAATTGCATCTTCAATATTCCAAGTACAGATTATATAATATCTCAGATTCATATCAAAATAAAGCATACACACACATGTACTAATCTTATGAAATCATCTTACTGGTTTAATTAACTTAAGCATGAAATTTAAGTTTACACACCTTCAATAATTGTTGAACAACAAGCCCTTAGATGCCTTGAACTGCAGTTGAAAAACTGTCTATGTTTATTCATGAATCTGCCCCTTTGAATTTGTTTTCTCTTTTTCTTGTTTTAGTTTCTTCTAGTTTCACTTTTTCTTTTTGTTTTTGTAGTTATGACTGAACTAAATGGTAAGAACAAATGCATACATATTTATAACTTTGAACAATATGTCTTCTTGAACAAGCTTTCACTTGATAAAATATCTTGTTTTGCTGACACAATTTTAACTTGTACAAAAACCTGAGATGCATCAACAAATTTCGGCTGGAAGGTGTTTTGCTTCAGATTTAAGGTGGCTAATTAATGTTTATGTCTTTACTTATGTTAACACAATCCATATTTACTTACACAATATCTGTATAAAGATATTGCAGGCTTAGTCTGTACTAATGTGTTTTCATTTAGGTTTACACTCATTAGTATTTACTGACATAGACATTTTGTCTTCGTACTTATGTTAACATATAGATTAATGTTTGCTTGCTGGTTTGATTTCTTATACATATACAGTTTACACTATAATGCTTTGCTGACCAATTTTGTACTTACAGACAACACCTGCCCCCTTTTATATTTATGAATATTTGTCCTGTTATTAGTTTCAGTAAACATGGCTATCAAATTTACTTATATATCTTGTCTTGTAAGAGAAGATAAGTTGTTTTGTTATTTTTGTTTGTGCATAACATTTGCAGGTATATATTCATGTGTATTTGAAGTTAATTTGTTTCATTACTTTATACGTCATGCTTATTTTATCTTACGCTCTAAAATTAACAGTTTAGGTTGTATGCTTGTTTATTTATGTTATTTTATTTTATACATTGTTTTTATTCTACCATATACTTTGTTTTTTTTTAATTTAGTTATATTCATGTGTTATACTTAATATTCTGAATTTATATTTTACCCGTCAATATTGAAATTAGATTCGTGAGTTTACTCATTCTTTATATTTATTTTATTTGTATTTAACTATAAATATTTAAATTTTGAATAATATGATTTATTTACATTTATACTTATTTATATTTATCTCCATTTGTATTTTATTTAAATTATATGCATAAGTTTGACTTATATTTCACATTTATATTTTAATTCTATTTCACACATTATCATTCATATGTATACTTACCAAATATAGACAAAGTAAGATATTTTAATTCAATCATCAAAGACAAATTTTATTATGAATATTATTGAGAAAATTTATTAAACTTCCAAATCAATTTCCTTTTAAAAATACCATTTATATAAACAATGGCAATTATTTCAAAATCACATCCGTTTCAAATGAATAGGTATACATTTCATTTAAATTGATTTGAATATTTATTAAAATAAATAGGGTCAAAATCCAGGGTCGTTACATAGATAATTCCTATTAATTAATAATTTATTCTAATATTAATTGTCTTTTTTGTAGTGGTGGATCTGTGAGAAAACACAAATTTTGAAATCTGCTAAATTGCAATACAACAACTCATATCCCTTGGTTGGCAAATAGGATATATCAAAACTCAAGCCTATAATTTTAATGATTATAGAATACAACTCAGTAAGTATAACTACAATTTAATTTATAGAATCGTTAAGTTATATTACAATAATAACCAGTACTCTATTTTTTTGCAAACTTATCTGCAACAATTAACAATAATTGTAGATATATCTACAATTATTAGCAGTAGTTGAGCATTTTTGGTGTAATGATTCACTATATATGCTGACTTATCTACAATTATTATAAACACTTGCAAATTTATCTGCATTTAAAATAGGAAAACTGAACATAGGTCTACAATTATTTACAATAATTAAAGATATATCTACAGTGTTGCATAATACTTGCAGATTTTTATGACATTATTAAAATATTTACGGACATACATACCAATCATAATTAAAATCATATACATTTTTCCAATTATTCATAATTCTTGCATAATTATATTCAAATATTCTAAAGCTTCAATTTTATTTCAATTCTTTATTTCAGGATTTTCAAGGAAAAGAACTAAAATTGTTGAAAGATGCAGTTGAAAAAGATGAAGAATATGAAGTATTATACAAGAAAAGAGAAGAAAAATAATAAGAAAACTTGAATCGGACAACTGAAAACTTCAAGCTGAAAATACGCGTCTAAGGAAGCAATTGAGATAAAATATGGAAGCAACATCATCCACACATTATGAGAATATAGAGCTACCAATAAAAGAAATAAGTGGTAGCAAACTAAACTCCTCTGATGAAAATGAAAGTGAAAATAATGAAACAGAAGAGAATACGTCATTTGGTAATACTTTCAATAATATATTGTTTTCCCACAAGAATGCAAAAATTTAAAATATTTGATGACATATCTGCAAGTATTCTTACTATATGACAAAAGAATTTTTAAAGAATAAATGCAGATATTATTGCAATAATCATTAAAAAGTGCATCACATTCTTCATTTTTACATAATACCTTGCAACATAACACATAAAACCCATAATTATTTCAAAAATACTAAAGACTTGAATTTCAAACATATATTTTAGCTCAAAGGAAAGAAGAAAAGGAAAATCAAACTGATGTTCAAACTGAAGACAAAATTGTTGAAGATGAATCCCAGCTTATGGAGAAAGATAGAGATAAAGAAAAAGAAGAACGAAAAGGAAAAGATGTTACCAATGGGGAAAAAATATATTTCTAAGAAAAACAAAAAGATCCAAATGATGATGAACAAACAAAAACAATGGAGGAAGACAAAGCAACTGAACAAAATCCTTCATTTGGAAATGATCTGAATAATTATAGTTTTTCAACAAGACTGGAAAAACTTAAACAAATATTTTGATATATCCACAAATATTCTTATTATATTAAAAATACGTTGTTGAAGAATAATTGCAGATATTAATGCAACAACCGTTGTTAAGTGCAGCATATTCTTAACTTTTCACAATTATTCACAAAAATTTATTAACCAACAAACCAGTAATTGTATTCCAAAAACCAATAATGAAATATTAACTAACTTCAAATTAATTTCAGGTGAAAGCATTCAAAATTATCCACAGCTAAAAGGAAAACAAGGAGAAGATGAAATATCTACTTCAGCAGAAAAAAATGAAGAAATCAAAGAAAAAACATCGGAAATTAAAAAGGAAAAAAGGTATAAATCAGCTGAAGAAGTGGATTTTCAAATTGAAAAGAAAGAAAAAAAGGCAAAACATCAAGTACAAATCCTACGAATAATAGTTGAAGAATATGAATCTAAACCTAGATCAACTGAATCATCTACCACTTCAAAGATAAATGTTAGGAAAAGGTCACATGTACGAAGTCTATCCGAAGAAAAAAATCAAGCTGCTTGAGGACTTCTTTAATAACTCCGACCTCAGGTAAAATCGTATAATTCTTTTAATAGCCAAGTATACTAATAATTGCTGAAATAAAAGTAATTATTTAAATTTGCTACTGACATATCGGCAAATATTTAAAAAATGCAAACATTTAGTAATATTGATCACTATATCACTGCAAAAACGCATATCTAAATGGAGACGATGACATAGTTATAACTAGAATAGCACTTGGTGAACTAATTATAGAAAGATTTCTTGAAGGCCACATAGAACTTTACTCAAAAATTCCATTTATTTGCAAATTTATCGGCGACATTTAATTGGACTTGCTGTTTTATCTGCAAAAATCCATTTATCCGCAATAACTCCATTTATCTGCATATTTCTCAGCAACATTTATTTAAACTTATCATTTTTTCAGTAAAATTCCATTTATCCGAAACAAATACATTAATCTGCAGATTTTTCACCAATATTTCATCAAATCTTCTACTTTTATGCAAAATTCCAAGAACTTATTGTTTTTTTGACAAAACATATTATAGTCTTCTGTCGAAAAACACACTACCACTATTTCCTTATAATAATTTTTATAGGTCATTGACTGGTATTCACATGAATTGCATAAAGTTCATGTGGAAAACTTGTACTTCAAAATTTATGCCGCTGTAAGTATTATAATCTTCTACTGAAGAATTTGTTTAAATATTCATAAATTCAATTTGCTAATATATTCTCCTACAGACATTTCTACGTAGCAATTCAAAGAATGTAATACAAGCCCTAATCGATAATGTAGTAGCTAAAATTTTTGCAAACTGCCATAAAATATTCTTTCCTATCCACCAAAAATCACATTTTACACTCTTGGAGTTTATTAAACAAGATAGAATATGGATTCATTACGATTCCATAAAACCATGGCACGAAGTAGAACATCAGAAGGTAGCAAGAAAGCTAGTATGTAAATAAAAAAAGAATAAATCAGAGAAAAATAAACCATTTAACAAAATCTTTGTTTTTCTTTACAGAGAGTTCATATCATTGCCTTACTAAAGAAACTGGAAAATGCAGAGCATGAATCATCAAAGCAAATCACTTTTGCTAATCGCCCACAACAATGTTCTGATTCATAAGTACACAACAAAAAAAAGTACAAATATTTCCATATCACAGAACATTTCTTCTAACAACTTTGTAATATTTGTCAATCATCGCGGAGTTGACTGTGACATGTTTGTAATGAACATTATGAAACAAAGAAGTGAAGGCAAAGAAATCAAAAATGATGACCCTGAATTCACATATGAAGCTATGGATTTACAAAGAGCTGAATTGACACATCAATTCTTTCTTGCAAACCTTACAGTTGGAGCTTAGAAGAAAGCTTGACATAAAGTTTTTACTTTCTGAAGCAAACCAAAATATTTGATATATCAAACTATAATGTTTTCTCTAAGAAAACTGAAATGTATGTACATATTTTGCTAAACTTATGTAGTCGAAAGACAATATTACTATGTTAACACAATATTAGAGTTTATTATATAAAAAATTATATATAAATTTCTTACAATTGTATTCAGCAATAATAGCACATATCTGCAGATATCTCCACAAATTTTTAGTTATACCAAATACTTGCTCATAATAGTTGCAGAAATGTCAGCAATAAAAGCATATATCTTAGATATCTCAATAAATATTTATTTATTTCAAATTCTTGCTCATAATAATTTCAAGAATGCAATTGAAACAAAGACAGGGAACTGGTTACTTACCCCTAATGGTCAAAGCGAGCCCTTTCATTCAATTCTTCATTCTTTAATGAAATTAAGAATCAATCAAATCTCCCCAAGTAGGATTCGAACCTACGACCAATCGGTTAACAGCCGACTGCTCTACCACTGAGCTACTGAGGAACAAGGGGAGATTCGACCTCATAGAGTTCAACTCCCGTTCTCAACCCATGTGTCTGAAGCTTCCTTCGTAACTCCCGGAACTTATTCGTAGTGGCTCCGTTCCATTCCTCATTTCACAGGGAACCTCAAAGTGGCTAGTTAGCAATAAAAGCACATATCTGCAGATATCTCCAAAAATATTTAGCTATTTGAAATTCTTACACCAAATAGTTATAGAAATGTCAGCAATAAAAGCATATATCTACAGATATCTCCACAAATATTTAGATATTCGAAATTCTTGAACCAAATAATTGCAGAAATGTCAGTATAAAAAATAGACATTCTTAGCCCCATTTCTTGGGTGACTGGCCTGCAGTCTTCAGGCTTAATTGCAGATACCTCCATCTTTAGTCTTAATTGCATATACCTCCATATTTATTAACAAAAATTGCACATATTTACGGATATATGTTATTTATTTTGTGCCAAACAATTATACAAATATTATCTTCATATAAAAAGCAGTAGTCACAAAAAAGGTATAAAAAGTAAACAAAATTCAGAAACACTGCAGAAATTTATGCAATTAATCGTAATAATTGCCGAAAATACTGCAACAATGATTAATAGAAAGCATACCATGATTAATACATTACAAACATTAAACATCCAACCCAAGGACAAAGAAAATACCATTAAAATGAACAAGAAAAACATAAACTCGACTCCATACATTTTAGCTTTCCCAAATAAAAGAAAAAACTACATGTGTTTCAGTGAACAAGCCCTTTTATTATGACCCAACTTTTTGCATATACAACATCTAATAGTCTTTGAAATTTCACCGGTAGATTTTATCCTCTTAGATGATGATAGTTGACCAGGTATTCTTGTATCTTTAGGAGGTGCTACAACCACATCTTCAATCAAAACATCTTCTTTCACAAAGTTTATAATAGGACGGATTGGATGAGAATATGCCGATCGAAAATAAACAACTTTGAAATAATCTTCAATGTTATCATAAACATTTAACTTTCCACATCTCAAAATACACCTAATGTGACGACCCGAATTTTCGAGCATTTAAAATCGGAATATTTAATTGATTTTAGGTATTCAGTGGAGTAATTTGAATTTGAATTATGAATATCGCAATTATTTGATAATTAAATTATTAAATTAAATAAGTTGAAGTTGGGTAAAATGTTAAATCTGGAATTTTAAGCCTGTTAAAAATAATTTGAAGGCTTATGAAAGTTATATTGATAATACTGAAGAGAGTAGAAGTGTTGAAATCAAATTTAAGAAAGGTTTGTTAAGTTTTGAAATTTAATATCATTTAAATTGAATTTAAAAATAACCTTCCGAGGCACAGTCTTGGAATTTGATGAAACCAGTTCCATTGTATCCGTAATATTATACTATTATCGGATTTCAATTTTCGCAGCGTTCGGAGTTACCGTTTGATCGTACAACCCGTAAATGCATAGAAGAATTAATTAACTTTAATTTACATAGTCAAACCTTTTCATAGAAGCCTCACTCTTCTAGCTTCTAACGCAAGCTTCTTTACCCCTCTCTTCAGATTCATTTCCACTTAAATAAGTTGGCCGAAAAAAAATCAGTTCGATCTCGTAAAAAAAGAGAATATTAGCCGCCCTCGTTTTAATCAACCCGGCCGAATTAATTCGTTCAAATTCTTTCGTTCAAACCCACGAATCTTTCCTTCGGCATACCAACATCAAACTCGAGAGTGTGAATTTAGGGCTTAATGTTCATGCCGCAACCCTAGAAGCTTGAATAGCTCGGTTTGGTTAGGGATTTCGTGAGTCATCGCGTGCACTGCTGGAGGGTAAGTCGCGACTCGAAGTCAGGCTAGGGTTGATCGATCTGGAAGCCGCAGTCATTGTGTAGAGTGGTGTCGCTCGCGAACAAGGCAGAAGGCCTCACGGTGGGTCAGCAGCGTGAATCGTTCACGAGGCTTTAGATGGTGGCTCATTCGAGCCCTAACGCGATGACGGCTAAAGACCTGGTTCGCATTTTCCTGTAAGGTATAGAGCAGTTATGTTTGTTTTTCTACTATCTGTTTATTCATTTATTTTATCTATACAATTTAACTATATCTATGTGCTAAAGGAGAGAATTTACATAATAAAATTTACTGTTCATGTTATTCAATTCATTTTATATAACGGGGTTGAAAAAAATAGGAATTTTAACATATTTGAAAGTTTATATAAGAATTAGATTTTTTTATATTCTATACAATTAAGAAGTTTCAAAGAAGAAGAAAATACTAATAATACATACATATACATTTTAAAATTTACTAATTGTTTTTAGAGTGATAAATTTGTTTAATTAATTTATTTGAATTTTTTTAGTTACTAAAAGATTTTATAAGGAAAGGAATTGGTTTAAAAAAAATTAAAATGTGTGTTTGGAAATTTATATGAATTAGGTTTTTATGAAGCCTATATGGATTTTTATAAATATATAGTTCGTAAATAAAATAAATATGACTTAACAAATTTATTTTATAATAACGTATTATGGAAATTAAATTGTGTAAATTGACCTATCTAAACCATATTTGTTACTAAAGGATTTAATAAAGGTAAACTTGTTCAAAATTTAATTGAATTATTAAATGGTAATTAAGGGTTGATTTATATTTCGAATATTAATAAAATCATATTATTGCTATACAAGGTCTCAAATCGAGAAAATCGAGTCAAGATGGAAGTGGATTGCAAAAGAAAATCAAAGGTGAGTTAATCTCACATGGCTGAAATTAAATTTAAATTTAAGTGATTAAATTTAAATAATTGTTTGAATGGTTGAATTGATTGATATGCTATATTATGGTATATTTTGGAATTGGTATTTTATATTGTGCTAACGTTTTTGGATGTAGGGAAAACAGGTTGGAGGGATCCAACTGGACCCCTCAACATTTATTTAAATTTTTTAACATTCTCTGTGGTGATTATTTAATATTCTATGATGAATTATATTGGAATATTGAATGTTATGGTTTGATTGGATATATTTGGGTAAAATGAATTACCAAAAATATATAAATTGGATTTGGAAAGAAAATAAAAGAAGTGAACTTGTAAGCGAAATAATTATATAAAATTTGAATAAATTAAGAATGAATAGAATGAAATGGAAGTGATATCACAATACTAATAAATAACTTCGAGTATGAAAAGATTTTGAATAAATAGAAATTAATGAATTGTAAAATTAAGTGATATTATTTCAAAGGAATAAAGAATTATTTTAAAATTTAAAGCTCAAATTTATTTAAAAGAATAAAGAAGTAATTTGATAAATCTAAATTGGTATTTCAGTTAAAAATATTTTAAATCATAATTAAGGTTTAAATCTGGAGTTAATGGAATTTGGAATAACTGGGGTCAATTGGAAATCAATTTGGAAATTGATTCAAGTGTTTGGAATTGGAAATTTCAAGAAGAACGTGAAGAGAAGTCTATTTCACTGGATAGCCAAGTACGTTCAAAGTAGATTTTTGAATATAAGATAAAAAGTTTTAAGGTTGTTTTTAAATAAAAAGATATGTTTTAGAAAATTTATTATTTCTAAATATTTAAATTCTAAAGTAAATATTTTTCAAATCTATTATCGTAGTAATTATTTAAAAAGTGACTTAGTATTTTGTTTTAAAAAGTGAAAACCTAGTTTTATATTTTATAAAGTAACCTTATTTTCAAATATTCATACAGTATGTATTTTTAATAAATTATTGAAGTAGTTTTTAACTTAAATGTTTTAAAGTACGTTTCAAAGTAAAGCGCTTTAAATTATTTTAAAAATCTAGTTTTGTGCTTGGTGATTTCAGTGGAGATAGAAAATATTTTGGAAGTTTATTTTGAAAAGAAAGATGGTTTGAAACTGTTTTCAAAGGGTTGAAAATAGAAATATATCGTGTGAAGATATTTTTGAGGTCAATAAATAATTTGGAAAATTATTTATTGTTGGATGGTTGTTTGTGAATATTAATTGATAGTTAAATCACCGACTATCAATATTGGACAAATGCGTTGATCGTTTCGAAGAGGACTGGGATCGGGATTTATTTCTCGAAAACCACTTCGATACGGTTTGTACTTATTCATTGGAAAACAAGTTCGGATTCGAAGATGGAGCAGTGAAGTGCAAGGGCTAGTCGCTACTAATCCTGAGGATATTTCCGAAATGGATGTTGTAGGAATAGTGCCTTCGGTTCCGTTCGAACCCGGGACGGACTTGTATGGATGAATGCTTTCGGAACATAGTCAGGTGGACGATGGGCATTCTAAGGGATATGTTCTAAAAAGGTAACGCTTAGCCTCAAGCCTCATCAACCGGGAATGACTGAAAATCAGGGGTTATGCAGCAAGGCTAGGTGGGTAGCACCCAAGCAGGGTGAGGTCATCCCTGTCTAAATGTCCCTTTTTATTTCGGCTTAGTGGGCGGTTGCTGATCCCAACCGTGGGGTGATCTCACTCGGGATTATCCAGTAAGGGGTAATCGCGGTCTTGTGTTGCAGGGGAGCGGGCGTACTCCTCTGTACTGTGATCTAGGCCACGTACTGTGACAGGTAGTACCCCAGTGCCTAGTCATTAGTTGGAAATCCATTCTCCCTACGAGCCTTGTACGAGTTTTGTTTGTATTGCCCACTCTGTGGCTAGTAGCTGGAATTTAAAAATGTAACAATTTTGTCTATTTTATAAGTATTTGTATATAGACTCTATTATAATAACAGAGGATTTCTACAACACTGTTTTAGCTATCGTAAGGTAAAACCCCGACATGTTTATTTGCGGTGTGGTCTTACGAGATGCTTTTGTTTTCAAAGGATTTTTGAAACTTTAATAATCAATTGAGTGTGATTTTATCACGCTGGTATTTCAGACTGACTCGGGTGTTATTTAACTGTAATGCTCTGGTCAGACCGAGTATTATAGGATACAGGATATGATGCTGTGGAGCTCAAGAGACGAGCTGGATGACGATACGTACTCTGGTACTTGTTTTATATATATATTCCGTTGTGTTGAGTAGTTGTGTATCCAGTTGTATGTTATTGATGTTGAGTTGTGATTTATGTACTCTGATGATGTAATATATGAACATATATATTTGTTTTGGTGTAAAGATATGTTAATATCTATTATATTTTATTATGTTGCGTTGGTTAGATTCTGTTGTAGTTTTCTATTTTCTCTTCTTCTACCTCTTCTTCTTTAACCCAAATGGTTCATATTTCTGTGCCACTTGAGTTGATTAATGTAGAATAGTGTTGACTCAAGGGGTACGGATTTGCGGGTCGTTACACTTGGTATCAAAGCTTAGGTTGGGGATAACCTTGGCTCTGGTGGGTGAATACTCATTTAATAGAGTTCATAGTACTCTAGAATGAGTTTGAGAGTATTAATAGATATGAGTGCGTATTTGTTAGTGAATATAAAATTGTTTTATATTGTGTTGACTTATCTGTTGAGTGTTTATGGATTCTAGTCGATGTTTGGGATGCCATGTCATCGATAGAGATTTCTAAACTATTAAACAAGATAAACGGACATAGAATTGTTTTAAATAGGGTAAATGAAATAATTTTACCCAAAATTATTTTGGATACAAAGGAAATAATTTTTCGTAAATTGTTATCATTATTTATAGATGCTTGGATGGTAGAAAGTGATAATATTTAATTATTATCATTGTATGATAATTGAATAAGAATTGAAATAATAACTAAAGATTTAGGGAGAAATTAATAATAAATGGAATTTGTAAATGTGATTTATATTGAATAAGATATTGAAACCATAATTAAAACTAAGAAATCAATTTGTATACAAATGAAATTTGTAAAGATAAACTAAATGTAAATTATAGTGTGATTAATAATTAAAATAAAAATAAAATTCCAAGGTATTGTTTGAATATAAATTTAAAGAGTTTGGAATTTGAAAATCTGGGAATTTAAGTTCCTTTGAAGTTGAAAATGATTCTCAAAAGTTGGGAAGATAATATATATATTGAGAAATATTTTTGAATCAGATTTGAAATCTAGAGAGATTTGGAATTTAAAAATATTTGAAGGGTTTTAAAAGAGAGAAAAGCATTGAACTCTTTACGGTCGCTGGAAAATAATTTCGATGATGATCGCAACATCATAGGTGTTCATTTTCGAGTTTCCAAAAGATGGATTGCTACCAGGATGCTTTGGATCAATGTTTGTTGGAGGAATTTGGTTGATTTTTAAAATGCAAAGGAATAGTTTGGTTAGATATATACATGTTTTCAAAATTTAATGTTGAACTTAAGTTTGGAAAAAAATATTTAAGTTGGATTAAATAAACAAGTTTTAAGATTAAAATCTATAAGTAACTGATTAATTAATATGGTATGCGAATGAAATGAAATTCAATATTGGACGATGCTTGATTTAAATGTGTAAAATAAGGTGCAGAATAAGTTCAAATGGACTAAAAATAATTAATGTTTGGAAACAAAATTTATTGGTTGAAAATGAATTTGTGAATGAATAAATGAATCAACTATTGAACTTATAAAGTAAAGTTGATATTAATAAGAAGAAATTGGAAATTTTAATCCGAGAATTAAAATTTAACTTAAGTGAATAAAGTGAAGAAAATATATTTGAATCTAACTTGAGATAAGTTAAATAAAATTGAAATTGAAATTGAATTAAATTTGGATATAAAGTTGAAAGGTAAAATGATTATAATTGTGAAATGAAAATTTATACCTTAAGCTAGTAAGTGTTATATATAATCTGGAATTTGGTTATAAGATGAAATGACTCAACCGAGCATTATAAGCTTTTAAGTAAATAAATAAGTTTTGAACTCACATATATTGAGAAATAAAATTTAGTTAAATTTGGGTTGAATTGAATAAAAATCCAGTCATGTCGTAAATGATATTAAATGAAATCAAGTCCTTGCTTAATAAAACTTAAAAGAATGGTATGTAACTAGATTTAACTGAAGCTGACTTGGAATAAAACTGAATTTAAATGAATTCAAACGAATTATAGATAATATTGAATGGAATAAAATTCTACTCAAACAAATACATGTAAATTAAGCAAGTATTGAATTAGAATAAATAAGCTTCGGAAGCTTCTAAAAGAATTAAAAAGCATTGAAAGGAAAAAAAAATATATAACCCATAGTTGAAAGTAAAATGTGAATAAAATTGGTTGTAAATAGATGGGAAAGAATGGATATTAATAAATGTGTAGTTTATAAAAATTTAAAAAGGGAATAAATAAGTCGGAATAAAAATATTGTATTCTAAGATAAAAATCCAAACTTGGATATAAAATAAGATTGAACTCAAGGAAATCAAATAAAATGATTTACAAGATAAATGAAAAAGAAAATCAAGTATACGATTATAATTGGAAGTGATGTTGAATGAAAATTGAATTGGATTAAGATGGATATGGTGTTAAATATAAACAAATCCAATTTAAGCATAAATTGAATGGCCTCATTGTTAATAAATTCAGCAATGAATTGTTAATGTAAATTAAAATTTAAAATGGATAAAAGAATTAACTAATCGAGTAAATTAGTGAAATGGTTGGGATTTGATCAAAGGAAAATCAAACCAAAGATTGTAAATAGGTGATAGCGTTTGGAAATAAAGCATGAGTTGTATGGAATTTGATTAAAATAAAAATGATTTGAAATGGAAATAAATCCAATTCGAGCATGAATAAATTAAAATGAGAACGAACTTAAGTTATGAAATGGTAGTGAATTAAAATAAATTAACTTAAGTTTAAAATTAATAGAAGCTTGGGATGATGTCGAGTATAACAAAATAGCTTTGAATAAAACCAATGTGAAATGGGATGAAATCGAGTGTAAATTGAGTTGGATTCAATTTAAATTGGTTATAAAGCTTATGTTATTATTTATTCACATTAATATTGTTGAATTGCATTAGTAAATTGGTCATTCGACGTAAACGGAAGTAAACAAAATTATATGAATCAATAGCAGTTTGATAAATTGATTGTGGCATCTATTGAAATGAATATGCGTTCATTTGGGTTAAAAATGAATTGAATGGAATGGTAGGTAATTTGGATGTAAACAAATTAAAACTAGCATCAAAACCTTGCATATGTACTTATGAATGTATATCACATGCATTACTTATGAAATCTATGCGTTAGCTATTTGAATATAAGTGAAATGTTATTAAATTGCATATATTTAGTACTTACATATTTAAATTGAGTAAATACAGGTTCAGGGAAGCTGTGTGGATGGATTTGATCGCGCTAAATGCTAAAATAATAATCTGCTTGCTTAAAAATACTAAATAAGGTACGCCTACGCAATAAAAATAGGAAATATGAACCGTTTTTGGTTTTTCCGACCATGTGGGTCGTTTATATCTTTTGTCAAATTGCAAAAGCTCCTCCGTACAAAGGAGACTCAGCCAAAAAATTTCGGAAATTTTGGGAGTTAGAATTTTTTTTGAAAATTTTTGGAAATTTTTTTCGTTAACGACAAAACGATTTAAAACTGGAAATTGAAATAAATTAGTGAATGAGACTACTATAAAATTATAATATGAATCAGTAAAATGGAAGATAAAATTTAATATACACAGTTGAAGATAAATTGAATTCGGATGGAAATGAAAGAATCAATTTGAATAGAATAGATAAAAACTAAAAGTGGTGAAGTGAAAATAAATAAAGAAGCATATTAAATGCTTATACCAAACTTAAGAAAGGAATAGTGAATTCTTAATTGGAAATTGATAACACAAATATATTCCAAGTTAATATTTGGATGGATAAATATTATCATTTGGTAAGGAAGTCGATAAAATGTTTTTGAAATGTTGCGATTGGATATTATTGCTAAGTGGAAAATACATGTATTATGAAGGAAAAGAAAATTGGGTTTTTATTTCAGAAGATAAATTTGAATTGCTCGACAAAAAGGTATGTGTTTAAATTTCTATATGAAATTGGATTGGGTTTTTGATCGAGCCACTTGGCCTTTTATTTTCTTTTGGAATTTGGGAGCCCGTAGAGGCCTTTTGTAGTTGTACCGAGCTAGCCGCGCAAAGGAGACGCTGGCGAAATTTTTCGAAAATTTAGGGAGTTAGAAAATTTTTGAGAAAAATTTGATAATTCAAAATTTAGTTTTGAATTATAATTTGAATGATTGTATAAATAAAGTTGTTTGGAAACTACGGAAAAGTTTGGAAAGTTAATAAGAATAATAATGAGTCTTTTATAAGAAGATAGTTGATAAGATGTTGAATTGTTAGAAACTTTTTGGTTTTGGGAAAAAAGGGTAGACGGGTATTGGACCATTCTTCCTAACTAGAAATTTCGGGGATGAAATTCTTTTAAGGGGGGAGGAATGTGACGACCCGAAATTTTCGGTCATTTAAAATCGGAATATTTAATTGATTTTAGATATTCAATGGAGTAATTTTAATTTGAATTACGAATATCACAATTATTTGATAATTAAATTATTAAATTAAATAAGTTGAAGTTGGGTAAAATGTTATATCTAGAATTTTAAGCCTATTAAAAATATTTTGAATGCTTATAAAAGTTATATTGATAATACTGAAGAGAGTACACGTGTCGAAATCAAATTTAAGAATGGTTTGTTAAGTTTTGAAATTTAATATCATTTAAATTGAATTTAAAAATAACCTTCCGAGGCACAGTTTCGGAATTTGAGGAAACCAGTTCCATTGGATCCGTAATATGATATTATTATCGGATTTCAATTTTAGCAGCGTTCGGAGTTACCGTTTGATCGTACAACCCATAAATGCATAGAAGAATTAATTAACTTTAATTTACATAGTCAAACCTTTCAGTAGAAGCCTCACTCTTCTAGCTTCTAACGCAAGCTTCTTTTCCCCTCTCTTTAGATTCATTTCCACTTAAATAAATTGGCCGAAAAAAATCAGTTCGATCTCTTAACAAAAAAGAGAATAATGGCCGCCCTCGTTTTAATCAAGCCGGCCGAATTAATTCGTTCAAATTCTTTCGTTCGAACCCACAAATCTTTCCTTCGGCTTACCAACATCAAACTCGAGAGTGTGAATTTAGGGCTTAGCGTTCGTGCCGCAACCCTAGAAGCTGGAATAGCTCAGTTTGGTTGGGGGTTTCGTGAGTTATCGCACGCACTGCTAGAGAGTAAGTCGCGACTCGAAGTCGGGCTAGTGTTGATCGATTTGGAAGCGGCAGTCGTTGTGTAGAGTGGCGTCGCTCACGAGCAAGGCAGAAGGCCTCACGGTGGGTCAGCAGCGTGAATCGTTCATGAGGCTTCAGATGATGGCTCGTTCGAGCCCTAAGGCGATGACGGCTAGAGACCTGGTTCACATTTTCCTGTAAGGTATAGAGCAGTTATGTTTGTTTTTCTACCATTTGTTTATTCATTTATTTTATCTATACAATTTAACTATATCTATGTACTAAAGGAGAGAATTTACAGTAATAAAATTTATTGTTTATGTTATTCAATTCATTTTATATAATGGGTTTGAAAAAAATAGGAATGTTAACATATTTGAAAGTTTGTATAAGAATTAGATTTTTTATTCTATACAATTAAGAAGTTTCAAAGAAGAAGAAAACAATAATAGTACATATATATACATTTTAAAATTTACTAATTGTTTTTAAAGTGATAAATTTGTTTAATTAATTTATTTGATTTTTTTAGTTACTAAAAGATTTTATAAGGAAAGGAATTAGTTTAGAAAAATAATAACTAAAATGTGTTTTTGGAAATTTATATGAATTAGGTTTTTATGAAGCCTATATGGATTTTTATAAATATATAGTTTGTAAATAAAATAAATATGACTTAACAAATTTATTTTATAATAACGTATTATAGAAATTAAATTGTGTAAATTGACCTATCTAAACCATATTTGTTACTAAAGGATTTAATAAAGGTAAATTTGTCCAAAATTTAATTGAATTATTAAATGGTAATTAAGGGTTGATTTATATTTCGAATATTAATAAAATCATATAATTGTTATACAAGGTCTCAAATTGAGAAAATCGAATCAAGATGGAAGTGGATTGCAAAACAAAATCAAAGGTGAGTTAATCTCACTCAGAAGAATTTAAATTTCAATTTAAATGATTAAATTTAAATAATTGTTTGAATGGTTGAATTGATTGATGTGCTATAGTATGGTATATTTTGGAATTGGTATTTTATATTGTGCTAACGTCTATGGATGCAGGGAAAACAGGTTGGAGGGATCCAACTGGACCCCTCAACATTTATTTAAATTTTTTAACACTCTCTGTGGTGATTATTTGATATCCTAGGATGAATTATATTGGAATATTGAATGTTATGGTTTGATTGGATATATTTGGGTAAAATGAATTACCAAAAATATATAAATTGGATTTTGGAAAGAAAATAAAAGAAGTGAATTTGTAAGCGAAATAATTATATAAAATTTGAATAAATTAAGAATGAATAGAATGAAATGGAAGTGATGTCACAATACTAATAAATAACTTCGAGTATGAAAAGATTTTGAATAAATAGAAATTAATGAATTGTAAAATCAAGTGATATTATTTTAAAGGAATAAAGAATTATTTTAAAATTTAAAGCTCAAATTTATTTAAAAGAATAAAGAAGTAATTTGAGAAATCTAAATTGGTATTTCAGTTAAAAATATTTTAAATCATAATTAAGGTTTTAAATCTGGAGTTAATGGAATTTGGAATATCTGGGGTCAATTGGAAATCAATTTGGAAATTGATTCAAGTGTTTGGAATTGGAAATTTCAAGAAGAATGTGAAGAGAAGTCTATTTCTCTGAATTGCCAAGTACATTCAAAGTAAATTTTTAAATATAAGATAAAAAATTTTAAGGTTGTTTTTAAATAAAAAAGATATGTTTTAGAAAATTTATTATTTCTAAATATTTAAATTCTAAAGTAAATATTTTTCAAATCTATTATCGTAGTAATTATTTAAAAAGTGACTTAGTATTTTGTTTTAAAAAGTGAAAACCTTGTTTTATATTTTATAAAGTAACCTTATTTTCAAATATTCATATAGTATGTATTTTTAATAAATTATTGAAGTACTTTTTAACTTAAATGTTTTAAAGTACATTTCAAAGTAAAGCGCTTTAAATTATTTTAAAAATCTAGTTTTGTGCTTGGTGATTTCAGTGGAGATAGAAAATATTTGGGAAGTTTATTCTGAAAAGAAAGATGGTTTGAAACTGTTTTCAAAGGGTTGAATATAGAAATATATCTTGTGAAGATATTTTTGAGGTTAATAAATAATTTGAAAAATTATTTATTATTGGATGGTTGTTTGTGAACATTAATTGATAGTTAAATCACCGACTATCAATATTTGACAAATGCGTTGATCATTTCGAAGAGACCGAGATCGAGATTTATTTCTCGAAAACCACTTCGATCCGGTTTGTACGTTTTAATGGGAAAACGAGTTTGGATTCGAAGATAGAGCAGTGAAGTGCAAGGGCTAGTCGCTACTAATCCTGAGGATATTTCCGAAATGGATGTGGTAGGAATAGTGTCTTCTGTTCCGTTTGAACCCGGGACGAACTTGTACGGATGAATGCTTTCAGAACATCGTCAGGTGGACGATGGGCATTATAAGGTATATATTCTAAAAAGGTAACGCTTAGCCTCAAGCCTCATCAACCGGGAATGACTGAAAATCAGGGGTTATGCAGCAAGGCTAGGTGGGTAGCACCGAAGCAGGGTGAGGTCATCCCTGTCTAGATGTCCCTTTTTATTTCGGCTTAGTGGGCGGTTGCTGATCCTAACCGCGGGGTGATCTCACTCGAGAGTATCCAGTAAGGGGTAGTCCCGGTCTTGTGTTCCAGGGGAGCGGGCATATTCCTCGATACTGTGATCTAGGCCACGTACTGTGACAGGTGGTACCTCAGTGCCTAGTCATTAGTTGGAAATCCATTCTCCCTACGAGCCTTGTAAGAGTTTTGTTTGTATTGCCCACCCTGTAGCTAGTAGCTGGAATTTAATAATGTAACAATTTCGGCTATTTTATAAGTATTTGTATATAGACTCTATTATAATATCAGAGGATTTCTATAAAACCATTTTAGCTATCGTAAGGTAAAAACCCGACATGTTTATTTGTGGCGTGGTCTTACGAGATGCTTTTGTTTTCAAAGGATTTTTGAAACTTTAATAATCAATTGAGTGTGATTTTCTCACGCTGGTAATCCTGACTGACTCGGGTGTTATTTAACTGTAATGCTCGGGTCAGACAGAGTATTATAGGATATAGGATATGATGCTGTGGAGCTCAGGAGACGAGCTGGATGACGATACGTTCTTTCGTACTTGTTATATATATATATATTCCGCTGTGTTGAGTAGTTGTGTATCCAGTTGTATGTTATTGATGTTGAGTTGTGATTGACGTACTCTGATGATGTAATATATGAACAGATATATTTGTTTTGGTGCAAAGATATGTTGATGTCTATTATATTTTATTCCGCTGCGTTGGTTAGATTCTATTGTAGTTTTCTGTTTTCTCTTCTTCTACCTCTTCTTCTTTAACCCAAATGGTTCGTATTTCTGTTCCACTTGAGTTGATTAATGTATAATAGTGTTGACTCAAGGGGTACGGATTTGCGGGTCGTTACATCTAACAGCATGAGCACAAGGAAAACCATAAGTTTGCCACAAATTATAAGAACAAATCTGATTAATTAAATCAACAGACTGACGAGAATGAACTTCAAACACATAATCACTTGATTTTATAACAAACCATGAAGCTCCTTCCAAATGAAGACTTTTCAACCAATTTTCATTCATAGGACATACCACACTATTCCAACTATTAGCAAGTTCTCGACGATCAAAAATTAGCTTCATTAACTTAAATCTAATGTTATCCAAGCATGCAGTGATTGGTAAATGTCTTTCTTCCAAAATCCATTTATCGAAACTCTCTGAACAATTTGATGACATTTCACCATAATGACAAGCAGGGAAAAAAACATTAGTAAACTTCTCCAAGGAAATTCCATTCAAAAAGTTTTCCACAGTAGAACCACCAGCATCTTTAAAATTCTTCAATGCAACATTAAAATCATCCAAATTAGAAGCATATGCAACAAGTCCAAACAAATCTATCAACCATTTCTTTCTTGATTTGGAAAATTCATATTTTAAAGCAACTTTTGAATTATTGTTTAAATGATAAAAAAAGGAACCATAAAATGAATTTAGAAACACTTTGGGAACAGCAACAAGAATACCAGGATGACGGTCAGAAATGAAAACAAACTTCTACTATCGTCTTTCAAAAAATCTTTATGCTATTCACAGTACCAAATCCAATTATTTGCATCATCATCACACACAGTTGCAACTGCCATAGGAAATAAACCTGATAAAACAATGTATATACTAATAACTGAACAAATTGCATAATATTATTCACTTATATTGAAAAGGTGCAGACAAAACTGCAACTATTACCAAATATTACTGTAGAACAATTGTTCACTATTTCAAAAAGATTGTAGACTTTTCAACAATTTTTTATGTAAAAGTGCATCAAGTTCCGCAATGATTTTTGAATTGAATATGATTTCGAAAGTGGTATGATTTGAAGTAAATATGATATTTTGATGTCAATTATGAATTGGTTTTGGAAATGTAAAAGAACCATCCAGTGTGAAATAGCTTTTGGTTGTTAAAGAGACCGATATCAGACATTGTCATACTCTCTGCCGATACCGAAAACCACTTTAACAACATTGCACGTGGTGGAGATTCCAGAATGAAGTAGGATGGTTTGGAGAACGATTCTGTATGAAGTATAAAAGTAGCCCTAACTCCCTCGAGTCAACTTGATGTGACTAAAACATATTATACCTAGGCCAAGTGAGGTCGTACCTCCGATCAGACATGCTTCTCCGATACCATATTTATTACTTTGTGATTGGTTTGGTGGCCACCCCTTGATTTGATTATGGACTTTGTTCCAAGGTGGGTGGGAGTAGCTGGTATGCGCTACCACCAACCCGGTACTACAAACAATAGAATCTTACAATGGAATTACCTCGCATGCCTTGTCACACGCCTTGTCACACCCGTTATGAGTTTTGTTTGTACCATACCTATGGAGTGCTCTCAGATAGCCCTCCAGTTTATAGGGGATTATATAAAAATGTGTTAAGGGGGATATGGATAATGCCTTAATGCAATTTTAATACTTTACTTTACTGTAGACATTATTATAATAACGTATATTACTACATAGTAAATAGTTTAACGGATCCTTAGGAGATGGTAATCCCGAGCATCTCTTAAGTTATTGCACGCACGTTAGACACTGGATAGGAGATGTAAAATCCCATAAACATCTCCAAAGCCGTTACACTCATATTTACTGTTGTTTAACTTACATATGATCTTTTAGTTTTGACTTGCGTGTTTTGTCTTTTCATTACGCTCGGGTCAATCTAAGCTTTTCAGTGTATTGAAGACTATTTTTTGAAGGATTAAGATGATGATTTAATATATTATTCTATTTATCATATTTATGCCACTGCATCATGTTGTTCAACAGCATTATTTATTTATTCCTGCTTTACGTATAACTCTAATATGTTGTAAAAATGTAATCAAATGTTATTTGTAAAACAGCTTCATGAATTGTTTATTTGACTATTATATTTTGTCATTCCACTGTGAGATTCTGTGTTTTCTTCTTCTTTGTTTCCCTTTATTTTCTTATTTACCCCATAACAATCCTCCCTTTTGAATAGTTTGAGTTCGACATGTGTGGTTTATTGTCCATTCAAAGCGTCTAAAAAGTTGGATCGTTACATTTGGTATCGGATCTTTGGTTTAGCGATAACCTTAGCTTTGCAGGGTCTAACTCATTAGAGATAGGGTAGTAATACCCTAGAATGAGTCTGTTTGAGTGTACTTATATGAGAGAGCGTACTTGTTAGTGTTATTAAATGTTTTTATTGTGTTAATTTATTCGGTTTAATATTTATAAATTCTTATCGGTACATAGGACGCTATGACATCGATATAGATTTCTAAACACTTAATCTGGCAGACCGACATAATATTGTTTTTGAAATATAGGCAAATGAAATAATTTTAACTAGTATTATATTTTGTATATAAAGAATAAATATTATAAATGATATAGTTGGATGTGATATGTTGTCTATTAGGTAGAGAAATTATATAAATATTGAATTGTAAAATAAGACTTACAAGTAAAGTTAATAAGTCCAGAAGATTTTAGAACTTAAGTTCGGGTTTTGAAATTTGTTTTCAAAATATTTTGGAATATAAAATTAGTATTAGTATTATTCAAAAGTATTTTAGATATAAATATTTTCAAAGTGATATGAAAGAGATGTTTTAAAGGAATTTTTGAAAGGAAATAAGTTATGTACTCCCCTCTTTTGTCGTTGGAAAATAATTTCGGTGATGAGTGCACGTATCATCGACGTTCATTTTTGAGTTTTAAAGTGGGAAAGCTACTTTAGTAGTTTTGTAACGATCCGGATTTTTCAATGTTAAATTCGGAATGTTTAAATGGTTTGAAATATTGAATTCGAATTATAGATTGATTCTGAATATGGAAGTTGTTTCTTTATATATAATGAATTCAAAATTTATATATAGTGGTTTACTGGGTAATTTATTTATTGAATTTTATAATTGAATATTGGTTAAATTTTTGTATCTTGGGTTTTAAGCCCGGTAAAAATAAATTAAGGCTTTTAAAATTTATATGAATAATAATGGAGATAGTAAAAGTTTTAAATTTGAGTTTGAAAGTGATCTCTTCAACTTTCAAAACAGCTTGTTCAAATTGACATTTTGATATAGCCATCTGAGGCACAGTCTTCAAATTCGACGAAACTAGTTCCATTGGATCCGTAATATTGTATCATTATCGAATTTCATGTTTTGTAGCATTTGGAGTTATCATTTGATCGTATGAAATATAAACACAATGAAATTAATATCGAAATTCAATGTAAAAACGGGGTCCAAAAAGCCATCTTATCCATACGATCGAACTAGGACTCGAAACCTTTTCCGTTGCGTTTGAAATAGGATATAACATTATAAACGCCAGACGGCATGCATTGATAGGAGGTTGGAATTTTAAGTTGCGTAATCGAGATGATTTAAATTTTAAATAATATATATATATATATATATATATATATATATATATATATATTCATTGACTTGAAAAAATATTCACACCAGCTGTCATTTTATCACCTCAGGTCACTATAGACTAACCCATTCAAACATGCCAAAATCAATGTCTCCTCTCTTTTCAAATCACATACCTTATTTTCCCCTTCTTTGCTTTAGTAACTCAAACCAGAGAAAGGAAGGAAAAAAATGGCCGAAACAAATAAAGAAAAGGAATCGCATTCCATTACATTCCCTCTAGTTTTAACTCATCCCAGCCTCTATCTCTTCCCCTTTCAAATTGAAATCACACACCAATTGAAATTGATTCTCCAGACAAGACAAAAAATGATGATGGAGCCACGTTCGAAATCGAAGGCGAGGCTCGATGATTGTTAAGTCGTGATTGTTTGGGCTCAACTCGAGCACGGCGCGGTCACTAGTTGGATGGGTTTAATGACGTGGTTTTGGTTGGGGTTTCATGATGTCTGCAAACAAGGCGAAGTAGTGGAGGGGATGTTCATGATGAGCAGTTATGGAGGCGCCGCGCTTGGAGGATTTCGCTGAGAAGGGGTGAAACAAGATCAACTAGTCGCGGCGATGGGATGAGGTAGTTGTGTGCTTTGTGGGGTAGTTTGGGTGTGTGATGTAGAGGGAAACAGTGGAGGCCAAGGTCGAAGTCACGGTGACAATAGCTTGAATCGCGAGTTGTTGTAGGAAGTAGCAGTGACGTATAATTTCATTTTTCCATTAAAATTAATATATATATTTATGTATGTATGTATGTATGTATATGTATATATGGATTTGAAAAGGAAAAGAAAATTATATACACATATTTTAAATTAGTGATTAATTTTAAAATATGTATTTTGGAAATTAGGATTTCAAATCATATTTTAAATTGAATATTTACAAATTCTTAAATTGTTTTGCAAGGTCAAAAATCATGATAATCAAGTCGAGATTGAAGTGGACTGCAAACAAAAATAAAGGTGAGTAATTCTTACCCATTTTGGATTGCCAGTTTAATTTAAAATGTTGAAATTTAAAATTTATTGGTTGATTGAATAATTCGATAATTACAATTATTTGTTGAATGTTATGTATATAGTAGTACATACATTAGTATTTGGAGTGATATTCCCGCACATTATAGCAGATGAGACCCTATGTGCCCCGTATAATAGCGGATGACCCTATATACCACGATATCCCCCTCAAAGTGAGATTAGTATTTATTTTATTCTATATTAACATCTGCGGATGCAGGAAAACGGGTTAGAGGGATCCAACCGGATTCCTTAGTACATCATTTATTTTTCTTATATAGTGATACATGAATTGTGTAGAATAATCTAGTATAGGTTATTGTAGTGATTGAAATTATTGGATGCTATTGTAGCACTAGCCTGAATTTTGATAATTTTAAAAACTATAAATATATTTTTAAAACTTAAGGAATCAAAGGGAATTTGATAATTATATATATATATATATATATATATATATATATATATTGGAAATTAGAGTTATTTTAGAAAAATTGAATTAGAAAATAAAATTATATTTGAGCTTGGTTATACTTAACCACTGTGACCTATAAAATAGAGATTTGAAAAAAAAAATATAAAAAAAGAAATTATATAAAGGAATTTATAAGTGATATTCTGGAAATAAAAAAGGAGTTGAAATCAATATTGAAAATTTGTTTAGAAGTATTAATGGAATTTATAAGAAACAAATTTATATAATGGATTTTTATAAATAATATATATTTTTATAAACAAGTAAACAACAGGGGTTATAAATTGCAATGATATATATAAACAAAGGAATTCGATATCATATGATAATTGGAATATAAATTCATAGGGTAAATTTATATTGGACTCCGGAAACAGGGATGAAGAAATAAATAGTAAATTCTATTTTGAAATGGAAATGATTTGGGAAGCGAAAATAAATCGAGATAGTGTGAAATCGAGAGGAAGTTACAAATTAAATTGGTTATTGACAAAAAAAATGTTTTTAATTTTAAGATGTGAGTTTGTTTAAAAGGAAAATTTATTTATTTTAAAACTATGAAATTTTAAGCTAGTTGAGATTGAAATACTATGGTAAATAGATTTCAACTATCAAGTATTTATTTTAATAAGTTCTAATTTTTAAAATCAGCTCGAGAAAAATTTGTTTGTTAACCAAAGATCAGTTATTAATGTTATAAAAGTGTTTCGATATTTTAAATAATTACTTGAACATATTTTTAAAAATAAATTATTAATCTTTTAAATACTTATAATATATATAGAGTTTTAAAGTAATTGGGAAAAATTATTTGAAAATTTCTCTCCAAATTCGAAAAAGGGCTTATAAAAGGATATGATTTGAGGAGAGGAAATTATTTGTGATTTCCGGGGATTTTTTTGGAATAAGTTACGGAATAATTCCCTAGGGCATTAATATTGAAAAGATTTTGGAAAAATAAGACTGGTAATATTTTCCTAAGTATAGGAAAGAAAAATTTGAAAATATTTCTAAGAATTGAGATGTTGGAAGTATTCTGTTACGGGCTTGAGTATTTGAAAATTTGTTTTCAAATGTTGGGAGGAATTGATATATCTTTTAAAGATATTATAGAAGCAAATATTTTGGAAAATTTATATTAAGGCCAAATGATTGCTTATGGATGTTTATTTGATAGTTAAATAACTGACTATCAATATTGGCCAATTCCGTTAATCGTTTTGAAGAGACCGAGATCAGATTAATTATCCGAAAACCACTTCGATCCAGTTTTGAAGGTAACGAATGAATGCCGTTAAGATGATGAAGATGGTGATTCGGTTTGTCCAGACCCATGAAAACTTGTATGGACGAATGCTTTCTGAACATCGTCATTGGAGGATGATAAGCATTCTAAGTAAAAAAATTCTAAAAAAGGTAACGCTCAGCCTCGAGCTTCATCAACCGGGAATGACTGAAAATCAAGGGAGATGCGGCAAGGCTAAGTGGGTCGCACCTAAGTAAGGTAAGGTTACCCCTTCTAGAGTCCTTTTTTATTCGGCTATGTGGTGGTTTTTGAACCCAAATGTAACAACCCAATTTTTTTAACAAGTATTTTTCACTTGTATTTTTCTAAAAAAAAAAAACTTTGGGGTTTATTTAAAGTGATTAAAAATAATAACAAAAAAAAATTGACCAAATTTTTAATTAAATAATAAGATCTCTGAAATTTTGACATGGTTAAGAATCAACTTTAATTTGGAAATTTGGGGTTTTGTCGAAGATGGTAAATAACTTAATGTCTAGCAAAATCAAGTTTTAATTAAGAAAACATTAATAGCTTAGGTGGTTAAGACATCTGGGCTATTCACTACAGGTCACGAGTTCGAGTCTCGGCATGGTCAGAATTTCTAATTTTTTTAGTATATAAATGAACTGGGTAATTACGCGTTAAAAAGGGCGCGTAGATTTAGGGAATAAATACTGTATATATATATATAAGATTATATATAAGAAAACGTATAGAATTTTAATCCGTTATTTTTCTCTTTCCAGTAAAATTTACTTCCCAATTTATATACATATATAATTTGATTTAAATCATTTCCTTAAAATACTAAATATGGAAATTTAAAGTGTGAAACGGTTAAATTTGTTAAAAGACAACTCCATTTGAATTTTAATAAAAGGAATTTTGAATATATATATAATATGTGAAAACCAATTAAGTTTGTTAAGTAATAATTTTGAAGAATTTAGTGTATTAATGAACTGTTGGATTTCGCGTTTATAGGACGCGTAAAATTTATGGTACAAGTAACGTAATAAACGTATAAAATTTAAAACGTTATTTTTATATAACTTTGGGTGTTTTATATTACGTCAGTTTGGCGTATTATAAAAATCATATTTCAACATTCATATGTATTTAAAATATCGTATCAATGGTCTGTATACAAAATCAACGCTTGCTTTAATCACGCATATAAAGTATAGAATCCAAAGCTTTGTATAACTGGCAACTAATATTTTCGCAAGCCTTATCTCAAATCCAGAGGAATAACGTGCATATCCAGGCATAAAAAAAGCACGCAAATCTGAATTTAAAAGAGAAACGTTCAAATCTGTTTGTAACTGTTCTTTAAAATATAATGATAATAATCAACTCTTCCATTTTTGATTTAAACATACCATATATTTCTTCTTAAATCACGCATATATCATTTGAGAGAAAATCAATTTTGCATTCCTTTGCGCGTGACACAAAATTTTATTCTTTTAACATTTTGGCATTTGCCTCTTACCTTTTTGTTTCTTGAGCATGTCACTGTATTCATTTATTCACGCAACCTAACTGGACAAATATATTTGATTTCCTAAAATCAACTCATGCATTCAAATTTAACCTTGCCTATCTTTTCAAATTCTCACATTCCTATTTATATCTCTCTGTTTCCACTGCCTTTATTTTGCAAGATAAAATTTTTCGTTCCTATAATCACGCATATAAAGTAAAAATCATATTTAAATATACTTATCGATTAAAATATCAGTTAGTGATTTTTATAACAAACGTTACTTTTGTTTTAACTGTCAAAATTTGTTTTAAACATTTATAACAAACTTTTGTATCCAAATATCTTTTGCCTAAAATCAACTCATGCATTCAAATTTAACCTTGCCTATCTTTTCAAATTCTCACATTCCTATTTATATCTCTCTGTTTCCACTGCCTTTATTTTGCAAGATAAAATTTTTCGTTCCTATAATCACGCATATAAAGTAAAAATCATATTTAAATATACTTATCGATTAAAATATCAGTTAGTGATTTTTATAACAAACGTTACTTTTGTTTTAACTGTCAAAATTTATTTTAAACTTTTGTATATACCTTTTCATCCAAATATCTTTTGCCTAAAATCAATCTCTTGCCTAATATCAGTTCTTCCAAATGTCGTTTCTTCAATCTACAATCACGCAACTATCAAATAATAAAAAAAAATTGTTGAAATCAAAACTCATACACTGGCAATGAATATCACGCATATAAAATCAAATCTAATTGCTAACTGTGGTCCCTAAAATCACACGAGCCTTATCCATTCAAACAAGATAAAAACTGGAAATAAATCACTGAGCTCTGCTTGCTTTTTCTTTTTCCATTGATTTCGCCTCAAATCAATTCTTTATCTGCAAAACGTTCAATCTTCTATCAATGCTGCCGTTTTTTTTTCAATCTCTTGCCAAGGTATTCACATTCAAACTTTTTGAACGTACGAAATTTTGCTTTATCAATCAATTGTTTAGGCATGCCAAGATATGTTGCCATTTTTGTACCGAGCCCTTTTGATTTTCTTCACGTGTATATGTTTTCTTGCATCTAAAGCAAACTCTCCCCTCTATAAATATATTAGCCTGGTTCGTATTTTATCTCCTCATCTTGCATAACATCATCCACAAGGAGAAAAGCTTCTATCAGGTAATATTACTATTCCTCTTCTACTTTTGCATCCTCTCTGTTTTCCTTCTTCAGTTTTTTTTTTCCTTTGCTTTCCCATCTTTTGGCTCGGCCACTCCAACCCTGACTACCACTCTAGTGCTCAGCCAAGTTTCCTATGAGGCATATATTTTGAAAAAAAAAACCTTGTTTCTTGTAGCAGTGGATATGTGTGTTGATGATGAGGTCTTAAGAGAAATACATTACCTTGCAAATTCATTCAAGTCAGGTCAATAACCTGTAGGAAGCTAGGTTATGGAATTAGTGTAGTTATGATGTAGTAAGTGTTATTCTGGATGTACTTATCACTAATGATCTGTGCATGTTTTACCATCTTGTAACAGTAGATAGCAGAGAGACGCAAGTTGTAGGCAGAGAGTTGCGTGAGTTTTGTTTTGCATAGGATGTTAGACATGTAAAAAAAAATAAAAAAAAATATAAAACGAGAGTAAAGAAGAATATAACAGAGGAAGAGAAAGAGAGTTTTCAGGGTTCATCAGAATATAACATGTTGACATAGTAAGTGAGCCTTCAGTTGCATATAGGCATATCATATAGGCAGGCTTTTAGTGAAATCTTGACCGTGTTTAGGTAACTGACTTGGGTAGTTATTCGTTGATGATAGTAAAAATTTTAAAGAAGAAATGATGTATCCGTGCATGTTTTATAAATATATATATATATATATATATATATATATATATAAGATTCGGTTGAAAAAAAAGGGAGAAAGCCTGTAATACTTCAGATAACAGAGAAGATGTTAGGTGGAAATGTTTAGTTGCATATAAAAGCATATAACTGCAATATGCTTTATAGTTGCGTGGGACAGTGCATAAGCCTGTAGATAGTAGAGTATTGGATGCACTTGTACATGCATATATCACGGCCTATAGGAGAAAAACTTCACCATTTTGTTTTAGATGGCCTTTAGGTAAATTTTACCTTGATTTTTGAAATGGCATGGTTCAGTAATGGGTAGGAAAAGTTTCGTTATGTCCTGATAGTATACCCAGTGGAGTGGTCGAGCAAGTCGAACTAATTCTCGTCCTATTTTTAATTTTTGCTTTGACCGTAAATTTCTAAAGTCACGTATCCGGTATTTGGATCTTGTTATAGATTTGAATCTAGGCGTGACATCCAGGATGTTTGATCGTTACTCTCTGTTCGTTTCTTTTCCGGTGGATTTTCGTTTTGAATCAAAAAAATTCTGCAGCCTTCAGGTGAGTTTTTCTCACCAAACAAACATGCCTATATTTCTGTGAATTATCGCAAGTGTATGTGTAAATTATTATTTAACTGTTATCTTTTTGTAATATAACGTTGGATGTTAAACTCCATTTAAATTGACACCTCATCAGTTATTTATCTGTTGTAATATTTCTGCAGTTATATTGTTAAATGTTTATTTACTGATTTAAATCATCACTGCAAGTTCCCTATAAATTTAAATCGTTAAGGCTGAAATGATAGGCCTAAAACGATGATTATTATGCATTTATTCAGTTAACTGTTTAATTTTAACTTGGGATTGCGGGTTTGAAATGATAGAACCCGGGGTTTGTAAAAATTGCGGATTGAAATGATATAAATCCGTATCACTTGACCTAGGCTAGAAAATTTTATACAGACCCGTGGTTCCTATAATATTTTTCTGAAATATTTTAAAATTATTTTAAATGGAAGTTTATAATATTGTGGTTTAATGTATTTAAAGATTTAAAAATGATTTTTGAATGAGTTAAGATTTTAAATAAATAAATATAACTTATTTGGAAAAACTCTGGATTTTTGTTAAGATGAGATTTCAGTTAAGAAATAATTGATAATAAGTTGTATTTGGAATTTAAACTAAATTGATAAGTTAATAACCTATTACAGCATTTAATGCTGTCTTTTAAAATTACACTGTTTAACCCATAAACTTTAGGTAGCATTTCATAAGTGCTGCAGAAACTGGAATTTGATTGTTTTAAAATGTATGGAAATTAATTTTGGGAAAAAGGTGTAAATTTTGGAATTTAATATGTAATTAGAAAAAATTTAAGAAATTGATTTTTTGATGGATTTAAAGGAAGAATTTAACTTTAAAATTTGGTAAAGGCAATAAATTCCAAATAAATTGAATAAATTTAAAAAGTATGTATAAAGTGGAAAGTTTAAATCAATATTTGATATTGAAGGAATTTGAGATATATTTTGATTTTAAAGTACGAATACCATTTTAAACTGTAACCACGGGTTATAATAACGTTTGGTTGGCAAAGAGACCGGGATCGGATATCTGGCTTCTCTCTGTCCGCTATCTTATTTATGAAAACAAGACTTTGGGATTTTTATTTGATGATTTAAACTATATTTGGGTTGGAAGACTTTGTAATTTGTATTTGTTGAGACTATTTATAGTGGCTTCATGAACCACTAAGTATTTTTAAATTCCGCTGCGAGTATTCTGATTCTGTGTCTGTGATTCTGTGATTAATTATTTACTGTATATTTTGAGATTTGCCAAATTTATTTTTACAACGCGGTATTTTGAACAATTCAAGTCCGACATATGCGGATGCGAATGGTTGAAAACACCGGGTCGTTACAATCTGGTATCAGAGCTTTGGCTCTAGGCAAAACTTAGAATGTATGGTAAATTTGGTTTACAGAATCACTTTCATTCGAGCTTGAATCTCTTCCTTTTTGAATTTTGAAACGTTCCCTGCGGTTCCGAAGTTCATTCGTGTCCCTCACTATTTATTTTTCTTTCAATTTGGGAGTATCCCATAACTCCACTTAGGATGATCTTTATAGTGAATTGGCGGTTTCGCCAATATTCTAATATAGCGGTGAAACTCCTTTACAACTAGCATTGATTCACCGGAGATTTATATTTATCCTCGGTTTAGATACTAGTATCTTTGGTTATTCTGAACTCTATCTCTTCAGATCGAATGTAGATTTACCCTAGAAAATTCACATCGATCTGACTCTTTAAGTCACGGTTGACCAGGTTAAGGTTGCCCGCGATTTATATAAACTTATCTGGTTTCTTATTCTGTTATTTAACCATCGGATCTTCTGATTCCAACTTATCTTTAAATCAAAATTCTATTTAATTTGAGTCCTTCAAAATTTGAATCTCTATCCTTGTTTGAAAATTTATTCCTATTTGGGAAAAATCTAATATTATATATATAAGTATAATTTTCAAAATTTAACTAGTTGTTTAGAGATAATAATGTTTGATTTTATTTATAGTTTTGTAAACCATTGGTTTTGTCTTAATAAATAATTGGACTATAAAACATGGTTATAAATTTATTTGGAAACAGAAATGGATTTAAAACAAGAATTTAAGAATTTAATATCTGATAGTTTCAAACCTTGTGTTTAAAGTCTTAAAAGGATATATTATTATTTAAATTATTTTCAAATATAAATTTGTTTCCAAAGAATTTTAAAGTTTTAGAAATCAGTGCTCTTCTCTTTGTCGCTAGAAAATAATTTCGGGGTTGAGTACAACATCATCGACATTCATTTTCGAGTATCGAAGTAAAGAGACCATGTTGTAGTTTTGCTTCAAAAGTTTAATTGATTTGAATTTCTAAATGTGACTTAATTTATAATATATATAGATATATGATTTAAATTTGATTTGACATATGCAATATGTATGTATTTATTTATCTCTAAAGGGTTTGAAGTTAATTGGAAATTTAATTCATAAATTTATGTTAAAAGGTGATTCTAATGATAAAATAAAGTCAAATTTGGAATGAATATTTAAACTTGAATAATATAGTTGGAAAATTTTACTTGTATAATTGCATGTCAATATAACTTACCTAAATCATTCAGAAATTAACTATGTAATTGGATAATGTATAATAGAAAAGGATTTTATAAATAAAAATTTGAGTGGTTATAATAAATGTTATACACTTAAAGTTTCAGTTACAACAAGACAAATAGAGGTAAATAGAAATAAAATAATAATTGAATAATATACAATATCAAATGGTGTTAAAGGAAATTTAGAAATATATTGGAATAGTTATATTAAATATAATCTACTTAATATGTGCGATAAGATATATTAAGTAGAATATATTTAATAATAATCTGGAATAAAGAAGAATTAAATTTGTTGAATAAAGATGATTATGATAAATGACTATACAAATTTCAGATTTTATAAAATAATTGGATAATAAGATAATTAATTTGGAAATAGTTAAGATTGATTTAACTTCTGTAAAAATCAAATGAATTAAATCAATTATTGAATATTAATTAATTGAATTTATGTGGTTTAGATATTGAGAAAAATATTTGACATAGATGAGAAAAATATTGAGAAAAATAAATTTAATTATAGTTTGGAATAAAGAAGAAACTAAATGGGGAATTTGGTTTATTTTGGGAAATGGTAAATTTACTTTAACAATTAAGTTAAATTACCATTTCAAATTTGGATTAAAATTAAACATTTTAAATTAGAATGTTATAATACCTTGGGTAAAATTTGGAAAAAAAAAATTTGAATGTTTTTTTTAAGTGTAGGGATATTATACAAGTAAATATGTAAATAAATAAATGTTAAAATTTTAAGTATAAATAGATGAAATCAATGATTAATTTAAAATTGAATTTTTATTGTTTAGATTAATGATTCTAATTTAAGTTTCAATTTAGTTTTCTTTCAGGTTGTTTCTATTCCCCTACCTTCTTCCTTTTCGAGGACGAAAAGTTCTGAGTGGGGGAGAGTGTAACAACCCAATTTTTTTAACAAGTATTTTTCACTTGTATTTTTCTAAAAAAAAAAAACTTTGGGGTTTATTTAAAGTGCTTAAAAATAATAACAAAAAAAATTGACCAAATTTTTAATTAAATAATAAGATCTCTGAAATTTTGACATGGTTAAGAATCAACTTTAATTTGGAAATTTGGGGTTTTGTCGAAGATGGTAAATAACTTAATGTCTAGCAAAATCAAGTTTTAATTAAGAAAACATTAATAGCTTAGGTGGTTAAGACATCTGGGCTATTCACGACAGGTCACGAGTTTGAGTCTCGGCATGGTCAGAATTTCTAATTTTTTTAGTATATAAATGAACTGGGTAATTACGCGTTAAAAAGGGCGCATAAATTTAGGGAATAAATACTGTATATATATATATATATATATATAAGATTATATATAAGAAAACGTATAGAATTTTAATCCGTTATTTTTCTCGTTCCAGTAAAATTTACTTCCCAATTTATATACATATATAATTTGATTTAAATCATTTCCTTAAAATACTAAATATGGAAATTTAAAGTGTGAAACGGTTAAATTTGTTAAAAGACAACTCCATTTGAATTTTAATAAAAGGAATTTTGAATATATATATAATATGTGAAAACCAATTAAGTTTGTTAAGTAATAATTTTGAAGAATTTAGTGTATTAATGAACTGTTGGATTTCGCGTTTATAGGACGCGTAAAATTTATGGTACAAGTAACGTAATAAACGTATAAAATTTAAAACGTTATTTTTATATAACTTTGGATGTTTTATATTACGTCAGTTTGGCGTATTATAAAAATCATATTTCAACATTCATATGTATTTAAAATATCGTATCAATGGTCTGTATACAAAATCAACGCTTGCTTTAATCACGCATATAAAGTATAGAATCCAAAGCTTTGTATAACTGGCAACTAATATTTTCGCAAGCCTTATCTCAAATCCAGAGGAATAACGTGCATATCCAGGCATCAAAAAAGCACGCAAATCTGAATTTAAAAGAGAAATGTTCAAATCTGTTTGTAACTGTTCTTTAAAATATAATGATAATAATCAACTCTTCCATTTTTGATTTAAACATACCATATATTTCTTCTTAAATCACGCATATATCATTTGAGAGAAAATCAATTTTGCATTCCTTTGCGCGTGACACAAAATTTTATTCTTTTAACATTTTGGCATTTGCCTCTTACCTTTTTGTTTCTTGAGCATGTCACTGTATTCATTTATTCACGCAACCTAACTGGACCAATATATTTGATTTCCTAAAATCAACTCATGCATTCAAATTTAACCTTGCCTATCTTTTCAAATTCTCACATTCCTATTTATATCTCTCTGTTTCCACTGCCTTTATTTTGCAAGATAAAATTTTTCGTTCCTATAATCACGCATATAAAGTAAAAATCACATTTAAATATACTTATCGATTAAAATATCAGTTAGTGATTTTTATAACAAACGTTACTTTTGTTTTAACTGTCAAAATTTGTTTTAAACATTTATAACAAACTTTTGTATCCAAATATCTTTTGCCTAAAATCAACTCATGCATTCAAATTTAACCTTGCCTATCTTTTCAAATTCTCACATTCCTATTTATATCTCTCTGTTTCCACTGCCTTTATTTTGCAAGATAAAATTTTTCGTTCCTATAATCACGCATATAAAGTAAAAATCATATTTAAATATACTTATCGATTAAAATATCAGTTAGTGATTTTTATAACAAACGTTACTTTTGTTTTAACTGTCAAAATTTATTTTAAACTTTTGTATATACCTTTTCATCCAAATATCTTTTGCCTAAAATCAATCTCTTGCCTAATATCAGTTCTTCCAAATGTCGTTTCTTCAATCTACAATCACGCAACTATCAAATAAAAAAAAATGTTGAAATCAAAACTCATAAACTGGCAATGAATATCACGCATATAAAATCAAATCTAATTGCTAACTGTGGTCCCTAAAATCACACGAGCCTTATCCATTCAAACAAGATAAAAACTGGAAATAAATCACTGAGCTCTGCTTGCTTTTTCTCTTTCCATTGATTTCGCCTCAAATCAATTCTTTATCTGCAAAACGTTCAATCTTCTATCAATGCTGCCGTTTTTTTTTTCAATCTCTTGCCAAGTATTCACATTCAAACTTTTTGAACGTACGAAATTTTGCTTTATCAATCAATTGTTTAGGCATGCCAAGATATGTTGCCATTTTTGTACCGAGCCCTTTTGATTTTCTTCACGTGTATATGTTTTCTTGCATCTAAAGCAAACTCTCCCCTCTATAAATATATTAGCCTGGTTCGTATTTTATCTCCTCATCTTGCATAACATCATCCACAAGGAGAAAAGCTTCTATCAGGTAATATTACTATTCCTCTTCTTCTTTTGCATCCTCTCCGTTTTCCTTCTTCAGTTTTTTTTTCCTTTGCTTTCCCATCTTTTGGCTCGGCCACTCCAACCCTGACTACCACTCTAGTGCTCAGCCAAGTTTCCTATGAGACATATATTTTGAAAAAAAAAAACCTTGTTTCTAGTAGCAGTGGATATGTGTGTTGATGATGAGGTCTTAAGAGAAATACATTACCTTGCAAATTCATTCAAGTCAGGTCAATAACCTGTAGGAAGCTAGGTTATGGAATTAGTGTAGTTATGATGTAGTAAGTGTTATTCTGGATGTACTTATCACTAATGATCTGTGCATGTTTTACCATCTTGTAACAGTAGATAGCAGAGAGACGCAAGTTGTAGGCAGAGAGTTGCGTGAGTTTTGTTTTGCATAGGATGTTAGACATGTAAAAAAAAAATAAAAAAAAAAATAAAACGAGAGTAAAGAAGAATATAACAGAGGAAGAGAAAGAGAGTTTTCAGGGTTCATCAGAATATAACATGTTGACATAGTGAGTGAGCCTTCAGTTGCATATAGGCATATCATATAGGCAGGCTTTTAGTGAAATCTTGACCGTGTTTAGGTAACTGACTTGGGTAGTTATTCGTTGATGATAGTAAAATTTTTAAAGAAGAAATGATGTATCCGTGCATGTTTTATAAATATATATATATATATATATATATATATAAGATTCGGTTGAAAAAAAAGGGAGAAAGCCTGTAATACTTCAGATAACAGAGAAGATGTTAGGTGGAAATGTTTAGTTGCATATAAAAGCATATAACTGCAATATGCTTTATAGTTGCGTGGGACAGTGCATAAGCCTGTAGATAGTAGAGTATTGGATGCACTTGTACATGCATATATCACGGCCTATAGGAGAAAAACTTCACCATTTTGTTTTAGATGGCCTTTAGGTAAATTTTACCTAGATTTTTGAAATGGCATGGTTCAGTAATGGGTAGGAAAAGTTTCGTTATGTCCTGATAGTATACCAAGTGGAGTGGTCGAGCAAGTCGAACTAATTCTCGTCCTATTTTTAATTTTTGCTTTGACCGTAAATTTCTAAAGTCACGTATCCGGTATTTGGATCTTGTTATAGATTTGAATCTAGGCGTGACATCTGGGATGTTTGATCGTTACTCTCTGTTCGTTTCTTTTCCGGTGGATTTTCGTTTTGAATCAAAAAATTTCTGCAGCCTTCAGGTGAGTTTTTCTCACCAAACAAACATGCCTATATTTCTGTGAATTATCGCAAGTGTATGTGTAAATTATTATTTAACTGTTATCTGTTTGTAATATAACGTAGGATGTTAAACTCCATTTAAATTGACACCTCATCAGTTATTTATCTGTTGTAATATTTCTGCAGTTATATTGTTAAATGTTTATTTACTGATTTAAATCATCACTGCAAGTTCCCTATAAATTTAAATCGTTAAGGCTGAAATGATAGGCCTAAAACGATGATTATTATGCATTTATTCAGTTAACTGTTTAATTTTAACTTGGGATTGCGGGTTTGAAATGATAGAACCCGGGGTTTGTAAAAATTGCGGATTGAAATGATATAAATCCGTATCACTTGACCTAGGCTAGAAAATTTTATACAGACCCGTGGTTCCTATAATATTTTTCTGAAATATTTTAAAATTATTTTAAATGGAAGTTTATAATATTGTGGTTTAATGTATTTAAAGATTTAAAAATGATTTTTGAATGAGTTAAGATTTTAAATAAATAAATATAACTTATTTGGAAAAATTCTGGATTTTTGTTAAGATGAGATTTCAGTTAAGAAATAATTGATAATAAGTTGTATTTGGAATTTAAACTAAATTGATAAGTTAATAACCTATTACAGCATTTAATGCTGTCTTTTAAAATTACACTATTTAACCCATAAACTTTAGGTAACATTTCATAAGTGCTGCAGAAACTGGAATTTGATTGTTTTAAAATGTATGGAAATTAATTTTGGGAAAAAGGTGTAAATTTTGGAATTTAATATGTAATTAGAAAAATTTTAAGAAATTGATTTTTTGATGGATTTAAAGGAAGAATTTAACTTTAAAATTTGGTAAAGGCAATAAATTCCAAATAAATTGAATAAATTTAAAAAGTATGTATAAAGTGGAAAGTTTAAATCAATATTTGATATTGAAGGAATTTGAGATATATTTTGATTTTAAAGTACGAATACCATTTTAAACTGTAACCACGGGTTATAATAACGTTTGGTTGGCAAAGAGACCGGGATCGGATATCTGGCTTCTCTCTGTCCGCTATCTTATTTATGAAAACAAGACTTTGGGATTTTTATTTGATGATTTAAACTATATTTGGGTTGGAAGACTTTGTAATTTGTATTTGTTGAGACTATTTATAGTGGCTTCATGAACCACTAAGTATTTTTAAATTCCGCTGCGAGTATTCTGATTCTGTGTCTGTGATTCTGTGATTAATTATTTACTGTATATTTTGAGATTTGCCAAATTTATTTTTACAACGCGGTATTTTGAACAATTCAAGTCCGACATGTGCGGATGCGAATGGTTGAAAACACCGGGTCGTTACACCAAACGCGGGGTAATCTTATTCGGGATATCCAGTTTAAGGGTTAGTCCGGTCTTGCATAGCAGGGGATCTCGAAGTGGTTCTGGATACGCTGTTCTGGATGTGTACTACAGGTGGTACCTCAGTGCCTAGTCATTTAGTTGGAAATCCATTTTCTAATGCGAGCTTAGGGTTTTGTTTGTAGAGCCTAGTAGCTAGAATTTAATTAATGTAACAATTTTAGCTATTTGAATAAGTATTTGTGTTAGACACTATTATAATATCACTGGATTTTCTGTAGAAATGTTTTGGTTATCGTAAGGTAAAAACCCATCGTGTTTATGTGTGATGCGGTCTTTCGAGATACCTTTGTTTTTCAAAGGATTTTGATAACTCTAATAATTCAAATTGAGTGTGTTTTTTCACGCTGGTTTTCCAGACTGACTCGGGTGTTAATTTATTATAATGCTCGGGTCAGACCGAGTATAACAGATTCAGGTTAAATGCTAAGAAGCTCAGGAGGCTAATTGGAGGAGCTTCAGACGTATTTTCCATACTTGACTTATATTCCTATGTGTAAAGACAAGTTATATAATTGTCCAGCTTGATGTATTGATTGATGCACTCTGATGGTTGTAAGTATATAAAATATTACAGATTCTTTTGTGTAAAATTTGTTATTAAATATTATATTTTGTTCCCTGCGATTGTGAGATTTTGTGTTGTTGTTTCTATTTCTTCTTCTATCTTTTCTTCTTTACCCTAAAGATTCATATTTTCGTCCAATTTGAGTTGAACTGAGGTGAAATATTGTCGGCTCAAAGGGGTATGGATTTGCAGGCCTTCATAAGTTTTACTACACATTTGTTTTGATTAAAAAAAACTAAAATTTTAATTTCTAAATGTGATTCGATAAATAAAAACTATGAGTATATATATTATTTTAAATGATTTGAAATGAACCCAACATTTAGTTCTTAAATTTCAATAAATTAGGGATTTCAATTATTGTAATGAATGAAATCTTAACTATTTTAATAGTTTAAAACTTCTAAAATGAGATACAAGAATTCGATGCTAAGTGATTAATGAAATATAAAAGAAATTTAAATTTGTAACTTATAAATATGAAAATTTAGAAGATTCAATTAATGGACACTTTGTTCACTAAAATGAACAAGATAAAACTTGTGTAACATTCACTTGCATTCTTAAAACAAATATATAACTTACCAGAAATGTTTAAGAGTTGAAATGTTAAAAAGGATATGTAATAGAATAATATACAAGTAAAACTTAAGTAATGAAAGTGTTCAATGGAATTTTTTCTATAAATAAGAATTTAGATGTACAATGAATGTTATAAGCATAAGTTAATGTTTTGAAATGCTAATAATTAGATTTAATAGTAAAAGTGAACATCACATAAGTAAATGATGAAGAAAAAAATTCAATAGCGTGAACTTAAATGATATTGTGTTAAATTCTTTATTTTTTGGCTTATGGAAAGTTCGGGAAAGGATACTTCTAATTGTCGAGGTTGTTTGAATAATCTATTAAGTAATCATCTAAGGTTGTTGAGTGTAGGGTACACTTGATAGTTTAATTATCACCTAGTGCGATTAAAGGTTTCTATACCTGAACAAATAATTGGTTTTGGTTGCTAAGGATATATGATTGATTACTTTTATTTCATATGATGGTTGTATTTGTTTGCATATGTTTTGTGCTGATTGCTTTTGTTACTAGTTGAAAACAACTAAAATATATTTCTATTTTTTACATAATTATTAACTTCTTTGGATTATGTAAGTGAATACAGGTTATGGAAGCAATAGCTACTACTTTTGGTTTCATAAATAAAGCGTTGTTTGCCCAACAAATAGGTACATTTTCGGATTATGGTTTTCTAGCGATATTTAATTGTTTTATTCATGGTTTGGGATATTTTATTTTGAAATATGATATATATATATATATGGTTATTATTGATATTGTTATTTCTCCCGGTCCTCACCGTACAAAGGAGACTCGGCTGATATTTTTCGTGAGATTATGACTTAGAATTTTTTTTTCAAAATGAAATATTTTCAAACTTTATTAAACTTAAATATGAAGATTTTCTTGTTTATTAATGGTTATATTTTATTTAAAAACTTAATTATGTAAATCAATTGTTTATAAATTGAATACTTTGAATAAAATATATTAGTCCTCTAATTCCTTCTTTTCCCTTTTCGAGGATGAAAAGTTTTGAGTGGGGGAGAATGTAATGACCCATATTTTCCAATAATTAAAAATATTGAATTTAATAAAAGTTTAAAATTTAATATTGTGAGAAATTAAAAATTCATGACTTTTTAATGAGAAAATAGCTAGAATGTAATTTAATAATGTTGATTTAATTTAATTAATAACTACTCTATTGTAATTTAAATCAATTGAAATAATTGTAAAGTCAGATTGTTTATAAATTATAATAAGGAAATAAACCAAATGTTGTATTAAACGGTAAAAATTATATGTAATTAATTGAAATTGTTTAATATAGAATAATTAACTAGTATGTGAATTTATAAGCTTGGTTTGTAAAAATAAACATAGAAATGTGTTTGAAATTGTAAGTTGTAATAATTGTTTTATTGTCATTTCACTATTTAATCCGTTGAAATAAATTGGAAATGAATTGCAATTAATTTACTTAAATATTGCAGTTAATATGAATTAAAATGGCGATTGTAGAATGTTGATGTAATAAATGGTAAAATTACGTTAATCATATCCATAAGATGATAGTTGATTGAATAATAAGATGTAAATCAAAATAAATGAGTTTATTGGAATTTAAATTATAATTAATGAATTTACTACAATTGAAATTGAAAGTTGTAATTTATGCAACGTCTAAATATTGAATTTGACATGGGAAATTTATTATAAATGGTTATTAATTTCTATGTAATTAGAAATGATAAAAAGTGTTAGTCATAAAATTTGAATTTACAAAGTGATTTAATTAATTTAATAATAATTTATTTAATTAAAGTGGAAATAGCCATTTTGGCCATTGTTTTCATCGGATCCATAATGGTGAATTATCGTAAGACTTTAAGTTTCGTAGCGATCGGACTTGTCGGTTGATAGTGCGGGCTCAAAAAGCATAGAAATTAATTTAATGAATTCAATTAAAATAAGCTGGTTTTAAAAACTAACATCTGCATACTTTTGAATTAGGATTTGAAACATGTTCAATTAAGTTTAAAAATATCGAAAACATCTATTTTGAGATATGGGATGACGCGTTTTCGTTTCAGAAGTGGAATGGGCTTTTCGGGTTGTTATTATTGCTTAGAACCAAATCGATATGTTCATTCATTCTTATCCAGCTTTGTGTATATAAATAGATTTTCTATGCCCTCGCAGCCTTTTATTTTCTTATTCCTATACGCATAAATCTATCTGTCTATTCCTATCTCCTCTCTCTAATGGCGGAAACCTATTTTCAAATCCGAAAAAACCCTAAATCCAATTCCAAATTCAAATCGAAATTCAAACTCTCCAAACTATATCGAATTATAAACTTTTGGAAAGCTCTCGAAGAGCGCAATCTAAATATACTGGTTGTTTTTGAAATCGAGTTTTTGTTTGTCCAGAAATGATCAAAACATCCTTAGCCATCAATTTTGGTGGTTGATCAACTGCCACGATTCGTCGATTCAAGGATGAAGTTATTTGGAGATCATCGTGGGGAGTGCATCGGAGTAGTTCGTTGAGCGAATCGATGGGTGGATCATCGTTTAAAATTCAATTAGGATTAGTAATATTGGTAACGGCTGCTCAGTGGACGTCGATGGGCGTTTGGGGGACGTCGCTGATGGTCTGGAGGGCTGCGCGAGTTGAGGCATTCGTGTTGGAGTGGTCGCGGCGTGTTAGAGGTGGCCGTGGTTGATTGGCGGGGAGATGTTTTAGCATGGCGACTGGAGCAGTTTTCACGTACGAGAGGTCGAGGGTTTCGTGGTTGCTTGAGGTGGCGATGTGTATCCTTTTGCTGATTTATTTTTTTATTTTATTTAATTTTTAAAATATTAATGTTCTAGTATTGATATCTTTTGTATATGAGCTCAGATTCATGCATGGTTTGTTCGTTAGGATCGTATCGAAATTCTAGACATTATGGAACTTGTTTGGACAATTTCTAAGACTGTTAAACTTTTGCGCCTACATTGGATTTTAAATCGTTGAAAATCAAAAGGTGAGTGTTTTAACCCACTCATAACCACTAAACTATCTTATGTTAGTTAAACTAGAGATGTGATGTGATAGTTGATTGATTGCTATTTGGTATATTTAATTGTCATTCTCGTTAAATATGAATTTTATTAAATATAATTGTCATTTAATTTAAAATTGAATTTTAAATTGCCAGTTAAATACCTTTTAATGATTATCGATTAATTGTTGTGATTTATTGGTTGAATTGAATGATGATTGTGATGGATGTTTAACTATTGATATTAGATGACTGGATGTTATGTTTATTGTAACGTCACGGGGATTTTCGACTTCCGAAAATCCAACATCGATACTCACTTTATCGACTGCCGAGAAATCAAAGGCCGAAAACCGAGATGTTAGGGGTTTTTAAAAAGAATTTGAGAAAAGAAAAGGAAAGAAGATAGAGAAGAGATAGAAAATAGAGGGAAAAGAAGATAGACAATTTTGAGAAAACAGAAAAAGAGAATTTGAAAATAGAACAGAACGGGACAGAAAGGAAACAATAGAACAACAACAGAATCTCACAATTCGCAGCGGAACAACATATAATAATAAATGAATAATCTTTAAACAAAGAACTATATCAGTTATTACATTACATTTCATTACATCACATCATATCATCAGAGTGTACAACAACATACAACAATAAACAGTGCAGCGGAAAAAGAAATACTATATAAACTAATAATACGCCATGCCATCCAGCTTGCCTCCAGCAACTCCAGAATATCCAGAATATCCTGATAAACCTAACTCTTAACTGCCCGTGTGGAAATTGGTGGGCACCCAGAGTTTAGGAAGGAAAACAATAAACTCCGAGTCAGTCATGTGACTGGTGTGAGAACTCAAAACAGTTTATTTAACTTTAAAATCAAATAGAGGAATATTTTTAAACTCAATTCGCAATGCTTTTAAAAATGAGACTACCATAAGGCCTCCCGCACACACACACATGCAAACGCAGAATCGGAGGAGATTTCTCCTTATGATAGCCAAAGATGCTTGATACGCATTTAAAATAACATTTGATATTATTACTAGTGCATAGTGTAATAACAAATCATTTCAAAAATAAAGATATAAATCTTAGCCAACATACGACCATTATCGTATGCCTACTATAGCTACTATCCAAACAGTGGTGACCACCATAAGTGAATAGCAGGTTCTACAACTAATACCGTACAAGTCACGTATTGTTTCTTTGGATTTCCAACGAATGATCAGGCCAAGGAACTTCCCATTGCCACATGAGAATGCCTCTGGATGGACATCCCCGAGAACCAAACCGGATCTCTACCAACACAAGGCCGGGTTACTCCTAACTGAGTAACAACTGACCGAAAATGCCATCCCCCGGTCCTTTGGGACCTTTATCAACCGAGCGCTCGTAATCAATTCACACAATCATAAAGTGTTTTCAACATGAGTAAGTATCTGGGCTCCATACCATGATACCACCCTTTACCAGAAGGAAATGGACACATCCTAAAGGGTGCTACCCCTCATAACCTTGCTGCTTCTTTCCTGTTTTGACCATTCACGGGGTGTGAGGCTCGACGAAGTCACGTCCACAAAAACATACTTTATACAAAAGCCATGCTTTGGGTCAACAAATGATCAACACAATGATCACAAGGATAGACGATCAAATAAACGATCCTATCACAATAATCAACACAATGATCATTTCAGCAACACTCAGCATGTCACATTACCAAACTGGGAATATATCGCTGATAACTTCAACTATATAACCTTTGAGCTCGTACGTCTCAAAGAAGGGTGTTAAGCAAAGAATAAATTCTCCGCCACCAACAGAAATATATTTGAAAGAAATCGGCTTTATATCTCAAATTGTAATGTCAGACACACAATCCATACAAGTCTGTTCCGGGATCGAACAGAACCGAAGGCACTTACAAAGAAGTCCTTGCAATCCGGATATTCACAATCCTGATCGGATTCACCATCACATATGGAGAACTCAATACCGTAGCTACTCGGTGCAGAGTCAATCGATAGTTCATCCTATCACTCTCGCAAATACCGGTCTTCAACACCGATCTTCAAATGCGATTCACAACGACGTATCACATATTCAGAGTGGGTTATACGACCCCATGGTCCTTTCCTGGTTAACCCGAATAGTGAGCGCTTAATCAAAAATAAGTGTGCATTCAAATTCAATCATCAAATACCCATTCAAAGGGAAATACTGATAGTCGGTTATTGAACTATCACTGGATATGCACACATCACCAGATTCCAAATAATTTTCCAAATTATTTATTTTCCAAAATATCTTTACAAGATATATATAATTTCAACACTTCAAAAATAAATCAATATTTATTTTTAACAAGTTCCACTTTCACATATAAATTCCATAATGAATTTATATTTCAAAATATCATGCATATACAATTTCAACTATCCATTTCAATTTATCTTCAAAAGATAAATTCTAAATATTCACTTCATATTGGAAAACATTTCCATACTTATTAAAAATAAGTAATCGACAAATCTTTTTATTTTCAACCTTTGAAAATATTCAATATACTTAAATCGAATTAAGTATATATTTCATTCTTTAAGGGAAATCATTCTCTTAAACATTTTTATTTGGGCCAAAACGAATGTTGCGTAAAACATCGTTACAACAACCCAAAATCACTAGTATAGGGATTCGAAATTAAAATAGATATATAAATCCCAATATTATTCTAAACATTTCCTTTCGAAAATCATTTACTATAACAACAGTGTTATAGTCCACCATTTCCTTTTATTTCACGAAACATCTATTTCAACAATGAATGTTGAAATCTATGGTTTCGAATCTCAACACCTTTTAAAACATCGTTAGATCGTTTTAATTCTATTTAAAATATCACATTCAAAACATTTCTTTAACGTCTTATTCACTATTCAAAAACGTGAATATACTATGTTCACAAATTCCATTATTTCTATTCTTTTTAACTTAAAGGATTATTCACTGTTTACAACGTGAATATAACTCCATTAATAGGTTATAACAATTAACTTATCAAAATAAGTCGTTTGCGGATTTATAAAACAACGTTTATAAATTCCGTTTCTATTTATTTATAAAAACTTCTTTTTTTATAAATTCCTTTATTAACCTATTTGATTTCATATCTCAATTATAAACTAAAAGTTCATATTATAAGTCAATTGCTTATAAAACGATTATTTTACAAAATCGTTCTTTTAAAGACTTTCCAAACCATAAATCTCATAACTTATAAGATTTATTTGTTTAACAAAATTTATTCTTCAAATAACTTCACAAATTTATAAATCTTACTATTTATAAATTTCATTTATAACTTCACAGTTTATAATTCTATAAATTTCATTCTATTATGAAATTCATTCTCACATTATTCAAACACTTATAAAAACTCGTTTTATAATGTCCATATTTCAATTTATAAATATCCATTTATAAATCTCTTAATATAAATTAATTTATATTGTTCTTTTAAAACGTCTTTAAATTCCTTTATAATTCCACCATCTTGATTTATAAAATAATCAAATTTTATAAATCCTATTTTTAACTTTTATAATATATTCAAAAATCCAATTTAACTATTTTATAAGGTCATTAATTCATATTTCTCAAAAATCAGCTTTTAACTATATTTCACAAAAACTATAATTTTTATAACTTTAAAAATTGTAACGTTATTTATTTATAATGGATCAATTCCAAAAATATAGTATATTTTCAAAATCACTTTTAAAATCATTTTAAAATCCCAAAATCTGGGTCCAATGATGCTACACACCAAATAGTCAATCACGACTACAACGATCCATCATATATCGTATATGATAATCAATCAAATATCAAAATATCTGAAATCAAATAAAAACTGTTGAGGAATACTGTTGGATCCCTCCAACCTGTTTCCTGCATCCAAAAACATTAGCACAATACCAATTTCGCTCCAGTACGAAATTATCGCGGTATATGTTCTTATTAAATATTATCCGCTTAATAACGGCGTAATAGGGTCTCATCCGCTAAACAAAAATGCGGGAAATCAACAGCTGCAATATATACATATGCCAATATATATATATTGCTACTATATATAATACCAATTTCACTGTTTATGAAATATTCGCGGTATATGTTTTTATAAATAACATCCGCTTACTAACGGCGTATAATGTCTATTTTAACAATCAATAATTTACAGTCATCATTCAAACATGCATTCAAATATTTTAAATCTAACTATTTAAAAATAAAATCGAAATCTATTCGATTGAGTGAGAAGTTCTCACCTTGGTTTTAAATTCCCGTTTTAGCTTTTATTTCGAATAAAATTAAACGCGCGTTTAATTTTACCCAAAATTCTCACTAACTCCAAACGACTCCAAACCAACTCCATCGCGTAGTGCTCGTCCATACGATTCCAACGCAACTGATTTCGCGCAGTTTCGACCTCGTATGAAAAAGATATGTAATTTACAAGTTTACACGATTTTAACTTATATAAATACAACATAATTTAAAAATTTTATAACCTAAATCTATTCACAACCGTAGATCCAAGCCCCAAGCCATCTCCACCGTCCCTCACCTTCATCCCCCCCTCTCGTTCAAGCTACAGATACTTGCCGTCTTCATGAAACCCAAAGCTCCAAGACTAGGGTTCATTTTTTCTCCGCCCACACTCACTTGCAACACGATCAAACACCATAGCTTCGAAGCCACTCACCTCCTCCACGTTTGGCCCCAAGGACTTAAGGCTCGGCCTCATCATTTACACGGAAAAACGTGCGCAGGTCGAAGCAAACGCAGCCCCCCAGACGCCACCACGTCGCTCCAAAACGCATCTCCACCGTTGAATCTCTTCGTCTTGACGAGATCTACAAGTTTCTAGTTGAAGTCGAAGTCTATCGGAGAGTGGATGAAGAGAAAATCGAGGAGAAACGAGAACGTTTCCTGGCCGTTGAAAACATGGGTGGCGGCCTGTAGTATAGAATTAGGGTTTTGCCTTTTTTATTTTTTTTTGTGATGTTAACTTCTATTTATAGAAAAAGCAAGCGTAAACACTATTCATTCCGGGAATTCCGAACTCCGATTTACGCGCCGTAACCAGCGTTTCTAAGGTTTACCCCGCATTCCGGACATAATGGAACAAGTTTCAGAAGCTAATTTGGAAGTATGTGCGAGTTATGGCTGCAAACGTTCAATTTAAATTAAACCGATTTAACTCGATTTCTAGGCGTTTTAATTTGTACCGGACAAACGGTAAATCCAATTGACTTGAAACTTGAAACTTTACAATAATATCACATTACGGATCCGATGAAACTGGTTTCGTCGAAATCCGAGACTTTTTGAAAAATGGCTATTTTGACTCGCCAAATTTAAATTAAAAATAATTCGATGCGTTTCGAGCTGCCACGATCAAACGATAACTCCGATTGACACGAAAATTGAAATCCGATAATAACTAACTATTACGGACCCAATGGAACTGGTTTCGTTCAATTCTGAGACTGTTCAAAAATTGGCTATTTTACAGTCGATTATTAAATATTAAAATATTCAATTTTCACAGATTAACTTTTAATTCGATTTTAAAAGTTCTAAAATATTTCTATAACTCCAGTATGATTAAATAAAATTTTCCAAATTATTTTCAATCATTTTTAACTCAATTTTTAATTATTTCCATAATTTAACATATTAAATTATTGTTTTAATTATCTAATTAAATCCAAAAATTCAAATAAAAATTTATTTGACTTAAAAATTCACTTATTAACATTTAAAATTAATTAAATATTCAAATTTAAATTAATAAAAATTCTGGGTCGTTACAATCTTTCCCCCTTAAAAGAATTTCGTCCTCGAAATTACAAGTAAGAAAATTACAGAATCTATTAATTTTTCCAAAATTTATAATTAAACTTCTTACCATACTTTACTAAGTTTTCAAATCATACTTAGTTATCTTTTCAAAAACAACTACCTATTGTTTAACTTTCAACTTCAAAATCAAAGTTGAAGTTTTCAAAATTTTCCCAATTTTCTCAAAAATTTTCTAACGCCTTAAATTTTCGGAAAAATTCGCCATAGTCTCCTTTGCGCGGCTCGATCCGAAAAAAAATGACAGTATATATATCACAAATATACATCTCATCAAGTAATGAGGCATCCCGCAGGGAAAAAAGTGTAAAAGTACGATATTTAATCCGAGATATGTACCTTATATTTTATTAGCAAGCATATACGGCTAATATAGCGCTAAAGCGAACTCCAAATGCGAAGCAAACGCGATCCGCACCTACTAAACACTCAAAAAACAACATGAGAATCATGCATATAGACAATAATCTCAATATACAACATATAGCAACATAACAACTATATATGTCACATAGCAAATGCAACTAAACAACAAATGCAAACATCAACCATCTATTAAATCTATATTCATTCATATTCTCATTAATATTAAATGAAATGGTTTTCAATTTAATCACATTTGATTCATTTACATTGGATGTTCTTACTAACATTCATTCTCAATTTTAATTAGTTTGCATTCACTAATTAAATCTAATTCACATTCAATTCTATTCAAATTTATTTACTTCTAATTTGAATTCAATTACATAGCTTCCAATTTCATTAACTCTTAATGAATTTTATACAACCAATCAACAATCATATAACAACCAAAGTATATTAATTTCAACCAAATTCCTTTGCTTATATTCATTCATTTTTTTATTCAACTTCTAATAACATTAGATTTTAATGAATCAACACTTATATTCATTATTTTATTAAATCCATTTGATTATTTACAACTCATATTCATAAATATATTAACTTCTTATATATATAAGTTTATTTCACAATTGTAAATCACTTTAATTATACTTCAACTTATAATTCTTTTACTTATACAATTATTCTTTTATTTAGATTATTCAAACAACCTAACAATCAACTTACATACACTTTAATAATTCTGAAAAATTATTCCTTCATATATAAAATATACTTAAGGTAAAATCATTTCATTTACCCAATTTAAAATCAATATCGTGCCGAATTGTTCTATTCAAGTGTTTAGAAACCCCTTCGGCTCAGTTTCGAGGCTGTGCTGACGAAAGTTCATATACCACTCAACAAACCAATCATCACAATATAAAACAATTTTATATTCACTAACAAATACGCTCTCATATTTATTATTACACTCAAACTCAATCTAGAATACTGCTGACTCTATCTCTAATAAATTATACCCAACAGAACCATGGTTGTCGCTTAACCATCAGCTCTGATACCAAATGTAACGTCACGGGGATTTTCGACTTCCGAAAATCCAACATCGATACTCACTTTATCGACTGCCGAGAAATCAAAGGCCGAAAACCGAGATGTTAGGGGTTTTTAAAAAGAATTTGAGAAAAGAAAAGGAAAGAAGATAGAGAAGAGATAGAAAATAGAGGGAAAAGAAGATAGACAATTTTTAGAAAACAGAAAAAGAGAATTTGAAAATAGAACAGAACGGGACAGAAAGGAAACAATAGAACAACAACAGAATCTCACAATTCGCAGCGGAACAACATATAATAATAAATGAATAATCTTTAAACAAAGAACTATATCAGTTATTACATTACATTTCATTACATCACATCATATCATCAGAGTGTACAACAACATACAACAATAAACAGTGCAGCGGAAAAAGAAATACTATATAAACTAGTAATACGCCATGCCATCCAGCTTGCCTCCAGCAACTCCAGAATATCCAGAATATCCTGATAAACCTAACTCTTAACTGCCCGTATGGAAATTGGTGGGCACCCAGAGTTTAGGAAGGAAAACAATAAACTCCGAGTCAGTCATGTGACTGGTGTGAGAACTCAAAACAGTTTATTTAACTTTAAAATCAAATAGAGGAATATTTTTAAACTCAATTCGCAATGCTTTTAAAAATGAGACTACCATAAGGCCTCCCGCACACACACACATGCAAACGCAGAATCGGAGGAGATTTCTCCTTATGATAGCCAAAGATGCTTGATACGCATTTAAAATAACATTTGATATTATTACTAGTGCATAGTGTAATAACAAATCATTTCAAAAATAAAGATATAAATCTTAGCCAACATACGACCATTATCGTATGCCTACTATAGCTACTATCCAAACAGTGGTGACCACCATAAGTGAATAGCAGGTTCTACAACTAATACCGTACAAGTCACGTATTGTTTCTTTGGATTTCCAACGAATGATCAGGCCAAGGAACTTCCCATTGCCACATGAGAATGCCTCTGGATGGACATCCCCGAGAACCAAACCGGATCTCTACCAACACAAGGCCGGGTTACTCCTAACTGAGTAACAACTGACCGAAAATGCCATCCCCCGGTCCTTTGGGATCTTTATCAACCGAGCGCTCGTAATCAATTCACACAATCATAAAGTGTTTTCAACATGAGTAAGTATCTGGGCTCCATACCATGATACCACCCTTTACCAGAAGGAAATGGACACATCCTAAAGGGTGCTACCCCTCATAACCTTGCTGCTTCTTTCCTGTTTTGACCATTCACGGGGTGTGAGGCTCGACGAAGTCACGTCCACAAAAACATACTTTATACAAAAGCCATGCTTTGGGTCAACAAATGATCAACACAATGATCACAAGGATAGACGATCAAATAAACGATCCTATCACAATAATCAACACAATGATCATTTCAGCAACACTCAGCATGTCACATTACCAAACTGGGAATATATCGCTGATAACTTCAACTATATAACCTTTGAGCTCGTACGTCTCAAAGAAGGGTGTTAAGCAAAGAATAAATTCTCCGCCACCAACAGAAATATATTTGAAAGAAATCGGCTTTATATCTCAAATTGTAATGTCAGACACACAATCCATACAAGTCTGTTCCGGGATCGAACAGAACCGAAGGCACTTACAAAGAAGTCCTTGCAATCCGGATATTCACAATCCTGATCGGATTCACCATCACATATGGAGAACTCAATACCGTAGCTACTCGGTGCAGAGTCAATCGATAGTTCATCCTATCACTCTCGCAAATACCGGTCTTCAACACCGATCTTCAAATGCGATTCACAACGACGTATCACATATTCAGAGTGGGTTATACGACCCCATGGTCCTTTCCTGGTTAACCCGAATAGTGAGCGCTTAATCAAAAATAAGTGTGCATTCAAATTCAATCAATTCACATCAAATACCCATTCAAAGGGAAATACTGATAGTCGGTTATTGAACTATCACTGGATATGCACACATCACCAGATTCCAAATAATTTTCCAAATTATTTATTTTCCAAAATATCTTTACAAGATATATATAATTTCAACACTTCAAAAATAAATCAATATTTATTTTTAACAAGTTCCACTTTCACATATAAATTCCATAATGAATTTATATTTCAAAATATCATGCATATACAATTTCAACTATCCATTTCAATTTATCTTCAAAAGATAAATTCTAAATATTCACTTCATATTGGAAAACATTTCCATACTTATTAAAAATAAGTAATCGACAAATCTTTTTATTTTCAACCTTTGAAAATATTCAATATACTTAAATCGAATTAAGTATATATTTCATTCTTTAAGGGAAATCATTCTCTTAAACATTTTTATTTGGGCCAAAACGAATGTTGCGTAAAACATCGTTACAACAACCCAAAATCACTAGTATAGGGATTCGAAATTAAAATAGATATATAAATCCCAATATTATTCTAAACATTTCCTTTCGAAAATCATTTACTATAACAACAGTGTTATAGTCCACCATTTCCTTTTATTTCACGAAACATCTATTTCAACAATGAATGTTGAAATCTATGGTTTCGAATCTCAACACCTTTTAAAACATCGTTAGATTGTTTTAATTCTATTTAAAATATCACATTCAAAACATTTCTTTAACGTCTTATTCACTATTCAAAAACGTGAATATACTATGTTCACAAATTCCATTATTTCTATTCTTTTTAACTTAAAGGATTATTCACTGTTTACAACGTGAATATAACTCCATTAATAGGTTATAACAATTAACTTATCAAAATAAGTCGTTTGCGGATTTATAAAACAACGTTTATAAATTCCGTTTCTATTTATTTATAAAAACTTCTTTTTTTATAAATTCCTTTATTAACCTATTTGATTTCATATCTCAATTATAAACTAAAAGTTCATATTATAAGTCAATTGCTTATAAAACGATTATTTTACAAAATCGTTCTTTTAAAGACTTTCCAAACCATAAATCTCATAACTTATAAGATTTATTTATTTAACAAAATTTATTCTTCAAATAACTTCACAAATTTATAAATCTTACTATTTATAAATTTCATTTATAACTTCACAGTTTATAATTCTATAAATTTCATTCTATTATGAAATTCATTCTCACATCATTCAAACACTTATAAAAACTCGTTTTATAATGTCCATATTTCAATTTATAAATATCCATTTATAAATCTCTTAATATAAATTAATTTATATTATTCTTTTAAAACGTCTTTAAATTCCTTTATAATTCCACCATCTTGATTTATAAAATAATCAAATTTTATAAATCCTATTTTTAACTTTTATAATATATTCAAAAATCCAATTTAACTATTTTATAAGGTCATTAATTCATATTTCTCAAAAATCAGCTTTTAACTATATTTCACAAAAACTATAATTTTTATAACTTTAAAAATTGTAACGTTATTTATTTATAATGGATCAATTCCAAAAATATAGTATATTTTCAAAATCACTTTTAAAATCATTTTAAAATCCCAAAATCTGGGTCCAATGATGCTACACACCAAATAGTCAATCACGACTACAACGATCCATCATATATCGTATATGATAATCAATCAAATATCAAAATATCTGAAATCAAATAAAAACTGTTGAGGAATCCTGTTGGATCCCTCCAACCTGTTTCCTGCATCCAAAAACATTAGCACAATACCAATTTCGCTCCAGTACGAAATTATCGCGGTATATGTTCTTATTAAATATTATCCGCTTAATAACGGCGTAATAGGGTCTCATCCGCTAAACAAAAATGCGGGAAATCAACAGCTGCAATATATACATATGCCAATATATATATATTGCTACTATATATAATACCAATTTCACTGTTTATGAAATATTCGCGGTATATGTTTTTATAAATAACATCCGCTTACTAACGGCGTATAATGTCTATTTTAACAATCAATAATTTACAGTCATCATTCAAACATGCATTCAAATATTTTAAATCTAACTATTTAAAAATAAAATCGAAATCTATTCGATTGAGTGAGAAGTTCTCACCTTGGTTTTAAATTCCCGTTTTAGCTTTTATTTCGAATAAAATTAAACGCGCGTTTAATTTTACCCAAAATTCTCACTAACTCCAAACGACTCCAAACCAACTCCATCGCGTAGTGCTCGTCCATACGATTCCAACGCAACTGATTTCGCGCAGTTTCGACCTCGTATGAAAAAGATATGTAATTTACAAGTTTACACGATTTTAACTTATATAAATACAACATAATTTAAAAATTTTATAACCTAAATCTATTCACAACCGTAGATCCAAGCCCCAAGCCATCTCCACCGTCCCTCACCTTCATCCCCCCCTCTCGTTCAAGCTACAGATACTTGCCGTCTTCATGAAACCCAAAGCTCCAAGACTAGGGTTCATTTTTTCTCCGCCCACACTCACTTGCAACACGATCAAACACCATAGCTTCGAAGCCACTCACCTCCTCCACGTTTGGCCCCAAGGACTTAAGGCTCGGCCTCATCATTTACACGGAAAAACGTGCGCAGGTCGAAGCAAACGCAGCCCCCCAGACGCCACCACGTCGCTCCAAAACGCATCTCCACCGTTGAATCTCTTCGTCTTGACGAGATCTACAAGTTTCTAGTTGAAGTCGAAGTCTATCGGAGAGTGGATGAAGAGAAAATCGAGGAGAAACGAGAACGTTTCCTGGCCATTGAAAACATGGGTGGCGGCCTGTAGTATAGAATTAGGGTTTTGCCTTTTTTATTTTTTTTTGTGATTTTAACTTTTATTTATAGAAAAAGCAAGCGTAAACACTATTCATTCCGGGAATTCCGAACTCCGATTTACGCGCCGTAACCAGCGTTTCTAAGGTTTACCCCGCGTTCCGGACACAATGGAACAAGTTTCGGAAGCTAATTCGGAAGTATGTGCGAGTTATGGCTGCAAACGTTCAATTTAAATTAAACCGATTTAACTCGATTTCTAGGCGTTTTAATTTGTACCGGACAAACGGTAAATCCAATTGACTTGAAATCTGAAACTTTACAATAATATCACATTACGGATCCGATGAAACTGGTTTCTTCGAAATCCGAGACTTTTTGAAAAATGGCTATTTTGACTCGCCAAATTTAAATTAAAAATAATTCGATGCGTTTCGAGCTGCCACGATCAAACGATAACTCCGATTGACACGAAAATTGAAATCCGATAATAACTAACTATTACGGACCCAATGGAACTGGTTTCGTTCAATTCTGAGACTGTTCAAAAATTGGCTATTTTACAGTCGATTATTAAATATTAAAATATTCAATTTTCACAGATTAACTTTTAATTCGATTTTAAAAGTTCTAAAATATTTCTATAACTCCAGTATGATTAAATAAAATTTTCCAAATTATTTTCAATCATTTTTAACTCAATTTTTAATTATTTCCATAATTTAACATATTAAATTATTGTTTTAATTATCTAATTAAATCCAAAAATTCAAATAAAAATTTATTTGACTTAAAAATTCACTTATTAACATTTAAAATTAATTAAATATTCAAATTTAAATTAATAAAAATTCTGGGTCGTTACATTTATTTTTGTAACGACCCAGAATTCAAGTCATTTGAAATTCGTATATTTAATTTATTTTTAAATATTAACAAGTAAAATTTGTAAGTCGAATAAATTATATATCGAATATCTAGATTTAATTGGATAATTAATTCGATAACTTAATATTTGAAATAAAAGAAATAAATGGAAATTGGGTTTAATGTGATTAAATTTGATTTGTAAAGTTGTATTAAATCATATTGGAGTTAGAATGATGTTATAGAACTTTTAAAATTGAATTAAAAGTTAATTTGTGGAAATTGTATATTTTAATATTTAATTGGCGAGTAAAAATAGTCATTTTTCAAACAGTCTCAGATTTCGACGAAACTAGTTTCATCGGATCCGTAATTTATTTTATTATAAGATTTCAAATTTCGTGTCAATCGGATTTACGGTTTGTCCGGGGCAAGCTAAAACGCGTAGAAATCAGTTTAAGTGAATTTTAAATTTAAAATAGTCGGTTTGAAAACATATCTTCCAAATACGATCGAAATGGCTTCCGATATATATTCAATTGCATTCGGAATGCGGGTTAAACCCTAGAAACGTCAGCCGGCATGCTTCGTTTGGAGTTCGAAAAATTGGAGATGAATAGTGTTTTGGAATTTTCTATATAAGGACCACATTTTCTTTGTTTTGCACAAACCCTAGGGTTTCAAGCTTCAGCCTCCATCTCCTATTTAATGGCCGAAATTTTCTTATTTTCTTCCTTCGATTTCTTCCAATCCCTTCAATATTTTTGAAAACTTTCTAAAGCAAAACTGTAAAGCTTCGCGAGACATATCGATCAATACGGTGATGATCGTATACGATGCAACAATTAGGGTGGAAACGGCTGAGAAAGTCGTGCGTTTATACGCATTTTTCGAGGTAGTATCACGACTGTGCGTGACCTGTGTGAAAGGTTTAAAATGGAAAAGAAAATTGTTAATTTATTATATTGTAAACTGTACAAACTTATAAACTGCATAACTTTTTCATACGAGGTCCGTTTAGCACGAAACAAGTTGCGTGGGGTTCGTATTGACGAATAATATGCGATGGAGCTGGATTGGGATTTATTTGAGCTAGTGGAATTTTGGGTAAATTTAAACGCTCGTTTAATTTTATTCAGAACGAAACGCTGAAACCGCTATTGGAAGCAAGGTGAGAACTTCTCACTCAATCGAATTTGTTTCGATTTAAATTTTTAAATAGTTAAATTTAAAATTGCTTGATTGTGTGATTGAATGATGGTTGCTATCTGTTGTATTGAAATAGACCCTATACGCTGAATATTAAGCGGAGGTTATTTTATTAAACACATATACCGCGATATTCCACCTTGAAGTGGAATTGGTATCATATATGTACTTGGAATTGATTTCCCGCATTATATAGCGGATGAGACCCTATCGCGCCCTATAATAGTGGATGATATTTTATATAAACCCATGTACCACGATATCCCGTCTTGAAACGGAATTGGTATCGTGCTAACATCTGTGGATGTAGGGAAATAGGTTGGAGGGATCCAACAGGATTCCTCAAATAATTGAATTTGTTTCAATGTTGTGTGTTGATTATTTATAATCTCTGTGTGATTATCTTTGTGATTGAAATCTCTAAAGGCTAAAATTTAGCCGATTATAACTTTAGTATCATTGGATACCGGAAATAAATAAAAATTTGATTTTTGAAAATTCAGGTTGGAAGTTTATATTGAAATTTATTTTTGAGGATTGGATAAATTTAAAAGAAGGAATTCTAAAATAATAAAGTTTTACTTTTAATGTTATTGAATAAAATTTCAAAAATATGGGAAAAGCTTTAATAAATGGATTTCGGGTAATATTATTCAAAGGTTGAAGAATTTATTCAAAATACGGATTTTAAAGAGTTTGAAAAATAAAAGAATTGGTTTTCTTTAAAAGGAATTTATTTTTAAAAGGAAATAAAATTGGAAACCCATTTGGGGATTGATTTTGGTGATTGAATTTAAATCTTTTGAAAATCCATTTGGAAGTTTATTTGGTTTTTTGAAAAGAATTTGGAATCAATTTGAAAATTGATTTGGGGTTCAGTAGAAATTGATTTCAATTTAAGATTTGAATGAAATTCACTTGGTGTTTAATTTTCTTGGGAAATCAATATGGAATTTGATTTGGTTGTTTTGAAATCAATTGAAAAATTGAATTGTTGTTGAAAGTGAATATTTGAAATCGATTTGAAAATCGTATATCAGTGGATATTTGGAAATTTGAATTCACCATGGAATTTATAAAGAAAAGTGAAATTTGTTTAAAAATAAACATTGATTTATTTTTGAAGTGTGGAAATAAATTTACGGATTTGGAACGTGAATTTAAAGTAAATCGGTAAGGATTTATTTAATTGGACTAAATGAACCATTTTGAAATGAAAGTGTATTCTCCCTGGAAAGCCGAATAAAATTTCTGAATAGCTTTGAAAAATATATACATATATATGTATATAATTCTAGAATTGGTTTTGAAAAGGATAATTTGGAGAAATAACTTCTTAAATTATTTTGAATCCTTTAAGTATAGATTTGTTAAGTTTATGTAGAAATGATTATTTCTAAGATTTAATCAATAATTGTTTTAGAAAATAGTTATTTAAATAGTTATGCTACTAATTTTATTTTGAAAATTAGTTTGGACTTAAGTTATATGTAATATTGGTATAATATTTTTTTATAACTAATATTTTAAGTAAAGTGTTTAAAGAAAAATAGTTTTATTTCAAAGTGTTTTCCCATATATTTTAGATAAGTGTTATAAATTATTTTAAAGTATTTGTACTCGGCAGATTTTCAGTGAAAATGAATAAATATTTGGAAGTGTTTCCGTGTAAGGAAAATGATTTGAAATTTGTTTTCAAAAGTTATAAAGGTGAAAAGTGATTTGATATTTTGTTTTCAAATGGTAGAAGTGTGGAAAAAATATATCTTGTAAAGATATTTTTGGAAAATAAATAATTGAGGAAATTATTTGGAATCTGGTGATGTTGTGCCTATCTATTGATAGTTAAATAACCGACTATCAATATTTACCTTTAAATGGGTATTTGTTGTGATTTGCTTGAATTTGAATGCTACACTTATTTTAAAATAAGCGCTCGTTATTTGGTTTAGCCGGGAGAGGACCTTTGGGTCATAAATCCCATTCCGAATAGTGATACGTCGTAATGGAGCATTTGAAGACCGGTGTTGGAGACCGGATATTTTCGAAAACGAAAGGATTACCGTCGAATGTCTCTACATCAGCTGATCCCCGATATAAAGATTTTTTCACCCTTTGTGATGGGAAGTCCGGACGTGATTAGTGAATATCCAGATTTGCAAGGACTTCTTTGGAAGTGTCTTCGGTTCTGTTTGATCCCGGAATGGACTTATATGGATGTGCGTCTGACATTGCAATTTGAGATGTAAAGCTGGTTTCTACCAAATACATTTCTGTTGGTGGCGGAGAATATATTCTCTTAGCTTAACACCTTTCTCTAAGACGTACGAGCTCAGAGGTTATGTAGTTGATGGTTAATAGTGATATATTTCCAATTTTGGTAAAGTGGCATGCTGAGTGCTGCTGATCATTTTTTGATCAAAGCGTGGCTTTTGTGAAAAGCATAGCTTTATGGACGAGACTTCGTCGAACCTCACAACCCGGTAATGGTCAAAACAAGAAGAATGCAGCAAGGTTATTTGGGGATAGAGCCTCCATAGGGTATGTACATTTCCTTCTGGATAGAGGTGGTATTAGGTATGGAGCCCAGATACTTAACCTATGTGGTTGCTGCAAAATTTATTTCTTTGTGGTTGTTGGTGAATCCCGGGATAAAGGTCGGTTACGACCAGGGGATGGCATACTCGTGTCAGTAGTTACCTAGTTCAGAGGTAACCCGGCCTTGTGTTGTCAGAGATCCGGTTAGGTTCTTGGGGCGTCCCTCCAGAGGCGTACCCATGTGGCAATGGGAAGTTCCTTGGCCTGACCATTTGTTGGAAAATCCAAAGAAACAATACGAGCCATATACGGTTTTAGTTGTATAACCTGCCATGGAATGTGGCGGTAACCTGCTATTGAACATGGTAGCTATAGTAGGCATAGTTCAGAACGTCCATGCTGGCTAAGATTTATATTATACTTTCGAAATGTTTTCCTGCACTTTGCACTTACAGTAATAATATCAAAGAAATTTGCGTATCAAGCATGTTTGACTATCATAAGGAGAAATCTCCTCCAATTCTCCGTTTGCATGGTGTGTGTGGCGGAAGGTCTTATGGTAGTTACGTTTTCTAAAAGCATAGCAGATCTATTTTAAAATATTTCTTTGTTTGTTTTTTTGAAAGATAAACTATTTTAAGTTCTTACACCAGTCCTATGACTGACCTGGAGTTTATTGTTCCCTTCCTAAACTCTGGGTGCCCATCATTTACCACACGGGCAGCCTAGAGTCTGGTTATCAGGATATTTTGGAATTTAGGAGGTGCTGTGGAGCTCAAGAGGCGAGCTGGATGGCGAAACGTATCACTTGTATATGATATTATCTTTTCCTACTGTGTTTTCAGTTGTGAGGACAGGTTTATATAACTGTTCATTATTGTGTTGTGTTGTATATTGACTCTGATGATGTAATGTATAAAATGTACAGTTCTTTTGATTTAAAGATTATTCATTTATCTATTATATGTTGTTCCGCTGCGATTGTGAGGTTCTGAAATCCTTTCTGTTGTTCTTCTTCTTCCTTTCTTCTTCTAACTTTTCTTCATTCTTTAAACCCTAAAGTCTCGTAGGTTTGTTCCTCTTTGGCTAAATTGTTATGGAAATTTTCCTGCTAAAAGGGATACGGATTTGCGGGTCTTTATAATTTTATATATTGTTATCACGCTAGAATTTCCCATAGTTTATTGTTAGCAATCATTATGGCTTGAAATGGTACATACCCGAATGATCTATAGATTAGGGAAAAATCGTTACGTGTTGAAATGATAGACTCAAGCGATTTTTAGATTTTGAATTTTAACTCGGGATCGTAGGTAGAAATGATATATACCAGTAAATTTTAAATTATTATGGGTTGAAATGATAGATATCCGTATCGCTTGACCGTAGGGTAAAAAATTATGTACGGACACCGGGTTGGTTAAATTAAATGGTTTTAAAATCTTAATTTTTGAATCTAGTTAAATGATATTTTGAAATAACATGTGATTTCTATAAACTGAATTACTTTCGAAAATCCAAGCTTTGAATGGTAAAATTGAAATTGGTTCAAATGAATTGTTAAAAGAATTTAAATTGAAATTTCAAAGTTGAATTTTGAAATATAATTGAAATTTATCAAAATTGAGTTATTTTAGTTTAATATTCAAACTTTGAAATTTACTGAATTTGAAGTAGTATAAATTTATAGTTCAAACATGGACTTGAAATCGATTTAGATTTAAATTGTTTTAAATGAGAATCTAAATTGAAAGATTCAAAATTGAGTTTGTTGAGTTAAAATCTAGATATGGTCCAGATGTGTTGAAATGGAAGATATAGTTTAATATAATATAAACTATTTAAAGATATATTATTTTGAATTTTTAGTTATTTAGATTTTCAAACTATTTACTATATAAATCATTTCCAAAAATTAAACCATTTTATATTAAACTATTAAAAACTATATTAAACCTAATTTTAAACTATTTTAACCATTTAACCTAAATTAAACTATATTTATCCATTTTAATCTATTTAACATATTTTAAACTATTTTTATCTATTTAAACCATTTAAACCATTTAAACCATTTTAAACTATTTGAAAGTATTTTAAACTATTTTTTTTAGCAAAGCTAGCCGGCTTTCAAGTGGGTCGTGCCACTGTGTATAAAAATGGGAGAATAGGTGCTCTGCACATGCACAGAGCAACTAAACAGGAGAAAATTTAAAGAACAGGAGCTAGACAAAAAAGCCTAAACTACTAATACAGCAAAACTTATCTTCCTCAGAAGAGGAAGAACAATCACGGCCATCAGCTAAAGATGGTCGAATAACATTCGGAAACCCTGAGAAGAGAGCAGCCAGACGAGGATCATAACCAACTGAGTCAGGTGAGTAAAGAAATTTCCTATCCCAAGCGACATCAAAAAACTTACTTTTGTTCTCCTTCCCATTCTCACCATCTCTAGTGAGGCACAAACCATCTCCCACAATATGGTACATAAGATATCGACTCTCGCCTCCAGCCTGACTAATAAAAGCATAAAAAATGTCCCTCTCAGACGAATATCTCATATCAGAAGGAGCGTGAACCCAAGCACGTTCATCCGAGTTCCAGGAAATGATATCAGAAGAGGAAGCAGAAAGAACCACCTCCAGGGACGAAGGAGGAGAACCAAAAGATGGGGCTAAAGCAGGAACTGAAATAGTAGGAGCTAAGAAAACTGATGAAACAGTAGGAGGATCCACAATAGGGGGGACAACAACGAGAGCTAACGGTGCATCAGCTAAGGGAACGGGAGGAGCAACCTTCTTAACCCACTTCCAGACAGGAGGACGAGGAAGAGGAATCCGGTCAACAAAGGGAACAACCGGACCAGAACAGGCATCAGCAAAATGGCCAAAGGACCGACAAGACGTACAAATATCAGGTTTCCAACTATAGCGAACTCTGACCTCAACTACATGGCTCACATCTAATTTGACCTTTAAAACCATAGGCAAGGGTTTGTCAGGAGTAATCTCAATTAGAGCTTTGGCATATACAAGCTTCTTTCTAGCCACAGTATTTGCATCATAACATATCACCTTACCTACTAGACCAACAAGCCAGTCAATCCCGATAAGAGGCTGGAGAACAGATGGAATGTGAGAAAATTGGGCCCAAACAGGAATAGATAAAACTTGTTCCTTCGCACGATCCGCAGAAGGACTCCACGTTGTGATAATGAACGGTTTTCCATCAATAAGGATAGGGTTTGCTTCCAGAATACGTTGTCTTTCATCACTACGTGAGAACTTAAAAAGGAACATTTCATTATCATAGTGAACAGACAATCCACCTCCAGGCTTCCATGCCATATTACACCTCGACTTAACTAAGTGATAGGGAGGATTGGAATCAAGAAAGAAACCAACCAAGTGCTCTTTCCAAAAATCCACGCCAGCCTCAATCACTTCGACGGGCGGAATCATCGCTCCCTCATTCACAACTATATCAAAGCGGCGAGGCGAATGAATACCAGCATTACTTGGCAGCATGGAGAAAAAAGAAGACCACTTGGATGTAGGCCGTGGCAACGGAGGGACCAACAGATTATCTAGAGAACCAACAGACATGGGAATAATTTCATCGGCAATACAACAAGCACCTGATGTGCTATCCAAATTTAACCCAGTATTAGCCATGTAAAACACAGCAGCGTCAATACGGACATCAGCTACCACCTCACCGCCATTTGGCACCACAATAGTACGGTTAACATTCAAATTAACATCAGCCGATGCCACCCCCTTGTCAGACTTACCCCCCAAACAATCAGGAAACTCAGATCCAACATCCATATTAGAGTCAATAGGAAGACCTACCTCCAATAACCACCAAGCATTATAAGAAGTAGCGACTAAAAATGGTGACGTAGAGGACGTACCCGTAATTGGAATGGAGCGAAGAACAGATGGAGCAGACGAGACTGGGGAAACGAAGTCTGACATAATACCAGACAAAGGATAATCGAGCACCTCCTTAGGAAAATCACAGACATAATTCGAACTAGAGGAAACAGTTGCAGGAGCCAAATGCTCGCCAGAAACGCATAACAGATCTGAAGACTTCTTCGAAAATCGCGAAAACCTTATCGAGGGCATGGGGAGAGAGGAGGGCGAAAAGGAAGGATTATTTAAATCCCTGGTTATCTAAATTTAAACTATTTTAAAACTATTTAAACTATGTATGATTATCTAAAATAATTTCAAAAAATCAAATGGTGAAAGGTTGAATTGTTTATATTTAAATCCCTGATTTAAAAGCGAATATGATTAAATAATGCTATAACTTACGTTGGAATTTAAAAAAGATATTTTCTAGTGAAATGGCATATTTTGAGAAAATATGGTGGTTTTGAAATAAGGGATATTTTGAATTGAATATGATTTTGAAAGTGGTATGATTTGAAGTAAATATGATATTTGGATACTAATTATGAATTGGTTTTGAAAATGTAAAAAAACCATTCGGTGTGAGTGTTTGGTTGTTAAAAGACCGAGATCGAATATTGTCGTATGCTTTGCCAATACAAAAACCACTTTAACAACTGTGCACGTGGTGGAGATTCTAGAATGAAGTAGGATTGTTTGGCGAACGATTATATATGAGGTATTAACGTAGCCCTGACTCCCTCGAGTCAGCTTGATCTGACTAAAATGGGAGCTATACTTGGGCCAAGTGAGATCGCACCTCCGATCGGACATGCTTCTTCGATACCATATTTATTACTTTGTGATTGATTATATGGCCACTCTTGGTTTGATTATGGGAGTGTGTTCCGAGGTGGGACTGCTATGCGTTGCCACTAGCTTGGTTCTGCAAACGGTAGAATCCTACCCTGCCATTGCCTCATGTGCCTTGTTAGATGCCTTATCGCGCCCATTACGAGTTTGGTTTGCACCGTACCTATGGAGTTCCCTTTGATAGCCCTCCAGTTTAAGGAGGAATTACGGTATTTACATATTACATGAAATATATAAAAATGTGTTAAGGGGGATATGAGTAACGCCTTAATGCTATTTTAATACTTTACTATAGACATTATTATAATAACGCATATGACTACATAGTAAATAGTTTAACGGATCCTTAGGAGATAGCGATCTCGAACATCGCTTAAGTTATTGCATGCACGTTAGACACTGGATAGGAGATGTGAAACCCCATAAACATCTCTAAAGCCGTGACACTCATATTTACTGTTGATTTAACTTACATAATATCTTATAGTTCTGACTCGAGTGTTTTGTCTTTTCATTATGCTCGGGTTAGTCTGAGCTTTTCAGTGTATTGAAGACTATTTTCTGGAGGACGAAGACGAAGATTTAGTATATTATTCTATTTATCGTATTTATGCCACTGCATCATGTTGTTCCGCCACATTATTTATTTATTTATGCTGTATGTATAACTTTGATATGTTGTAAAAGTGTAATCGAATGTTATTTCTAAAACAGCTTCATGAACTGTTTATTTGATTATTATATTTTGTCATTCCACTGTGAGATTCTGTGTTTTGTTTTTTATTTCTTTTACCTTATTTTTTTAACTACCCTATAACAATCCTCCATTTTGAATAGTTTGAGTTCGACGTGTGTAATTTATTATTGATTTAAACCGTACAAAAAGGTGGGTCGTTACAGTTTATTTATTTTTATATATATCCTATTATCACCCTGTATATTTTTTACAGTATGTAAATTTGTTAATTGAACTATTTTGAATAAATTAAGAAATATGTTGAAATGATATAGGCCTATGACATTTATTTTGGAATGAAATGATATATTTCCGTCCCTAAATTAAATTGAAATAATTGATAGAAAATTATACACGGACATCGGATTGGTTAAATTAAATGATTTTAAGATTTTGATTTGAAATTATTTAAATTGATCTTTATTTTAAGAAATAAATTGAATTTATGGAAATGAAATCAGTTTTCAACTCAAGCTCGAAATGTTAAAAATGGGCTTGTCAACAAGAATTGTTTAAAAAATCGAGTTTGAAATTTCGAAGTTATAACCGAAAAACCATTTGGATGATGGAAATTGATTTGTTTAAGTGGGTTGAACTTTTACTGGAACTTTGAAGTAAATCCAAGTAAAAGTAATTTAAATTGGTATTTTGGAATTTAAGCTCAAAATTAAATTATTTTAAAGATCTAAATCTTAAATTGAACGTTGAAGTTAAAATTCAAACTAAGTGATTTAAATAAATATTCTGAAATCAAACTCGAATTTATATAAATCGAAATGGTTGAATGTAACATCCCATATCCGGAGGCCAAAAGCTAAGCGCTATGGATGCTGCAGTCATCCACGGTATTAACTTCTGGCGACGAAATATAGTAGTGTTAATGTATCCATAATATAAGAGGCACTTAAATATGATCAAAATCACAGATTTGCGAAAACAATAATATCAGTGATTATATATCAGATAAATCATATCCAAGTTCCAAAAATTCCAAATGTAATCCCAGGCATTGATCAAATATAATTTACAACAATGCGCCAAAAGTGACATATGAAGATGCCTCCTTAGATGATCAAAGCAATATAGATGTAACGCCCCGCCTTTCTATCCGCTTTAAATCGACGATAAACCACACACGTCAGACTTAAACCATATAGAGGGGCGGATTGTTATGGGGTAAATAAGAAAAATAGAGAAAGAAAAAAAAACAAAATAGAATCTTGCAGCGGAACGATAAAATATAATAAACAAATATATGATTCATGAAGATGTTTACAAAATATTCGGTTATACTTATACAATACATATCAGAGTACACATACCAGAGAATAATAATTAATGCAGAGGAACTAAATGGTGCAGTGGAATAATATAATAGATAATAATAAAAATCTTCATCTTCGTCCTCCAGAATAAAATCTTCACATCCTGAAATGCTCGGACTGACTCGAGCAAATTGAACAGACAAAACACTCGAGTCAGAACTAAAAGATCTTATGTAAGTTAAATCAACTGAAATAAATATGAGTGTAACGGCATGAGAGATGTTTATGGGGTTTGACATCTCCTATCCAGTGTCTAACATGAGCACAGTTACTTAAGAGATGCTCGGGATTCACATCTCCTAAGGATTCGTTAAACTATTTACTATGTAGTAATATTTCGCTATTATAATAGTGTCTAATAGTAAAATAAACTTACTTTTAAATAGCGTTAAGGAGTGACCCAATATTCCCCTTCACATAAATAAAGCCAATAGTCTATACGGTACCGTAATACCTCTACCAGAGGATACTCCATAGGTACAACATTAATAGAAACCTGTACAAGGCTCACTAGGGTAGGTGATACGGCACAACTAGGCAATGCCAGGGTAGATATACCAATTTCTATACGGGCTGGTGGTAACGTGTAGCAGCTACTACCGCCTACCTCGAACAACACCTCCAAAATCAAAAGTGGCCACCGAATAAATCCAAAAGTCAGAGTGTAATATCGAAGGAGTGCGTCCGATAAGAGGGGCTACCTCCTTGGCCCGAGAATCGCTCCTGTTTTAGCCACCTTATGCCAACTCACGGGAGTCGGGGCCACGTATTTACCAAAAAGGAAACATTGCCACCATCCTACTTCATTATGGAATCTCCACCACGTACACGATTGTTAAAGTGGTTTTCGGAGTTGGCAGAGAGTATGACAACTTCCGATCCCGGTCTCTTTAACAACCAAAAGCCGCGGTCTTTTTGAAATAGTTTATACTTTTAAAACCAGAATATAATATCCATTTCAAATCCATATAAATACGATATCATTTCCTCTTTTAAAAACCAAATCAAATTTGATATCATTTTCAAATATCATTTTCTAAAACCATAGCATTTCAAAGTTATAATATTTCAAAACCAAAACTTGAAATATAGCATTTCAAAACATAAAACTTTGAATTTCATAACTATGAAACATACTACACCACTTAAATGGTTTAAATATTTAGTTACTTTATATAGTAAAATAGCTTCTTCACCTTCACAAATCAATTCCAATGTGGATTTTAAATTCCCAAATAGACCAATATAATTTCCATATATTTCAAAGCTTTAATTATTCCACCATTTCAAAACTTATTCTTTAACAATTTCATATATATCAGTTTCAACTACTATTATTTAGATTTGAATTGTTTACTTAATAAATCAAATATCATTTTTGGTAAAACCTTTAGACTTCAAAATAACCGGATATTCTTCCAATTGCATTAACTTAATATTATTTATTTAAACAAATTTGATATTCATTTAAATCCTCTAAACAAGAATCAAGTTATAAAATCATACCTTTTAAATCTCAATTTATTCATATTTCAAATCAAAATTTTCGAGGATAATCCTTAAATCTTAAATTCAAATCATAAATCTTCCAACCTTAATTTTATTTGAGTCATTATAATCTCTATATATAATAGAATTTAAATAGATACTTAACCATATTATATAAAAGAAATCAAACTTTATAATTTAGCTTATTTTATAATTCAAAACAAATTTATGCATAGCTAAATCAAAAAATAAAATAGCATTTATATAACATCTAAAATCAATATCTGTATTTTATAATTCAAAACAAATTTATACATAGCCAAATCAAAAAATAAAATAGCATTATATAACATCTAAAATCAATTATCTGTATAGCCCATATATTTCTTTACAAAACCATAAAAATCATTTCAAAATAATTTTATATATATAACGCGGTGCTGTATATAATTTTCTATCCTATGGTCAAGTGATACGGATATTTGTCATTTCAATCCACAATTAAAAATAAAAATGCGGTTGTATATCATTTCAATCCGCAATCCCGAATCAAAATAAATGCATAACAACTTGCAGATTATGATGATATAAATAAAACATCCATTTATCCATCATAAAATCATACATCCATCACAATCATTATACAAAACAATCAATTAATATCAATATATAACTGATAATATATAACAGGTAACTAACCGACAGTTATATTCAATAATAAATTAAATAACGATTTAATTTAAATAAATGCAATTAACCGAGATGATGATTAAAAATATACAACAGTCATAAATAAATTCATAATCACAACATAAATTAATTTAACAAACATAAGAAATTTTAGAAGTTGTGAGTGGTTTAAAACACTCACCTTTTGAATTTAAATCCAATCTAAACCCAAAAATTGCACAGTCTCCAAATTCGTCCAAACCAGCGCCAAAATGTTCGGAATTTCAATACGATCAAACCGCGCATGAATTGGATGTCATATGTGGAAGATGTGGCGATTAATGTGTTTGAATTTCAATATTTAATTAAAACAAACAAAAAACAAAACTCACCCTAAATCCGACTAGCCACGTCACTACTGCAGTGCGTCCAGCAAAGAAAACGCACGCTACTTCATCTTCCAGGCACAGAAGCGAAGCACACAGAAAACCCATTTGACCGATCGTTGACCATGGTTCCCTCTCGCCTACGGCCATCACAGGCCGGCCGACCTACCCCTTTCTCCACGTCATGACGAGCCGTACCCCCCAACACCACACACTTCACGTTCAGCCACCCCAAACGCCGCACGCCGCCACCTTCTACCAAACCATAATTGAAATTAATACGGCGATCTAGCCGTTGAACCATTACATAACCCACATGGATGCGACCCCCTCGGCTCTCTCTACATTACTGCAACTTTGATTCGTTGATCTACTGCAGTTGATTTCGACGCAATGGATGGCCGAAAATTGTTCTTCTATTTTTGGACAAACAATGCGTCACGAAAAATGAGTTGCAGATCAGAGTTACGCTCTTCGAGAGCTTCGAATTGTTATAAAATTTGGCATATATTGTGGAGTTTGAAATTTCAGCTTTGGATTTGATTTGGGATTGCAATTATAATTAGGGTTTGTCTACCATAGAAGTGAGGAGGTGAATAGAACATATAGAAATAAGGAAAAGAGGCTGCTATGGTTTATAACAAGATATATATATGCAGGGTTGACATTAGAATGGATGGATAAGATAGATTTACGTGCTAATGCCAAAGTGGCCCGAAAAGCCCGTTTCGATTCCGGAACGAAATTGGGTCAATCCATATATCAAAATAGGTGTTGTAAAATATTTTAAACACAATGGAAATGGTTTCAAGTTCAAATCCCATCGTATGAAGAAGTCATGCTAAAATCAAATTATTTCTCAAATTGATTTCAATTGATTCCAATTCATTAATTTCAAGGCGTTTCGAGTCCGTACGATCAAACGACAAATCTGATCACTGCGAAACTTAAAACCCTACAATAAGTCACCGTTACGGATCCGATGAAACTTCTTTTGTCGAAATCCGAGTCAGTGGCCAAAATGACTATTTTTATATTAATTAAATAAATTAAAAATAAATTAATTAAATCACTTTTCAATTTCAGCTCTATAATTAACAAATTTCATCAATTTTAACTTTCTTAATCATTTACACCAAATTAACCAAATTTAAATGTCAATTTAGAGTTGATTGATGTATAAATTTCAATGTTAACTTCAAATTTCATTAAATTCAAAATTATAAATTTAATTTCCAATAATTCAATTTAATTTGCTTTTCATTTATTATTCTATCAATTTCATCTTATGGTATAATTATCATGATTTATATCTTAGTGCGCTGAAAATTCCCAATTTCATCTAATTTCAGCTAACATAGTAACTAATCTCATTAAATTGCAAAATTTGATTTCCAATTCTATTTAATAGATTAAATAAATATGTAACCCGAAATAATTGATACCATTAACTTTTTATTTCATTTATAAGTTTATTTCTTACACAAATGCTACCCTTAGTTTCATAACACTAATTCATTACATTTCCATTTATTACCCTATTTTATTAGTAAGTTGCCATTTTAAATTATAAATTTACCTTTTATATCTCATTATAAATAAATGTACACATAAACTTTGATTTTAAATCAAATTAAACATTTCATCTTGGTTCCATTCTTTAATTACATCAACTATTACTTTAAAATTAAAATTAATGTTTCTTATTCATTTTGTTATATTCACAGTCTCCGTTATTGTCTTAAACTTGCAAATGTAATATTGAAGTTTATTTAATTCTAATTAATTTCCCATTTTAATTTAATAGACCAATTAACGGGTAATTTATAACAATCGTTATTATACTTTAAATTTACACTTAAGTTTAGGTTATACTCAACTAATTGTTGCCACCAACTCTTAAACATATTCATATAAATTATCATTTCCAAACAATTATATACAGAAGATTGATTTCATTAAATAACTATTTATTCATTATTAATGCATTGATTAATTCAATAATTCCATTTGTTTTCCTTTCATAAATTTATTACCAAATATTTCTATTTAAAATCAATTATAACCATGCAATTGTTCTAATCAATTGGAATTGCATTAAATTAATTGCTTATTACCTTACATCATCCTATAACCCAGTTATACCATTTTCCATTATTTTATTTATTGCAATTCCATTCAATTTACACAATTCAGCTTTAATTAACTTCGTTGTTATATTCCATCCCAGTTATTATTTCATTATTTATTATAATTGCTTACATCATATGAATTCCTTCTATTACCCTAAATCAGACATTAATTCATATATTCATACGATACCTACATTTATTTACATAATTTGCATTAACGTTATTACATAAATCTACATCCAATTACATTTAATATTCCCAATAAATTTACTTACTTGGTCTCATGCTTTTTATTACACCAATTACTACCTTATAATAAGTTTACGTTTCTATTCTATTTACACTTACACTTTCCGTTATTTTATAAATTATTAACCTTATTTGGCATTGTTACGTTTTAATTTACTTATTATTTCATTAATAATCTACAAAAATTTATTTCTCCAAATATTAAATCACAAAGTCCTATTTAATTTACAATTGCTACTTTCCTTTTTAATGTTTGCTTCATTATAAATTATAAATATTTTTCTTTCTCAATTTAATAACGAAGATCCAATTAAATTAACCAATTTATTTATTAAAATTTACGAATCGTTACACTCTCCTCCACTCAAAACTTTTCATCCCCGAAAAGGAAAAGAAGGGAAAAGAGGAACTTATAAATCAATATATATTATTCAAAACATTATATCCATAACAAGTTTACAAAATTGGATAATTTAAATAAAATATATAGATTTATAAACAATTAAATCTTTTTATATTCCAATTTATAAAGTTTGGAAAACATTTTTCAAAATTTTCTAAGTCCAAAATTTACGGAAAATTTCGGCAGAGTCTCATTTGTACGGAGAGGCTAGGGAGAAAATATAATATCAAAATAACAATATACAACATATATTTTCCAAAATAATACATATCCCAACCCGGGAAAAACAATATAATAGCGCTATAATACCGTAATCCGAAACATACCTATTTGTCGGGCAATTTACGCTTATATTATGAAACCAAATGCAGTAGCAATTGCTTCCATAACCTGTATTTCACTTATATAATCTGAAAAAAAGGTTACTGATTATAAAAAATGAATATTTAAGTTGTTTCAACAATAAACAAACAAATCAATAAATAACATTCACTTGCAACAAGGCATACAACCATCACATAGAATCAATACAAATCAATCATTCATTCATATCGAACAAAACAAATAGTTGTTCAGGTTCAAAACTTCAAATTTGTACGGAATGAAAAATAAACTACTAAGTGTACCCTTCACTCCATAGTCTTAGGTGAAACTAAATAGATTATTCATTCATCCAAACAAATTTAGAGGATCCTTGCCCAAATAACCATAACTCAAAATAAACAAATCCAAACGGTAAATTAATTTCATTCTTAGTAATTTCATTTCATACTGTTTGTTGTTTGATTTCTTTTCTTTCATATAATGATTTATCTTTTTATTTTACATTATTTCTTGCAAATCTTCGTTTATTTATATTCATTGGCTTATAGTATTTATGTTCAACTAAATTTCTTAGCATATTCATTTTATTTACTTAAGTTTATAATCATCTATTTATAGTACTTACCTTTATTTATATTTACTTATAGTAAAATTTCAATTATAACTTAAATTATCACAATATATCATCAATTCTTATAAATAAATCAATTTATTGAACACTTTCATTACATACCTTTATTTGTACAATTTCCATTACATTTTCTTATTAAACATTTCAGCTTTCAATATTTGGTAAGTTATATATATGTTTTTAAAGAATGTAATTGAAAGTTATACAAGTTTTATCTTATTTCTTTTAATTAATTTAATGTTCAATAATTATATCCTTTGTTTCATCGGTTGCAATTTCAAATTTCATTTAATACCATTTATAACTTAGCATTAAATCTCTTATTTCATTTCGGTAAATAAATATTCAATAGTTACCTTTCCTTATATTAATTTCTCTTAATTAGGGGTTCCAATTATTAATTTGTTACATTGCATTTCACCACAATAATTGAAACTATTAACTAACGAAAATTTAAGAACTAAATACCGGGTTAAATTTCAAATTATTTTAAAATAATAGGTAGATATATACTTACAACTTATATATCTAATTATTTTTTTAACAATTAAACATTTATAATTGATTATCAAAAATGAAACTGTAGTAAAACTACTACAGTGGCCTTCCCCCTTCGAGACACGAAAATGAATGTCGATGATGCAGCCGCCATCATCGAAATTATTTGTAACAACCCGCATATTTAACGATTTTATAATTAAATGATTTATTTAAGTATAGCGTCGTTAGTCGGATTTTGGGGTCCGAAATGTTACTTTCTGCAAACGGCCGAATTGGAGCTCGAAACCACTTCCATTGAGTTCAAAGCGTCATTTGCGATCTTTTTGAGTATAATCCTTGGTATATTTGGAGTAAGTCGAATTTTGCTACTTTTTCTGGTTGGGCTTTAGCTTTGGGTTCAGCCCCAAACCCCACTTAACCCTCTAACTCAGCCCATCTCCTCCCATTCATTCATTCCTACTCCTCTTCACTTCTAAACTCAAGCTCCAACTGAAATGGGGGAAAGGAAGAGGAAATAGCAACTCCCAAGCCTTAGTTGCTCTTGATAATCCAAATTCTTGCTCCAAATTCAAAGAGAAGGATAGGTAAGCCTCTTCTCCATCTTCTCCATCTCTTCTCCTCTTCAATTTCAGAAAATATCCTAAACCTAATTTAGGAAAATATGTGTTTTATTCTTAAATTGAAGCTTGTTGAGTAAGAGTGAAGAGTGGTTAGCCTTTCCTTTGCATTTGAGCTTCTTCTTCTTGTTCTTGAGTTAAAAAGGTGAGTTTTGAACTCACATCTACTTCTCTTGATTTCATTGATGTTAGGTATGAATTCCTAACACCTTGTTCATATGCACTTGCAATTGGTTTGGGTTGAATTGGGGAATATTCCAATTTTTAGTGTTTTGGGTTCAAATCTTTAAAATCCTAACTTTGATGTTTTAATCATGTTTTGGTGATGCATCGAGGAACATATAGGGCCGGGTTGTCGATTGGCATAAGCCCTTAGAGCCAATGTTCGTCCGATTGCATTTTGGGAGAGTTTGCTCTTCATTTGAATAAGGCTGGAAAACAGCCCAGGCATGATTCAGTCGACTGAAAACTCTGTTCAGTCGACTGAACCTGAAACCCGAGAGTTTCCAGGCATGATTCAGTCGACTGAAAACTCTGCACAGTCGACTGAACCTGGAAACAGAAAGTTTCCTGAACCTGGAAGATTTTCCAGGTATAGGGTCAGTCGACTGAAAACTCTGTTCAGTCGACTGAACCTGCTGTTTCAGCCCACTTTGCCTTTTTGGGATTGAATTTCCAATTTGAATCGATTCATGATGATCCTATGTATGGTTATCAATTGTTTTGACTTTGATAGTTCCTTTTAATTTTAATCCACGGGTTTCTATAAAATAATCTCTCGAATCGCATTTAAAAGTCCGTTTCTCTAATTTATAAATTCTACTTAAAACACACACTTTCGCACTTCGAACGAAGTGGAAGGGTGATTAAATGGTTGGACAAAACACGGACCATGAATCTGTGCGTTTATCTTTTCGATTAATCCTTGACCTATTCGATTGATTGTTTTGACCTTCGGGTTTGGTTTATTGATGATATGAGGTAAACTTTGTAATTCTTTGAGTGTGAAAGGGACTGACGGATAGTAAACCGTTTAGTGCGAACGAGTGGTTATGGGACATACGTTAACACTTTTCGGATTCCTTTTCGAGAGTTGTGACACATTCCGCCAGTTAGTGGTGTCAAGTACTGGGTCTTTGACCTTCACCACTACGGCTTGTCGCCCTATAGTATCGCTCTGATGTTGGCGTTATGTGCCGCATGGGTGATATTGGGTTTGTGCCTTCGGGTTTGTCGCCCTATATAGTTTCGCTCTGATGTTGGCGTTATGTGCCGCATGGGTGATACTTGGGTTTGGAGCCTTCGGGCTTATGGATCCTTGTTGTACAGTACTGAGCTCGAGCAATCATATGTTTCATTGATATTATATTCCCTTGGTATCGCCCATCGTGTTGGTCTGTTTGAGTCGCATGATGTATAACGATTACCTTGTGGGACTTGTATACCTTATTGGTATTTGTTATTTTCCATTCGGCTTGTTTTGGTATATTCGTATCCTTTGTTTCTATATGTTGCCGATGATATGAGGCTTGTTCTATATGATTCATCTCTGGTTGATGATTGTGTTTTCTCCTCTGGAGATATTTGTTATACTGTATGACCTTGCAGGTTTATTATTGTTCAGTTTATCTAACTGATTTGTTTAGCTAGACTGACCCGGGTATTTTATACTCGGGTCAGACCGAGATGTTTCAGGTTAGGTGCTTTGGACTTAGCCTCTTTTGCTTCCGCATGGACTATTCCGCTGACTCTTTTTTGTCTTAGCTTTTTGTGTAGTCCTTTCTGTTATAACTCTGATATGTATTCTATTGACTCGTCTGTATATTGTGGTTTTCTATACCACTTGACATGTATTATTTTGTATACTCTGCTTTGTATCAGTATATGTGTGTATATGATGGTTTACTGTTCTGTGATGTATATTACATTTGAGTTGTTATATTCTGTTTTGATAGATCCTCTAGCCACCTCTGGTTTTGTTTTAAGTATTCATTGGACATGTCGATCTGCTTGGTAAGGCAATTGTCGATGTATTCAATAGATAATTAAAGCAAGGCCATAGATGGTCGCTCCTAAACAGCCTTATTCTCCGTGTTAGCAGACGGTATTATCTATTAATACTCTTTGCTAGCGTGGGTATAGAGGTGGGGCGTCAAAGCTGGTATCAGAGCGAGGTTCAGAACAAAATATGATAAACACAGAATAGAGCACATATTACGATACATCAGAGTGTGATAAGTGATAAAAATCTTTGAATCATCGTGTGTCTCTATTACTTCTACCATCAAAGGTTAGATAGGATTTGGGATTATGCCTAGGAATGCATTTAAATTCCGTAGTATTCCATATTGAATTATCTACCTTGGGAATAATCTTTACCTTATCTTAACTTTCAGCTTATGGCTGGAAGAGTTGGAGGACGACGCTCGGATGCTGGGCAATCCAGTGACTCACATCCGGACGGTGTCTACATGTCTGCCGATCAGTTTTTAGAGTGGTATAGGAGCACGCAGCCTCCAGCTCCTACTCGAACATCTCCTCCATGCAAGTCCACCTTCGCACGTTTGTGCAGTGATTTTTCTCATCTTGGAGGGAAACCATTTAAAGGCTCCGAGATTGTTCTTGAGGTCCAAGCTTGGGTTCGCATGTACGAGCATGTTCTCTCTCGCATGGATCTTTCTGTCGATGATAGGGTTCTTGTAACTTCAAGCTTATTGCAAAAGCGTGCTCTTGACTGGTACGAGCTCCTTTTAGCTGAATTTGATGAGTCTGCTCTTTCTTGGACTCGGTTTCGGGAACGATTCGAACTCAAGTTCGTTCCTGAATCTGAGAAAGCTTTGTTGTCCCGGCGCTTTCTTGAATTGAAGCAAGGGGATTCTTCGGTTTCTGAATATGTTGCATCTTTCGAAGACTTATCTAAATATGGTCTTGAATTCATTAGCACCTCGTATAGGAAGAATCTGAAATTTGTATCTGGTCTTAAGAAATGTCTTAAGAAGTCTTTAATGCTCCAGCTTAAACTTTCCTTTGAGGAGTTGGTTGATTCGGCACTTCATCTCGAAGCCTTCGAGAAGGAGTGTGATTATGGGAATGATGTTGAGGTTCGTAAGAACGCCAACAAGAGGCAGTTTCCATTCGATAAGCGGAAATTTTTCCCTTCCAAGAAGAAAAAGCCCGTTGAATCTGATCCTCGGTCTCAGTCTGTTGGAAAACCTTCCACTCGGAAGTGTTTCAGTTGTGGTTCCCCTGATCATGTGATTCGAGCTTGCCCTATGCCTCTCTTCTGCCACTATTGTAAGAAGGAAGGCCATCGTATTTTCACTTGTCCTATTGTTCCGAAAAATCCTTTATCTAGCAAGCTAAAGATAACAGATGCTTCTGGAGGTTCTTCTCGGGGAAAAGGTGCATCTCCATTAAAAAAAAAGAGGTTCTATTGTATTCGAGTTCTCTTCGATATGGGTGCTTCACATTTTTCCGTATCGAAGAAGCTCTTCGATGATTTATCTATGGATGTTTCTTGTATGGTTACTTCTTTGAGAATTGCGAATCCGAATTGGTGGATCTGCAACGCTCAATTTGCTTGTATTAATGTCGAGATTATTTTATGAGATTTTTCTTTCCGAGCCAATTTGCATGTTATGCGTTGCTTAGGCTTTGGAATTGACATTTTTGAAAGGATTGACTTAATTATTATGAAGCCATATCCTATATCCCGAGTGGACTTTTCATCCTCGACATTTTCAATCTGTTAAAAGATTTCTATCTTCCTTTGTGATTTCGATTTCCAATTTGATGGCATCATTTTTCATTAAGTCCCCATGATAAGGAAAGTGTGGTTTTTCTCATTCTTGTAGTTTGAGAATTTTCTGGTATTTCTGGTCTTGTCTTAGGATTATCACCTAAGCAATCTTTTGAGTAGTGTTAAGGTCTTTTTAGCTCGACCTTACCGCTGGTTTTCAATTGGCTACGAGTTGCGGAAGTTAGCACTCCACTTACCGCATTCCGCACTCGTTGTAATTCTTATAAATGATTTGTTATGTCATTCAGTTTGACTAGCTCATTTCATCCATATTATGAATCGAGTATTCTGTGAATATCTCGATGATTCCATTTTGGTATTTATTGATTTTGGATGGAAAATAGCAATTTAAAGAATTTTGCAAATCATTTTCATAAGATTTATTATAAGTATAATTGGATTTTTGTTCTTTAAACGAACAAAGAATATTTTTAAAATTTTTTAGAAACATGTTTATCATATAGAAGATGGTTTTGTGATTGTATTGCCCATTGAGTGCTTTAAGAATTCTGGTCGATGCGCTTGATCAACGTTATCGATAGGAATTTCCTAAACGCTTTGATGAGACGATTAGGCACAGTAAATTGATTTGGAATAAGTAAATTTTTCTTGAAATATTATTACATAGAGATAATTGTAATTTTGAAAGTCTTAGCTTTTTGGGAAAGAAAATTAGTTTAAAAGAACTCTTTCTTTTCGATATCCCTATTCTTGTTATTCCCGTAGGGAACCAATGCTTATTCTTTTGTACCAATGCTAATCGTATTGGTTTGGATGCCGTTCACTTGCAAAAGAGAACGTGCTATCATTTATTCTTCTAAATAGTTATAGCCTATCGAGACTAGATATACCACTCATGATTTAGTGCTCGTGGCTATTGTTTTCGTCTTTTGTATTTTGCATCATTACTTTTGGGTGAGGGATTTTGCTCTCCTCACCAATCACAATTTTGAAATGTTTATTTTCTCATAGGGAACCTAGTGTTGGTTCGAGTTCCTTGCATCTTATGATCTTGATATTCTTTTTATTCCCGAAAAGAGGATCGTGTTGCCAATGCATTTGGTTGTAAACAGCAAGTGATTGTTTCTTTGTTGATGTCCGAATGGAATGATCTTTTTACCAAGTTCATCGGACGTTTTGTTGTACTTCATTTTGTTGAGCTTTGGTTCATTTGACGTATTGTTTGTACCACGTCAGTGTTCCAAATTATTTTGAGCTTAGGAATCCATAGAATTCTCTGAGCAATCAAGTTCGGACTTACCCCTTCGTGCACTTTATAGTGTACTTCTTATTCTGTTATTCTTTTGTGCTAGTATGTTTGTGGGAGTTGGGAGAATCACCTACCTCTTATAGGGTTCTCCTACAATAATAGTCTTCAGCCTAGTGTCTTGTTGGTTGGAATCTGGGGAGAAGATTATTCTTGGTCCAGGTTTTGTTCGTGATTCTTCCGAGAAGATTGATCTTATCTGGTTGAGAATGAAAGAGGCACAGAGTCGCCAGAGGTACTACGCGGACAACCGTAGGAAGCCTCTCGAGTTCTCGATCGGTGATCTTGCCTTTATTCGTGTTTCTCCTTTGGAAGGGGTTATGCGTTTCAGTACGACTGGGAAATTGGCTCCTCATTATATAGGACCTTTTTCTATTACTGAACGTATTGGCCCTGTGGCTTATAGAGTTTCACTTCCAGCTCATTTATCTGGTATTCATGACGTGTTTCACGTCTCTCAACTTCGGAAGTGTCTTCGGGAGTCGGATTCTGTTATTACTTCTCCTGATTTGCAAGAGCTTGGGGTCTCACCGGACTTATCTGTTGTACAACAACCTATTCCCGTGCTTGACACGGAGGTGCGACACCTTCGAAACAAGAACGTGCTGCTCGTTAGGGTTCAATGGTCCGCTAATCCCAATGACTGTACTTGGGAAACCAGAGAGTTTATCGAGCGATCCTATCCGGGTTTTCTATCTTTGCTTTGAAACGATGAGAATGTCTTTTCATCTCAAGCTTATTTCCTTTTCTTTTGAATGTTGTATGTATGTAGTTGTTACAAATATCGTCTCTAGAAATTGCGGGGACGCAATTTTTTAAGGAGGGGTGATCTGTAACAACCCGCATATTTAACGATTTTATAATTAAATGATTTATTTAAGTATAGCGTCGTTAGTCGGATTTTGGGGTCCGAAATGTTACTTTCTGCAAACGGCCGAATTGGAGCTCGAAACCACTTCCATTGAGTTCAAAGCGTCATTTGCGATCTTTTTGAGTATAATCTTTGGTATATTTAGAGTAAGTCGAATTTTGCAACTTTTTCTGGTTGGGCTTTAGCTTTGGGTTCAGCCCCAAACCCCACTTAACCCTCTAACTCAGCCCATCTCCTCCCATTCATTCATTCCTACTCCTCTTCACTTCTAAACTCAAGCTCCAACTGAAATGGGGGAAAGGAAGAGGAAATAGCAACTCCCAAGCCTTAGTTGCTCTTGATAATCCAAATTCTTGCTCCAAATTCAAAGAGAAGGATAGGTAAGCCTCTTCTCCATCTTCTCCATCTCTTCTCCTCTTCAATTTTAGAAAATATCCTAAACCTAATTTAGGAAAATATGTGTTTTATTCTTAGATTGAAGCTTGTTGAGTAAGAGTGAAGAGTGGTTAGCCTTTCCTTTGCATTTGAGCTTCTTCTTCTTGTTCTTGAGTTAAAAAGGTGAGTTTTGAACTCACATCTACTTCTCTTGATTTCATTGATGTTAGGTATGAATTCCTAACACCTTGTTCATATGCACTTGCAATTGGTTTGGGTTGAATTGGGGAATATTCCAATTTTTAGTGTTTTGGGTTCAAATCTTTGAAATCCTAACTTTGATGTTTTAATCATGTTTTGGTGATGCATCGAGGAACATATAGGGCCGGGTTGTCGATTGGCATAAGCCCTTAGAGCCAATGTTCGTCCGATTGCATTTTGGGAGAGTTTGCTCTTCATTTGAATAAGGCTGGAAAACAGCCCAGGCATGATTCAGTCGACTGAAAACTCTGTTCAGTCGACTGAACCTGAAACCCGAGAGTTTCTAGGCATGATTCAGTCAACTGAAAACTCTGCACAGTCGACTGAACCTGGAAACAGAAAGTTTCCTGAACCTGGAAGATTTTCCAGGTATAGGGTCAGTCGACTGAAAACTCTGTTCAGTCGACTGAACCTGCTGTTTCAGCCCACTTTGCCTTTTTGGGATTGAATTTCCAATTTGAATCGATTCATGATGATCCTATGTATGGTTATCAATTGTTTTGACTTTAATAGTTCCTTTTAATTTTAATCCACGGGTTTTTATAAAATAATCTCTCGAATCGCATTTAAAAGTCCGTTTCTCTAATTTATAAATTCTATTTAAAACACACACTTTCGCACTTCGAACGAAGTGGAAGGGTGATTAAATGGTTGGGCAAAACACGGACCATGAATCTGTGCGTTTATCTTTCCGATTAATCCTTGACCTATTCGATTGATTGTTTTGAACTTCGGGTTTGGTTTATCGATGATATGAGGTAAACTTTGTACTGCTTTGAGTGTGAAAGGGACTGACGGATAGTAAACTGTTTAGTGCGAACGAGTGGTTATGGGACATACGTTAACACTTTTCGGATTCCTTTTCGAGAGTTGTGACACATTCCGCCAGTTAGTGGTGTCCAGTACTGGGTCTTTGACCTTCACCACTACGGCTTGTCGCCCTATAGTATCGCTCTGATGTTGGCGTTATGTGCCGCATGGGTGATATTGGGTTTGTGCCTTCGGGTTTGTCGCCCTATATAGATTCGCTCTGATGTTGGCGTTATGTGCCGCATGGGTGATACTTGGGTTTGGAGCCTTCGGGCTTATGGATCCTTGTTGTACAGTACTGAGCTCGAGCAATCATATGTTTCATTGATATTATATTCCCTTGGTATCGCCCATCGTGTTGGTCTGTTTGAGCCGCATGATGTAAAACGATTACCTTGTGGGACTTGTATACCTTATTGGTATTTGTTATTTGCCATTCGGCTTGTTTTGGTATATTCGTATCCTTTGTTTCTATATGTTGCCGATGATATGAGGCTTGTTCTATGTGATTCATCTCTGGTTGATGATTGTGTTTTCTCCTCTGGAGATATTTGTTATACTGTATGACCTTGCAGGTTTATTATTGTTCAGTTTATCTAACTGATTTGTTTAGCTAGACTGACCCGGGTATTTTATACTCGGGTCAGACCGAGATGTTTCAGGTTAGGTGCTTTGGACTTAGCCTCTTTTGCTTCCGCATGGACTATTCCGCTGACTCTTTTTTGTCTTAGCTTTTTGTGTAGTCCTTTCTGTTATAACTCTGATATGTATTTTATTGACTCGTCTGTATATTGTGGTTTTCTATATCACTTGACATGTATTATTTTGTATACTCTGCTTTGTATCAGTATATGTGTGTATATGATGGTTTACTGTTCTGTGATGTATATTACATTTGAGTTGTTATATTCTGTTCTGATAGATCCTCTAGCCATCTCTTGTTTTGTTTTAAGTATTCATTGGACATGTCGATCTGCTTGGTAAGGCAATTGTCGATGTATTCAATAGATAATTAAAGCAAGGCCATAGATGGTCGCTCCTAAACAGCTTTATTCTCCGTGTTAGCAGACGGTATTATCTATTAATACTCTTTGCTAGCATGGGTATAGAGGTGGGGCGTCACATTATTTTTCAGCAACAGAGAGGGAAGTATAAAACTTTTTCTTTTCAAAGTTCCTTTTAAAACAATTCTTTCAAATTATATCTAAATATTTATAACAGAAAATACTTCTAATAATATAATTATTATACTCCAACTTCATTCAAAAGAAATTTTCGAAAATCCCGGAACTTAAGTTCTAAAATTTCCAATTTGATTTATTTTATTTTCAATCTTATTTCAACTATTATTTATAAATTTCGCTACCTAACAACCAATACATCACGACCAAGTATATATATATATATATATATCATTTATAAAAATTTATTTTATATATAGAAAATAATAGGCAAAATTATTTCATTCGCCTATATTCAAAACAATATTGTGTCGATCTGTCCTATTAAGTGTTTAGAAATCCCTATTGATGTCATAACGTCCCATGCACTAACCAGAATTTATAAATACCAAACGGAACAGATTGACACAATATCAAAACATTTTTATAACACTAACAAATACGCTCTCTCATATACATACACTCAATAACTCATCATAAGGTATTACTACCCTATTAATAAAGAGTCAGACCGTACAAAGCTAAGTTTTCACTAAACCAAAGCTCTGATACCAGATGTAATGCCCCGCCTTTCTATCCGCTTTAAATCGACGATAAACCACGCACGTCAGACTTAAACCATATAGAAGGGAGGATTGTTATGGGGTAAATAAGAAAAATAGAGAAAGAAAAAAAAACAAAATAGAATCTTGCAGCAGGACGATAAAATATAATAATCAAATATACGGTTCATGATGCTGTTTACAATCGATTATACTTATACAATACATATCAGAGTACACATACCAGAGAATAATAATTAATACAGCGGAACTAAATGGTGCAGTGCAATAATATAATAGTTAATAATAAAAATCTTCATCTTCATTCTCTATAATAAAATCTTCAATTCCTGAAATGCTCGGACTGACCCGAGTGAATTGAAAAGACAAAACACTCGAGTCAGAACTAAAAGATCTTATGTAAGTTAAATCAACTGAAATAAATATGAGTGTAACGGCGTCGAAGATGTTTACGGGGTTTGACACCTCCTATCTAATGTCTAACGTGAGTACAGTAACTTAAGAGATGCTCAGTATTCACATCTCCTAAGGATCCGTTAAACTATTTACTATGTAGTAATATTTCTCTATTATAATAGTGTCTAATAGTAAAATAAACTTACTTTTAAATAGCGTTAAGGAGTGACCTAATATTCCCCTTTACACAAATAATGCCAATAGTCTATACAGTACCATAATACCTCCTGATCGGGAGGCTACCAGAGGATACTCCATAGGTACTACATAAATAGAAACTCGTACAAGGCTCACTAGGGTAGGTGAAACGGCACAACTAGGCAATGCCATGGTAGATATACCAATTGCTATCCGGGCTGGTGGTAATGCGTAGCAGATACTACCGCCCACCTCGAAAAATACCCCCAAAATCAAAAGTGACCACCGAATAAATCCAAAAGTCAGAGTATAATATCGAAGGAGTGCGTCCGATAAGAGGGGCTCCCTCTTTGGCCTGAGAATCGCTCCTGTTTTAGCCATCTTATGCCAACTCATGGGAGTCGGGTCCACGTATTTACCTAAAAGGAAAAGCCTCCACCATCCTACTTCATTCTGGAATCTCCACTGCGTATACGATTGTTAAAGTGGTTTTCGGAGTTGGTAGAGAGTATGACACTTCCGATCCCGCTCTCTTTAACAACCAAACGCCGCGGCCTTTTTGAAATATTTTATACTTTTAAAACCATAATATAATATCCACTTCAAATCCATATAAATGCGATATCATTTCCTCTTTTTAAAAACCAAATCAAATTTGATATCATTTTCAAATTCCTTTTCTAAAACCATAACATTTCAAAGTTATAATATTTCGAAACCAAAACTTGGAATATAGCCTTTCAAAACAAAAAACTTTGAATTTCATAACTTTGAAACATACTACACCACTTAAATGGTTTAAATATTTAATTACTTTATATAGTAAAATAGCTTCATTATCTTCACAAATCAATTCCAATATGGATTTTAAATTCCCAAATAAACCAATATAATTTCCATATATTTCAAATCTTTAATTATTCCACCATTTCAAAACTTATTTTTTGATAATTTCATATATATCAGTTTCAACTACTATTATTTAGATTTGAAATGTTTACTTAATAAATCAAATATCATTTTTAGTAAAACCTTTAGACTTCAAAATAACTAGATATTCTTCCAATTACATTAACTTGATAATATTCATTTAAACAAATTTGATATTCATTTAAATCCACTAAAAATGAATCAAGTTATAAAATCATACCTTTTAAATCTCAATTTATTTATATTTCAAATCAAATTTTTCGAGGAAAATCCTTAAATCTTAAATTCAAATCATAAATCTTCCAACCTTAATTTTATTTGAGTCGTTATAAACTCTATATACAATAGAATTTAAATAGATACTTAACCATATTATATAAAAGAAATCAAACTTTATTATTTAGCTTATTTTATAATTTAAAACAAATTTATACATAGCTGAATAAAAAAATAAAATAGCATTTATAAAACATCTAAAATCAATTTATGTATAGCCCATATATTTCTTTACAAAACCATAAAAATCATTTCAAAAATAATTTTATATATACACCGTGGTGCATGTACATAATTATCTATCCTATGGTCAAGTGATACGGGCATTTATCATTTCAGTCCGCAATTAAAATTAAAAATGCAGTTGTATATCATTTCAAACCGCAATCCCGAATCAAAATAAATGCATAACAACTTGCAGATTATGATGATATAAATAAAACATCCATTCATCCATAATAAAATCATACATCCATCATAATCATTATACAAAAAATCAATCAATATCAATATATAACTAATAATATATAACAGGTAACTAACTGACAGTTATATTCAATAATAACTTAAGTAACGATTTAATTTAAATAAATGCAATTAACTAAGTGATGATTAAAAATATACAACAGTCATAAATGAATTCATAATCACAACATAAATTAATTTAACAAACATAAGATATTTTAGAAGTTGCGAGTGGGTTAAAACACTCTCCTTTTGAATTCGAATTGAATTTAAATCCAATTTAAACCCAAAAATTGCACAGTCTCCAAATTCGTCCAAACCAGCGCCAAATTGTTCGGAATTTCAATACGATCCTAATAAAAAAACCGCGCATGAATTGGATGTCGTATGTGGAAGATATGGCGATTAGTGTGTTTGAATTTTAATATTTAATTAAAACAACAAAAAAACAAAACTCACCCTAAATCCTACTAGCCACGTCACTGGTGCAGTGTGTCTAGCAAAGAAAACGCATGCTACTTCATTTTCCAGGCATAGAAACGAAGCACGCAGAAAACCCATTTGATCGATCATTGACCATGGTTCCCTCTCGCTTACGGCCATCAGAGGCCGGCCGACCTACCTCTTTCTCCACGTCACGACGAGCCGCACCCCAGCACCACACACTTCACCTTCGGCCACCCCAAACGCCGCACGCCGCCGCCTTCTACCAAACCCTAATTGAATTTAATACGGCGATCTAGCTGTTAAACCATCACATAACCCACATGGATGCGACCCCCTCGGCTCTCTCTACATTACTGCAACTTCGATTTGTCGATCAGCTGCAGTTGATTTTGACGCAATGGATGGCCGAAAATTGTTCTTCGATTTCTGGACAAATAATGTGTCGAATCGAAAAACGAGTTGCAGATCTGAGTTACGCTCTTCGAGAGCTTCGAATTGATATAAAATTTGGCATATATTGTGAAGTTTGAAATTTCAGCTTTGGATTTGATTTGGGATTGCAATTGCAATTAGCGTTTGTCTGCCATTGAAGTGAGGAGGTGAATAGAACATATAGAAATAAGGAACAGAGGCCGCTAGGGTTTATAGCAGGATATATGTAGGCAGGGTTGACATTTGAATAGATGGATAAGATAGATTTACGTGCTAACGCCAAAGTGGCCCAAAAAGCCCGTTTCAACTCTGGAACGAAATTGGGTCAACCCATGTATCAGAATAGGTGTTCTAAAATATTTTAAACACAATGGAAAAGGTTACAAGTTCAAATTCCATCGTATGAAGAAGTTATGCTAAAATTAAATTATTTTTCAAATTGATTTCAATTGATTCCAATTTCATTGATTTCAAGGCGTTTCGAGTCCGTACGATCAAACGACAAATCCGATCGCTACGAAACTTGAAACCCTACAATAATTCACTGTTATGGATCCGATGAAACTTGTTTCGTCGAAATTTGAGTCAGTGTCCAAAATGGCTATTTTTATATTAACTAAATAAATTAAAAATAAATTAATTAAATCACTTTTCAATTTCAGCTCTATAATTAAAAAAAATCATCGATTTTAACTTTCTTAATCATTTACACTAAATTAACCAAATTTAAACGTCAATTTAGAGTTCATTGATTTATAAATTTCAGTGTTAACTTCAAATTTTATTAAATTCAAAATTATAAATTTAATTTCCAATAATTCAGTTTAATTTGCTTTCCATTTATTATTCTATCAATTTCATCTTATGTATAATTATCTTGATTTATATCTTAGTGCACTAAAAATTCCCAATTTCATCTAATTTCAGCTAACATGGTAACTAATATCATTAAGTTGCAAAATTTGACTTCCAATTCTATTTAATAGACTAAATAAATATGTAACCCAAAATAATTGATACCATTAACTTTTTATTCATTTATAAGTTTATTGCTTACACAAATGCTACCCTTTGTTTCATAACACTAATTCATTCCATTTCCATTTATTACCTTATTTTATTAGTAAGTCACCATTTTAAATTATAAATTTACCTTTTATATCTCATTATAAATAAATGTACACATAAATTAAGATTTTAAATCAAATTAAACATTTCATCTTGGTTCCATTATTTTATTACATCAACTATTACTTTATAATTAAAATTAACGTTTCTTATTCATTTTGTTACATTCACAGTCTCCGTTATTGTCTCAAACTTGCAAATGTAATATTGAAGTTTACTTAATTCTAATTAATTTTCCATTTAAATTTAATAGACCAATTAACAGGTAACTTATAACGATCGTTATTATACTTTAAATTTACACTTAAGTTTATGTTATACTCAACTAATTGTTGCCACCAACTCTTAAACATATCACATAAATTATCATTTCCAAACAATTATATATAGAACATTGATTTCATTAAATAACTATTTATTCATTATTAATGCATTGATTAATTCAATAATTCCATTTGTTTTCCTTACATAAATTTATTACCAAATGTTCTATTTAAAATCAATTATAACCCTGCAATTGTTCCAATCAATTGGAATTGCATTAAATTAATTATTTATTACTTTACATCATCCTATAACCCAGTTATACCATTTTCCATTATTTCATTTATTGCAATTCCATTCAGTTTACACAATTCAGCTTTAATTAACTTCGTTGTTATATTCCATCCCAGTTATTATTTCATTATTTATTATAATTGCTTACATCATATGAATTCCTTCTATTACCCTAAATCAGACATTAATTCATACAATACCTACATTTATGTACATAATTTGCATACATAAATCTGCATCCAATTACATTTAATATTCCTAATAAATTTACTTACTTGGTCTCATGCTTTTTATTACACCAATTACTACCTTATAATAAGTTTACGTTTCTGTTCTATTTACACTTCACTTTCCGTTGTTTTATAAATTATTAACCTTATTTGGCATTATTACGTTTTAATTTACTTATTATTTCATTAATAAGTTACAAAAATTTATTTCTCCAAATATTAAATCACAAAGTCCTATTTAATTTACCATTGCTACATTTTTTCTTTTAACGTTTGCTTCATTATAAATTATAAATTTTTTTCTTTCTCAATTTAATTACGAAGATCCGATTAAATTAACCAATTTATTTATTAAAATTTACGGGTCGTTACAATAAACATAACTGGCTTAATACATAACGGAAACAATTTTAAAACAGAATTCCTAAATAGCTATCCGTTAGCCACCTGCTCATCTTAATATGCTTTATTCACCAAAATCTGCTAAAATCTAAACCCTCAACCTGCTCAAATCAACTTTTGAGCACTTGAGAGTTTAAGGGGAAGCAAAAACTTCGAGTCAAATTTAAAGCCTGGTATGAATAATTTCTATTACATCTCAGTTTACTGATAGATAGTGACACCACACCACCTAGCAGAACGAGATTCCCCTCACTAATATCTCTTTTCAAAACATATATTTTGCACATCCGTCCCTACAGCCAAATTATTTAATCAACTAATTATAACAATATAGCAATATCCAATATGCTAAAACAGGAAATGAAATAGACTATTAGTCTAAAATCTGAACTATCTATTCTACATTCTGAGTTATCTACTCTTTTATGGACCATCTATCCTTAAATTGATTATAGTAATATCTTTTATGCTAGATAATGATCTATCTTCCCAAAATAGGTAAAAAGAGTGGACTAACTATCCTTAAAAATTTAGCAAAATCCGTTGTGCTGATAAATGAACTATCTTCGCATATCAGAGCTGAATGCTCTCTCTGGACTAAATGTCCTCTTAGCTAACTGCCCTCAAAATGGACTAGTTGTCCGAATTTAAAATGAGCCGACCTCCTAAATTTTCTTTTGGGTTAACTACCCTTTAAAATATCTGAGCTAACTGCTCTACAAAGTATCTGAGCTAACTGCTCTTTAAATTTTCCTTGAAAACCCTTTCAAAACAATTAAGTCCGTCAAATCATATATATATATAAGGAAAACATATCTTTAGCTTTACTCTAAGCTATTTTTTGCCATGATATATATACCTTACTCAAAATAATGTTGATGATGTCCAGTAAGGATTGTCTATCCTTTTTAAAATAAGTTAAATTCCTTTATAACTTAAAACATTAGGCCATCTGCCTAGTTCTTATATTCAAAACCTTTGTTTAAAACCCTTAAACAACTTTTCGAAAACATAGAAGGCAACTCCTTCAAAACCATTCATAAAACCGTTCGAAAGTATTGAAGGTAGCTCCTTCATATCCTTTAATAAACCTTTCAAAATCATTGAAGGTAACTCCTTATAAACCTTTTAAAAGCCGTCCTTTTACAAGATTTAGAACATATGACATCTTCCTTCTAAATCCTCTAAACTTTAGCCTTTCAAAACCATTGCAAAACCATACCTTTCGACATTGTCTGAGGGTCCTACCTTTCGACCTTGTCGGAAGGTCTCTTTTCGACCTAGTCGAATGGTTTCACCTTATGACTTGTCGAAGACATTGGGTTCAATTTAAAAATAGTGGAAACCTTTTAAACCATTCAAAGTTAACTACTTCGAAACCTTTAAAATGTTTCGACTTAAGACATTTGGATTATGCAAAAGGATTAGAAAAACAATGGAGTTGAATGCAAGTACTTCGAAACCTTTAAAAAACCTTTCGAAACCATTGAAAAACAATGAAATGTTGGCATTGGAACCATCCCTTCAGAATCAATGGAGAGAGGCGACAAGTTTAAGAAAACAAAAATAACATTTGACTCCATCTGTGTCGAAAGGTTAGGAAGCGGCAACTATGCTTTCGGCCTTGATAAAAGCTAACCTTTCGACCTTGTCGAAAGATTTCATTTAAAACAAGAAAAAAAACCAATCGAAACCTTTGGACAATTTTGAAAGCTCTTCGTTGAAAGCTAGCGGCGCATTTTCTTTAAACCAAAAAAAACTTCATCTCTTTCGAAACCTATAAGCTTTCATCCCTAAACCATTCAACTCCACCCAATTCACTATGTATTAGTTTCCTGATACCATGTGCATTGGTATTTGACCTAGCCGGAAGGTGTGATACATTTCAACCTTGCCGGAAGGTCAGAAATGAAGGCGGAAGCTTTGCCGAAAGGGTTGAAATAGAATAAAGACTATTTATTTGTACTTTAAAACAGTTCTTTTGTACCCCACCTGCCCTGTTTATCTAAATTTGATTGGTTGTCAGAATTTTATATTCAAAAGTGCGACCAACTTTCTTTGTTTGGAAATTTGAATAATTTTGAAAATGCACATTTCTCCTTTATAATTACATAAAATATTTAAGTCCTATACCTTAAATAATTTTATATAATTCAAACACCTTCAAAAATCCTAGAAAAATTCCAAAAAATCAAATAGTATGTTCTCTTTAACATATAAAATTTTCAAACCCAAACTGTAATTATTTTTCCCGTAAATAATTTTATAATCCAAATTAACCTTTTCTTCCATAGAAAATTCGTAGCAATTCCACAAAAAATCTGAAATTCAAAACCCATCTCTAAAATAACTTTTTAGATCATTCTAAAAATTCACAAGGCTAACGAATGTCATATAATAGGGTTTTATATCAAAACATGTCATAAAATCTATGTGAACATATATAAATCATCAACATGCATATATAATCTTTTTATCATTCAAACACATGGAAAATCTTTGCAAAATAATTTGGAATTAACCTTCAAACCGAAAGAAAAATTATTTGGAGATGTAAATATTATTCACCTTTTGTTTTAATGATTAAGGAGCTTGAGATTTTAATGAGTTTGATTTGAATTTGCTTTCCTTAAGCTTTTCTTTTGTTCCTCATCTTCTTCCTTTGTTAATTGTGGTCGGCCAAGCTTTTTAAATTTTAGAAAATGAGAAGGAACCTATGTTTTGAAATACACGACCTTAGGAAGACAATATAGCAATGGCCCCTTTTCCATAATACCCCTCCTCTAATTCATTTTAAACCCTTCATTTAATTTATTTGTTAAAAGGCACGACTAATTAATTAAGTCAAGTCTCAATCTCCTAATCAACATATTACTTTATTTAGTTTATCTAACTAAATCACTTAAATAATGTTATCAAAAATCTAGGGTGTTACATTGAAATTGAAAATTGAATTGAAATTAATTCAAATTGGAATTGAATTGAAATTTATTGTAATTTAAATTGAATTAATTTGAAATCAATTTGAATTAAAATTGGAGTCGAAGTTAATTCGAATTGAAATTGAGATGGAATTGATTTAAATTGAAATGGAAATTGAAATTGATGTGAATTGAAAGAATTGGAATTGAATCGGTTTGACTTTAAAACTATTTTCTAAATAAATTATTTTATTATATAAACTGTTGAAAAAAATCTATCTTTTTAGATGTTTAGTCACTTTCATTTTCCAAACTATTTTACTATATAAACCATTTTCAATGCTCAAACTATTTTATATTAAGATATTTTAAACTTCAAAATATTTAAGAAATTTCAAACTATTTTCTAAAAATTCATCCGGTCAAAGTAGGAATGTTTATATTTAAATCATGGATTTAACTGTGAATTGGGTTAAAATGATGTTATAACCCAAATTGTAATTCAAATCAAATTTTGAAGTGAAAATGATTTTCAAATGGAAATTGAAATATTTGAAGTAAATATGATATCTCTAAATGAAATTGATTTTGAAATGAATATGATATTTTGATATCAAGTATGAATCGTTTCGAAATGTAAAAGTATCACCGGTGCGTAAAATGATGTTTGGTTGTTAAAGAGACCGGGCCTCTTATTGGCATGCTCTCTGTCAATATTAGAACATTTTAACAACTATGTACATGGAGGAGACTCCAAAACAAAGTGGTTGGATTTGGTGTCGTTTGCTGGATTTGAAGAAAGAGAATGATGATGGATAGACCCAGTGTAACAGCCCTGACTCGACCTTCGAAAATTGGCACTGAATACATCACCCGTATTCGAATGCCGCAGATCCAAATGTCGAATCTGCTTTGTCGGAGCTTATAACACATTAAGTACAACAACACATCAGAAGAAAAGAATATATCATCAATATACAACATTTGATATAATATTTTGATACAATGAATATCAAATATTAGAGCCAAGAGATATACAACCGCGAAAAGCTAATGCCAATACAATTCCAAGTGAAAAAGCTAGAACCCAACATCTGGCAACTCCATTGCCAAAGCTCCAATGCTAGAAAGGCTCCAAACCAGAAAGTGAGAATCACCATCCATGCTGAAGTGAAGCAAATCGATCCAAACGCAATTTCCAATGTCCAAAGATTGAATGCCACCGAATCTACACCTACTAGCTGATTATCAGAAAATCTAACTCTAGACTGCCCGTGTGGAAAATTGTGGGCATCCAGAGTTTAAGAAGGGAACAATAAACTCCAGGTGAATCATGGGACTGGTATGAGCAAATAAAAACAGTTTTCTTTAAAACAAACAATAAAAGAAGTAAAAGAAATCCTCAATGTTTTTTTGGAAAATGAAAATACCATAAGGCCTCCCACCGCACACACAATGCGAATGCAGAATTAGAGGAGATTTCTCCTTATGATAGTCAAAGATGCTTGATATTCAAATACCTTTTGATATTATAATTAGTGCATAGTGCGGGAAACCTTTCGAAATTATAACATTAATCTTAGCTAGCATAGACATTTCGAACTATGCCTACCATAGCCACCATCTAAATAGTGGGGCGCCACCATAAATAAATGGAAGGTTATACAACTAAAACCGTACAAGGCGCGTATTGGATGATTGGAATTCCAACAAATGGTCAGGCAAAGGATACATAAAATAGAACGCATCTAGAGGGACGTCCCCGAGAACCTAACCGGATCTCTACTACACAAGGTCAGGTTACCTTTAGGTAACTACTGACATGATTATGCCACCCCCCGGTCGTTACCAACCTTTTTCCGAGGAGCCTATCAACCAACAACCACAAAGCAATAAGTTTTGCAGCAACCATAAAGTTAAGTATCTAGGCTCCATACCAAGATACCATGTATAATCCAGATGGAAATGGACATGCCCTCAGGGGGCGCTACCCTAAAATAACCTTGCTACAAAGATTATTGTTTCTACCATTATCGGGTTGAGAGGCTCGACGAAGTCACGTCCACAAAGCTACGCTTTTCAAGAAGTTATGCTTCGTTCAATAAATGAACAACAGCACTTTGCATGCCACATTACCAAATTGGGAATGTATCATAGTAACCATCAACTACATAACCTCTGAGCTTGTATGTCTCAGAGAAGGGTGTTAAGTTAAGAGAATAAATCTCCTCCACTAAACAGAAATGTATTCGATAGAAACCAGCTTTACATCTCAAAGTGTAATGTCAGACACACATCCATACAAGTCTGTTCCAGGTTCGAACAGAACCGAACACACTTCACAAAGAAGCCCTTGTAATCCGGGTATTCACAAAACCTATCGGACTCCCCATCACATATGGAGATCTCTATACTGGCATGACTTAGTGTAGAGACAATCGACCGGTAATCCTTTCGTTCTCGAAAATACCCGGTCTTCACCACTGATCTTCAAATGCTATCCATATCGTTGTATCATTATTCAGAATGAGTTATATGACACAAGGTCCTCTTCCGGCTAAACCGAATAATGAGCGCAATATTTAAAACTATATGGATATTGGGATCTTAGTTAAGTCACACTTAAAGCCCAAAAACCTTTCTTCAAATGTTTTAAACAAATTACCCTTTCCAATCTTTTAAACAAAAAGATTCAGTTCACAAAGTTCACCAATCTTTCGCAAAGATTCATTCATAGCCTTTCAAAACAATTTCCCTTTCAAATCTTTTATTCAAAAGATACACATTTAAGATTCTCTTCCATTTCATAACAAGTTTCAACAATCTTTTACAAAGATTTATTCATAGCTTTCAAAAACTATTTCATTTCAAACTTGAAATCCTTTGAACACAAATTGGAAATCCTTTCTTTAAATGAATGTTATTATTATGTGAAAAAAAGTAGTTTTCGTTTCGAAAAAATCTGATTACATTTGCACGAATTAGAACCCTTCAAGTCTAATACTTGGTTAAATTCAAATTTCCAAAATACTTTGAAAATGGTTTAAAAGCCCATATAAACACATTTGTAACTTTTATAACCTTTTTAAACCATAATTCCTAAATACAGAATTTGATTTCAAACCTTGAACTCAAATCAAATTATTTAAATTTCAAAACTTTATCAAGTTATTCAAAATAACTTTTATCTTTAAAATTCCTTGTCAAACATTTTCCATATTTAACCCACTTTCATTTTCAAAACTATTTGGATTCAAAATTCAATTTTAAAACCATTTCAAAATCTGTTACTTAACCAATTTCCTCGTTCAATCCATATTTGTATGTGTATAGTGTAGTCCAAGGGTTTCACATAATAGTGCAACATCATCAATCATCACATATTCAAGCACATCAATATCGATAAGCGGTATATTCCTATAACGCTTATCATCCATTCATAGATTCACAAATAACATACAAATATATTATAGATAAATAAATAAATTATACACAGCTCAATTCACAGAACAAAATATCACAGTTCGGCTAGGACAATCAATTCAAGGCATCTCATACAATACAAACATTCTTAAGCAATCCAAGCATTCAATAATCGTTTATAGGTACGATTAATTAATTGTTTAATCCTTAGTTAATTAAATTAAATTAATTACTTATGGATTAATTACTTAATCCTGATTATAACTTAACTTAAATCAGATTAATAAATTACTAATCCCGGTTAATTAACATTAGTTAATTACAAACCATTTTAATTAATTAACCTTTAGCCATTCATTAATCAACCTTTTAAAAATAAATTAATCAACCTTTAATTATTAATTTATCAACCTTGATTAATAAATTAATCAGCCTTTAATCATTAAATAATCAACCTTTAATTATTTAATTATCCTTTAAATTTAGTTACCCTTAATTGGTTAATTAATAAATTAATTAACCCTTAATTAATTACCATTAATTAATTAATTATTCCTTAAACTAATTAATAAACCTTAAATATTAATTAACCAAAATTTAATTATTAATTAATTTATCCTTAATTATCGGTTGATTAATCCTAAATTAACAGTTAATCAATCTTTAATTAATCTTTAATTATGGATTAATTAATAAAACCTAATTATTAATTAATGAAACTTAATTACAAATTAAGTATTTCTTAATTTATAGTTAATTAACTCTCACTAATCACTTAATTGATCAGTCTTAATTAATTAGTTAGTTAATTAATTAATTAATTCTTAATTACACTTAATTACTTAATTAATTAATCTCTAATCATTAATCAATAATCTTTAATTATCTAATTAATGATCTTTAATTACAAATTGCATAACCCTTAAATTAATTATCTTTAAATCCTTAATTGTTTATTAATTAAATCAACTAATTACTCTGAATTAATTTCTTAATTATTCCCATATAATTAATTTAAATTAATTAATTATACTTAGTTTCCTTTAATTAATTTAATTAACATCAACACATTAAATCCTTAATTATCTTAAGATAAAATATTATCTTATAAATGCCTTAATTACCATTAACATATTTAAACCCTTTTATCTTTATAATTAATCTTTACTTATTAACTCATTAATTAAATTTTAAAATAAAATAATCATTTAACTTGATAAATTAAAGTTATCAAAACATAACTTCCTTAAATGTTTTTAAAATTATCGAGTAATAATTTTAAAACTAATTTCACATTAAATTTAAAAACTTCCTTTTATAAAAATCTTTAAATTTCATTACTAACTAGAATTTACAATAGCTTTGAACTTTACTTAATAAAATTTAAATTTAACAAATTTTCAAAATATCTTAACAAAATATTAAAGAAATATTTATTATATAAAAAGTAATTTATATAAAAATGTTTAAACTAATTTTAATTTTAAATTTCAAAAACCTTGTTTTTAAAAATCTTTTAAACTACTCAACGCATTGCTTCGGGTCAAACCCGAAGACCACTCGGGTCTAACCCCGAGTTTCTTCTTCTTCCCATTTTTTTAAAACTTAGATTTTTTTTAAAGTTAAAACCCTATAGGCTAACACACAAAATCTACTCAAGTCACCCAACCTACTACCCAAATACCTCTTCGAGGCAACAACCAAACCCAAACAACTGACATGAAAGCCACCTCGTACACATGCATCAACCACTGCAGAGCTCCGATCCCACGACACTCTCGGCACACCACCCATCGTCGCATCAACCCATCCTGACCACCAAAATACAATCACAAGCTCTCGAGCATGATCGAGCATTCCAGTAGAATCTGAAACAAAAGCCTATGTCAAAAAAACCCATCGACCGCAGTACTCCGACAACCAAAGGTTGAGCGACTTTGGCCACACCCTGCCGATCCACCATGCCGACCCACCATGCCACCATTTCCTAGAGTTTCATGCAACTAGCATCACCAGATATGCCACGGTGATCCTATTCCCAATCTAGACAAAAACTAGGGTTCAAAAACCTTTTGGTCCACCGTCGATGCCACAGTCCATGATCGCCGCATCCACCATTTTTTCCAAACACCCCGATCATCATTCTAGCTCCAAACGAAATTCCGACCACTCAAGTTCCTCTGGCCAGCAGTAAATGCTCAAAAACCATATTCAGACATTACCAAAATGCATACTCAATACCAAGTTAAAAATTGTGATTTTTGTTTTAAAATTCCTAACTTCTAGAGACGATTCAAGATATATATTTGAATTAATAAAATTCAACATTTGATTTTATGATATCATTAAGATTACTACTTTATTTCCATATGCAAGCATATTTTCAAACTTAAATACTTGTACATACTTTTAGTGCTTTGATTATGTTAAAACTATACTATTTTGTTTGAAAACCAAGTCCTAACAGTGATTTAATAAAAATATATTAAATTTTGATTTTGTCTTAAACTCTGTAACATGGAAACAGAAAAGCACAGATATGCACATTCAACATATACAAATATACAGAGATCATACATATGCAAACAATCTTCATCACAGAAAATTCACATGCAACCAATAATTATTTACTTAAGCTTATTAATATATGTTTACTCACCTTGAGAAAACGTAGAGAGCTTGAAACTGGATAGAGAACTGAAGCTTTTGAAATAGTTTCTGATTTTTAAAACTTTGTATTGCTTGATTTCTTTAAAAATGAAAAGCATTGAATTTTTAGAAGAAATACTTTGATCTTGGTTACTAGAAACTTTGATGACTTGAATTGTTTGAAAGCTTGCTTGTAGATAGTTGCTTGACAAACCTTTCTTCAGGATGCATTTGAAGAAGTTACAGGTTTTGAAAATGCTTTGAGGAGGTTACAGGCTTGATGTTTTATTTTTTTTGAATATGATTTTGTGGTGGGTTTGCATACTGTTTTACAGATATTGATTTTTAAAGGAGATGTTTTCGGGTTTGAGAAATTAATTACATGGTTTTGAAAAAAATGGTTTCAGGCCTTTGATCTTGAGTTTAGTTTACTTTGAAAATAAGAAGATAAGAAAAAGAATGAAGGAAGAAGATGTAAGTTTATATTATGTACATTATGGTTTATTAAAATTAAAGAAAAAGAAAAAGAAAAAGAAAATTAAAGAAGGACACTTGTTCAATTTGTTACATTTGTCACAAACCCTTATTTAACTCTTAAGACATGTATTTAACATGATTAAGAAACTAACACTTGTCATTACTTATTTTTATATTATTTTTAAAAGATTTAAAAGCTTTTATTATTCATTTTCCTAACAAATAAGTGCTTTTTATTAATTTATAAAAGCTTTTCTTAATTTTATATAAATAAAACTTTTAAAAGAAAAAAAACCAATTACATTCTAAATAAAGTCATATATAATATATTTAATCCATTTTTTAAATGTAAATATAAAATTTTTATGTTTATTTTACGATTTAATAAACACTATCTTAATTTATAGAAATAAATTCTTTTAAGGAAAACAAATCGTACTTTAAATAAAACCTTTATCCATATATTTTTATATCCAAAATATTTTCGAGATATAAACCCTTTCAAATTCCAAATTTGAATCCAAGATTTAAGTTTTAAAAATCCAGTTTATTTTTCAAATATATATTTTTTGAATTTCAAATCAAAATTCTATTTAAAATTAATTTATATACATATAATTAAATAACAAACAAATATCTTATTTTATTTGGAAATTTTTAAATAAATTCACCAATTAAATCCAAAAATTTATATAAATTATCAATTTAAATTTTACTCAAAAAAATCGAGATTGCTACAGATTCCCCCTCTTAAGAAAATTTGGTCCTCGAAATTTGCTGGACAGAGACACAACAAAGAACAGATGAACACAGAGAGGAATGGTTCACTAGATCAAACTGAATATTTTTTCTGCATTTGGCTTATCAAATCAGAATATCAACAATAGATATGAGAATAAACTCATTTCATATTTCACAAGATACTCGGGTCACCAGATTTACGAAGATATACAGGGCATATGTTAGTCCGAAGGATAACTGACCGTTAGTAGAATATATCGAGACCCAAACAATAGATAAATGGATTTAATCTTCCATAATTTTTTTAAACACTAGGTACAGATTCCAAACTCAGGTCAGAATATCTTAAAGTTTACACCAGCTTGTCCCTCTTTGGACTTTAATCCTCACAAGAAATCTCAATAAAAAATTCCAAAACTGGATTTTAACCGAAATCGTTTTATCGATACAAATTAAGTTAACTTCATACTTAATTAACCAACTTATTTCAAATAGAATTTCAAATTTATTAGATTTAAAAACGAAAAGATGATAGAAATTTGATGAAGAGAATAAGAAATAGAAACTTATCTATAACGATTAGCAAGGCCATCACCACACTGAAGCTTCTCCCTCGAGCTGCCACGAAGAAATCAAAGAATTGAAATCGGATGATGATCAAAGAGATTGATAGAAAAATTGTTCTTGTTTTTGTTACAGGATACCGACCAATTATAGTCGTATTTCCCTGTTCCCTACCTCGTCCTCTTCTTGCACTCATACTTACTATCAGTGGATAGCAAGAAAATTTACAGAGGCACATGGACGGATATCTTAAGGATACTCATTCTAGGGCATACCTCACCCTATCTCTAATGAGTTACCTAATGTGTTATACTCTTGAGCTAAAGTTTCAACCTTCAGCTCCGATACCATTGTAACGGCGCTGACTCGACCTTCGAAAATGGGCACTGAATACATCACCTTTATTCGAATGCCGCAGATCTAAACGTCGAATCTGGTTCGCCGGAGCTTATATCACATTAAATACAACAACACAACAGAAGAAAAGAATATATCATTAATATACAACATTTGATACAATATTCTAATACAGTGAATATCAAACATCAGAGCCAAGAGATATACAACAGCGGAAAGATAATGCCAATAGAATTCCAAGTGAGAAACCTAGAATCCAACATCTGGCAACTCCATTGCCAAAGCTCCAAAGCTAGAAAGGCTCCAAACCAGAAAGTGAGAATCACTATCCATGCTGAAGTGAAGCAAATCGATCCAAATGCAATTTCCAATATCCAAAGATTGAATGTTATTAAATCTTCACCTACTAGCTGATTATCTGAAAATCTAACTTTAGACTGCCCATGTGGAATATTGTGGGCACTTAGAGTTTAGGAAGGGAACAATAAACTCCAGATCAGTCATGGGACTGGTATGAGCAAACAAAAATAGTTTTCTTTAAACAATAAAAGAAGTAAAAGAAATCCGCAATGCTTTTTTTTGGAAAATGAAACTATCATAAGGCCTCCCACCGCACACACTATGCAAACGCAAAATTGGGGAAGATTTCTCCTTATGATAGTCAAACATGCTTCATATGTAAAAACCTTTTGATATTATTATTACTGCATAGTGCGGGAAACCTTTCAAAAGTATAATATTAATCTTAGCCAGCATAGACATTTCGAACTAGGCCTACTATAGCTACCATCTAAACAATGGGGCGCCACCGTAATTAAATAGCAGTTTATACAACTAAAACCGTACAAGGCGTGTATTGGATGATTGGATTTCCAACAAATGGTCAGGCAAAGGAACTTCCTGCATAAAATGGAACGCCTCTGGAGGGACGTCCCTGAGAACCTAACCGAGTCTCTGTTACACAAGGCCGTGTTACCTCTGTAACTAGGTAACTACTGACACGAGTATGCCACCCCCCGGTCGTTACCAACCTTTTTCCGAGGCGCCTATCAACCAACAACCACAAAGAAATAAGTTTTGCAGCAACCACAAAGTTAAGTATATGGGGTCCATATTATGATACCACTTATAATCCAGAAGGAAATGGACATACCTTCGGGGGCGCTACCTTCAAATAACCTTGCTGCAACGATTCCTGTTTTGACCATTACCGGGTTGTGAGCCTCGACGAATTCACGTCCACAAAGCTATGCTTTTCACAAAGCCATGCTTTGATCAAAAAATGATCAGCAGCACTTCGTATCCCACATTACCAAATTGGGAATATATCACTAGTAACCATCAACTGCATAACCTCTTAGCTCGTACGTCTCAGAGAAGGGTGTTAAGCTAAGAGAATAAATCTCCGCCACCGAACAGAAATGTATTTGATAGAAACCAGCTTTTCAAAGTGTAATGTCAGACACACATCCATGCAAGTCTGTTTCGGGTTTGAACAGAACCGAAGCACTTCACAAAGAAGCCCTTGCAATTCGAGTATTCACAATCCTGATCGGACTCCCCATCACATATGAAAATCTCTATACCGACGCGACTCAGTGCAAAGACAATTGATGGGTAATCCTTTCATTCTCGAAAATACCCGGTCTTCAAATACTATCCATATTGTCATATCATTATTCGGGATGAGTTATATGACACAAACTCCTCTCCCGGTTGAACCGAATATTGAGCACAATATTTAAAACTATATAGATATTGGGATCTTAGTTAAGTCACACTTAAAGACCAAAAACCTTTCTTTAAATGATTTAAACAAATTACCCTTTCCAATCTTTTAAACAAAAAGGTTCATTTCACAAAGTTCATCGATCATTCACAAAGATTCATTCATTGCCTTTCAAAACAATTTCCCTTTCAGATCTTTTATTCAAAAGATACACCTTTAAGATTCTCTTCCATTTCAAAACAAGGTTCAACAATCTTTCATAAAGATTTATTTATAGCTTTCAAAAACTATTTCATTTCAAACTTGAAATCCTTTCAACACAAATTGGAAATCCTTTCTTCAAATGAAAGCTATTATTGTTTGAAAACAAATAATTTTCGTTTTCAAAAAATCCGATTAAATTTGCACGAGTTAGAATCCTTCAAGTTTAATACTTGGTTAAATTCAAATTTCCAAAATACTTTTAAATTTTTTTAAAATACCATATAAAAACATTTGTAACTTGTATAACCCTTTTAAACTATAATTCCCAAATACAGAATTTGATTTCAAATCTTGAATTCAAATTCAGATCAAATTATTTAAATTTCAAAACTTTATCAAGTTATTCAAAATAACTTTTATCTTTAAAATTCCTTGTCAAACGCTTTCCATATTTAACCCAATTTCATTTTGAAAACTGTTTGGATTCAAAATACAATTTTAAAACCATTTCAAAATCTATGACTTAACTAATTTACTCCTGCAATCCATATTTTTGTGCGTATAGTGTAGTCAAGAGGTTTCACACAATAGTGCAACATCATCAATCATCACAGATTCAAGCAAATCAATATCGATAAGCGGTATATTCCTATAACGCTTATCATTCATTCACAGATTCGCAGATAATATACAAAAATGTTACAGATAAATAAATAAATTATACGCAGCTCAATTCACAGAACAAAATATCACAGATCAGCTAGGACAATTAATTCAGGGCATCTCATACAATACAAACATTCTTAAGCAATCTAAGCATTCAATAACCATATATAGATAGGATTAATTAAATGTTTAATCCTTAGTCAATTAAATTAAATTAATTACTTATAATTACTCAATCTTGATTATAACTTAACTTAAACCAGATTAATAAATTACTTATCCCGGTTAATTAACATTAATTAATTACAAACCATTTTAATTAATTAACCTTTAACCATTCATTAATCAACCTTTTAAAAATAAATTAATCAACCTTTAATTATTAATTTATCAACCTTGATTAATAAATAATTCAACCTTTGATCATTAAATAATACCCCTTTAATTATTTAATTATCCTTTAAATTAATTACCCTTAATTGATTAATTAATAAATTAATTAACCCTTAATTAATTACCATTAATTAATTATTCCTTAATCATTAATTAATAAACCTTAATTATTAATTAACCAAAACTTAACTACAAATTAATTAATCCTTAACTACCGGTTAATTAATCCTTAATTAACAACTAATCAATCTTTAATTAATCTTTAATTACAGATTAGTTATCCTTTTAATTATTAATTAATAAACCTAATTATCAATTAATAAAAATTAATTAAAAATTAAGTATTTCTTAATTTCTAGTTAAGTAACCTCTAATTACTTAATTAACTACTCACTACTCACTTAATTAATCAATCTTAATTAATTAATTAATTAATTCTTAATTACACTTAATTAATTAATTACATAATCTCTAATCAATAATCTTTAATTATCTAATTAATGATATTCAATTATAAATTAAATAACCCTTAAATTAATTATCTTTTAAATCCTTAATTATTTATTAATTAAATCAATTAATTACTCTTAATTAATTTCTTAATTAATCCCATATAATTAATTTAAATTAATTAATTATACTTAATATCCTTTAATTAATTTATTTAACATCAAGACATTAAAATCTTAATTATCATAGGATAAAACATTATCTTATAAATGCCTTAATTACCATTAACATATTTAAACCCTTTTTTCTTTATAATTAATTTTTACTTAATTAACTCATTAATTAAGTTTAAAAAAAAATCATTTAACTTGATAAATTAAAGTTATCAAAACATAACATCCTTAAAATGTTTTAAACATTATCAAATAATAGTTTTAAAACTAATTTCGCATTAAATTTAAAAACTTACTTTTATAAAAATCTTAAAATTTCATTACTAACTCAAATTTAAAATAACTTTAAACTTTACTTAACAAAATGTAAATTAAACAAATTTTCAAAACTTCTTAATGAAATGTTAAAGAAAATATTTATTATATAAAAAGTAATTTATATAAAAAGATTTAAACTAATTTTAATTTTAAATTTCAAAAACCTTGTTTTTAAAAAATTTTTAAAACTACTCAACACATTGCTTCGGGTCAAACCCGAAGGCCACTCGGGTCTAACCCCGAGATTCTTCTTCTTCTTGCCATTTTTTATAAAAACTTGGAATTTTTTTAAAGTTAAAACCCTGTAGGCTAACACACAAAATGTACTTGAGTTTAAACTCGAGTCACCCAACCTACTACCCGGATAACTCTACGAGGCAACAACCAAACCGAAACAACTGACATGAAAACCACCTCGTGCACATGCACTAACCACCGCTAGAGCTCCGACCCTTCACGGCACTCTTGGCATACCAGCCAACGTCATAGCAACCCATCACGACCACCAAAATACAATCACAAGCTCTCGAGCAAGATCGAGCATTCCAGTCGAATCTGAAACAAAAGCCTATGCCATAAAAACCCATTGACCGCACTGCTCCGACAACCAGAGGTCGAGCGACTCTGGCCATACCCTGCCGACCCACCATGCCACTATTTCCTAGAGTTTCATGCAACTTGCATCACCAGAGATGCCGTGGTGATCCTATTCCCGACCTAGTCAAAAACTAGGCTTAAAAACCCTTTTGACCCACTGCCGACGCCACAGTCCATGATCGCCACTCCACCATTTTTGCCAAACACCCCGATCATCTTCTAGCTCTAGGCGAAATTTCGACCACTTGAGTTCCTCCGGCCACCAGTAAATGCTCAAAAACCATATTCCAGACATTACCAAAATGCATACTTGATACAAAGTTAAACATTGTGATTTTTGTTTTAAAATTTCTAATTTCCAAAGACGATTCAAGATATATAATTGAATCAATAAAATTCAACATTTTATTTTATCATATTATTAGGATTGTTACTGTATTTCCATATGCAAGCATATTTTCAAACTTAAATACTTGTACATATTTTTAGTGCTTAGATTATGTTAAAACTATACTATTTTGTTTGAAAACCAAGTCCTAGTAGTGATTTAATAAAAAGATAGTAAATTTTGATTTTATCTTAAACTTTGTAACATGGAAACAGAGAATCACAGATATGCACATTCAACATATACAAATATACAAAGATCATAAATATGCAAACTTTCTTCATCACAGAAAATTCACATGCAATCAATAATTATTTACTTTAGTTTATTAATGTATGTTTACTCACCTTCAGAAAATGCAGAGAACTTGAAACTGGACTATGAATTGAAGCTTTTGAAATAGTTTTGGATTTTGAAAACTTTGTATTTTTTAATTTCTTTAAAACCAAAAAGCTTTGAATTTGTAGAAGAAATACTTTGATCTTGGTTACTGGAAACTTTGATGACTTGAATTGTTTGAAAGCTTGCTTGTAGATAGTTTCTTGACAAACCTTTCTTCAGGATGCATTTGAAGATGTTACAGATTTTGAAAATGCTTTGAGGAGGTTACAGGCTTGATGTTTGATTTGTTTGAATATGATTTTGTGGTAGATTTGCATACTGTTTTACAGAAATTGATTTTTAGAGGAGATGGTTTCAAGTTTGAGAAAAAAATTACAGGGTTTTGAAAAAAGTGGTTTCAGGCCTTTGATCTTGAGTTTAGTTTGCTTTGAAAATAAGACGATAAGAAAAAGAACGAAGGAAGAAGATGTAAGTTTATATTATGTAAATTATGGTTTATTAAAATTAAAGAAAAAAAGGAAAATTAAAGAAGGACACTTGTTCAATTTGTTACATTTGTCGCAAACCCTTATTTAACTCTTAACACATGTATTTGACATGATTAAGAAATTAACACTTGTCATTACTTATTTTATATTATTTTTAAAAGATTTAAATGTTTATATTAATAATTTTCTTAATAAATAAGTGCTTTTTATTAATTTATAAATGCTTTTCTTAATTTTATATAAATAATACTTTTAAAAGAAATCAAAAACCCATTATATTCTAAATAAAGTCATATATAATTTATTTAATTCATGTTTTAAATGTAAATATCAAAAATTTATATTTATTTTAATATTTAATAAACACCACCTTAATTTATATAGATAAATTCTTTTAAGGAAAACAAATCTTATTTTAAATAAAAACTTTATCCATATATTTTTATATCCAAAATATTTTCAAGATATAAACACTTCGAATTTCAAATTTAAATCCAAATTTTAGATTTTAAAAATCCAATTTATTTTTCAAATATATATTTATTTTGAATTTCAAATCAAAATTCTATTTAAAATCTGTTTATATACATATAATTAAATTACATACAAATGTCTTATTTTATTTGGAAATTTTCAAATAAATTAACCAATTAAATCCAAAAATTTATATAAATTATCAATTTAAATGTTACTTAAAGAAATCAGGATTGTTACACCTAGGCACTTATGCCAATTTTAAATTACTAAAACAAGACGGCTTGACTGGGGCAAGTGGGCTAACTACCCCTAGCGGACATCTGTTCTTCGATTTTCTTTGACTTGGCATATAATTACTCTTTTTGTTGGTTTCGATTGGTGCACCTTGATTGTGGGATAGCTTCCCTTGATCCGATATGGGATAGATGCATGTGGTGGATGGTGGTGGCTACGATGCATTACCACCAGCCCTACGACTTGACCTCGTAGTATCCTACTATAGGTATTGTCTTACGTGCCTTGTCATACTTTTATCCCTATACGAGACTTCTACGATTTCGGTTTAGTGTTGCCGTATCATAGCGCATCCCTATCCCTCAATCTGCTACTGGGGCGTTATATACAAACTGTACGACAATGCTTAAAAACGGGTTAAGGGGGATTAGTGTAAAGCCTTAACGTTAAGAAAAATATTTATTTTACTGATTAGACATTATACATATAGCGTATTATACTATATATAAATAATTTGATGGATCCTTAAGAGATGAAAATCCCATAACATCTCTTGAGTTATTGCACGCATGTTATACACTTGATAAGAGATGTGAAATCCCGTAAACATCTCTGATGCTACTACATTCAAGTTATGTGATATCAATTTGACTCACATAAGAGTCCCGACTCGAGTGTTTTGTCTTTTCATTATGCTTGGGTCAGCCCAGAGTATTTCAACGCATCGAAGATCATTTCTCTAAAGGACGAAGATGAAGATTTGGTATATTATTACTATTATTATTCCCTACATCATGTTATTCTTTTGCATTATTTATTTATTCCTTATATATATATATATAACTCTGATAAACGTCGTATAAATTATAATGAAATGTATAATATAAATAGCTTCATGAACTGTTTATTTGATTATTATATTTTGTCATTCTACTATAAGATTCTATTTTTGTTTTCTTCTTCTTTTCTTATTTTTTAATCAACCCCATTAATTATCTACCTTTTGAAATGTTTAAGTTGGACATGTGTGGATTATTTTCGATTTAAACCTTTCGAAATGTGGGTCGTCACAAGGCGCTTAGTGGAGCGGGTTTCCCCTCACTAGTATCTATATCAAAACTTTATAAAACCACATACCATGATCTTGCATCCACAATGGTTAAAACATAGCAATTTAAAATAGTATGATGATATGCAAACAAGTAAATCAGTACTAGGTTTCCCATCCCCATTCATTCCGACTATCTGTCTTAATTACAATTTCTTGGGTCACCATTAACCTAATAGTTTTCATGGGCTGGCTAATAACCTGTTTAATACTTATGGAACCCTTGTCCTATTTCATAGTTTTCACAAGATCACTAAGAACGTACAGGCCCCTGCCAATAACATTACTGTTTTATGGGTCATCCCTAAACATGTTGATAACTCCAATAACTTCCCTCTTATCCTAGTTTTCATAGGTGGACTAGGAACCTATTAACTTCTGTCAATAACTTAACCCGGATATAATTTTCATGGATTCACTACAAACCAATTGGCCCCTGCCAATAACTCAATCTAACCATTGTTTTCATTGGTTTACTATGAACCTATTAGCCACTGCTAATATCTTTTACTAAACGTAGTTTTCATGAATTTACTATAAACCTGTCCACTCGACCACCTCTTTAAACAATATTATGGCATCCTATATTTTGGTCCACCTGATCTCCTGGATGCAATTCCACTCATTGAGGAGTTAAATTAATTTATATACACTACCGGGTCAACCTAGTTGGTTATTATTGCCTTTACCAAAATACAGTTACGGGTCCAATATAATATGAATATATATATCTGAGGAAGTAAACATAATAACATGGTAATACCAACACCTATGGTTTAATATCCTTGAAACCATTTTATATATAACTTGGTTAATCTTTTTAACCTATTAATTAAGGAAAACTTCTTCAAAAACTCCATACTTAAAATCATTTCAAAACTCTTTTATTATGCCATGGTTTTCCTTTAAAATGAGATCGGGTCATTTGTTTTAAAAACTAAGGCTTTCAAAATATTTAATCAGTACTTTCGAAACCATTGGAAAAATTCCTTTCGAAAACATTAAAATGTTGTTTTCAAAACTCTAGGCACTTGCCTTTTGATACACTTTAAAGCTTTCTTTGGAAACCTTTCAAATGTATTAAATTTAAATCATTCAATTATAAAAGCATAGCTTTGAAACCATATGAAAGTACCCCTTTCCAAACAATTGGGATTAATTTAAAACATAACTTATTTGGTCTAAGTGAATATAAGCGAAAGTATCCCTTTTGAAACCTTTAATCTTTATATTAGAATACCAGACGAGACTAGTATAGGGTCACACCCTATACATTAGCTACTCGCCCCAGCTAATGTAGTCCAAAATTCAAATGTGTAGGGGTTTGACACATGTAAGACTAAAATTATGATTACATACAGAGGGGAATACATATTTGTATACAGATAGGTTATTGGTGGGCCCGCAAAACCATTAGGATCAGGTGACCGAGGAGATGTTAAGTTAGGGACAGACCGTCCAAAAGAGGAGTATTTAACATATAGTTAGGGACAGACCGTTTAGAAAAGGATTGTCTAACAGATGTTAGATTATTTTTATTATATTGTCTGGTTGGCCTGAGCAGCCAAAGGTTAGTAGTTAGCCAAATAACGCTATAGTGTTCGGATAGATAGTTCATTATTACCTGATATGTATGTTTACATAACAATGCTGTGCAGTTTTAATTAGTTTTGGTTGTAGGATAAAGGTTTGCAAAAGATATGTCTTAAAAGGATATTGGTGAGGGGAAACCCATTCCGCTACGCGGCATGGTCGCACTTAATATCGAATAATAGAGATGTATAATATTATTTACACTAGGCTTTATGTCTAACTTGAAGTTTATGTTTTTCCCATAAACTCTCAAGTGCTTTAAATTGATTTGAGTATGCTGATGGTTAAGGTTTTATAGGTTTTAGTTGGGTGTTGGGGATGAGCTGATGGCTGACGGATAGCAACTTAAGAGTTTCTTTTGTTTTGTTTTGTCCTCTACGTTGTATCTAAGGCAGTTATGTCTCTATAGTACTCTGGTCAACTAAGGGGGCATCATCATATATCGCTCTTGGCGTATTTATGTAATAATTATATTTTTATTGAACCTGGGAAACGATTATGGGTTATGTAATTTGAATGTGAAACATGTGTTTTGAAATGCAATAAATAAAATATTGTTTTTGAAATCTATGTTTTTGTTTCATATTCAAGTATTTCTGATATTATGGGTACCATTAACACAACCATATTTAGTCGGCGGAAGTCAATACTATGGATGACTGTAGCATCTACTGCGCTTACTTTGTGTTTCTAGATAGGGGATGTTACAACTTGGTATTAGAGCATAGGTCTATGAAAAATTTTAACTAAAAATAATTTTTGAAAAATAATCCTAAGGAATTAGAGTAAGATTGGGGTATTGGATAACGCTATTGTAATGTACTTGTATTTGCTATATATAAGTATACACTATATCTTTATTTTCCTATCTCTCTTAGGCAATCCTTCTATATTTCGGGAGGCTTGAATATAGATATGGATGCTAGAAGTGGAAGTGTGAATCTTGGAGGAAGCACCACCACAAATGGAAATGCCAGAGCGAATAGAAGGAGAACCAAGGTCAGGCACAAGTAGGGAATGTTGATGCTGGAGTCCCCCCAATGGATATGGGAGCTACGTATCATCTTTTTGTGAATATAATGCAGGCATGTGTTACCGCTGGAATGGTTGGAGGAAATTCTAGAGTAGAAGTTCAGGAAGCTCTGGTGGTTAACCATTATGCTAGCTTGAGCAGAGATTATGCTAGGCTTGGAGGGAAGCCCTTTATTGGAATTGAGGATGCTATAGAAATGGAGAACTAGTTACTGGATTGTGAGATGATCTTTACAGACATAGAGCTTAATGATGTGCAGAAGAGGAGGTTTGGTTCGAGACAACTTCAAGGAAGAGCTTTATTTTGGCGGAATAGTGTGACGGCTGGAGTGAATGAAGAGGAGATGCCATGGGATGATTTTAGGAGAGGGTTTCAAGAGAGGTTCATGTCTATGATAGTGCAGTCTGCTCTGCTCAGGAAGTTTTCTGGGTTGGAGTACGGGAAGATGTCTGTTTTGGAGTATGCTAGAAGATTTAAGGAGTTGGCTAAGTATGGGTATGCTACCGTGGATACTGTGTTAAAGAGGAACGAGAAGTTCATAAGGGGGTTGAAGCCTGAGTTGGCAAGGGCTACATTACCTCATATCAAAGACCCTTGTGATGTGGTTGCAAAGATGGCTTTGAGACACTAGGAGATGCTTGCTTGTCTAGAGAAGAGTAAGGCAAAGAAGGTCTAGGTTGGGCAAGGCCGGAAGAGGAAGTTCTTTCATAAGAAGGGTGCTTAAAAAGATGGAGCAGCAAAGAAATGAAAGTCTAAGGTTGCTTCAAGTGAGACAAGAAGGGCATTTTACGAATGAATGTCATACTGGAAAGGTGAAGGAAGTGATTAGGAAGAATAACATCAGATGTTTTAACAGCATTCAGATTGGTTACAATAAGAATCAATGCAAAGAGCCCGCTAAGGACGAAAGAGGCAAGGTATTTGCGTTGGAGCTGCTACATCAGGACCAACAGCGTAGGAGAAAGGAAAGATGGTGTTCGGTGGTACGCTTTAGAATCATGGTATGTATATTAACGTTCTCTTTGGTACTGGTGCATCGCATTCTTTTATATCTCGTTGTTTGGTAGATAAGATTAACATAGAACCCACATACTTAATTACTTCCTTAATGGTTGCAAATTTGATTGGAGGGTATGTAACACTTGGGATGAATTGTGACCACTTAGAGTTTTATTTGCTAGGTCATACCTTTGTTTGCATTTTTCATATGTTTGATTTTGTAGGGTTCGGAATTATATTGGGTATGGATTGGTTAAGTAGGTATGATGCTTGGATATTTTGCCATGATAGGAAGATATTACATAGATACCCTAGTTGTAGTGATCAGACTGTATATACCATAGAAAGCCCTAATTGTGAATTGAATGCATTGCTGGGTGTAGTGGGGTTTGAAGATGAGTTGAATAGAGTTTCGTGGTTAGAGAATTCGGGGATATCTTCGAGTCTGTAGTATGATTGCCACCGAAATGAGCCATTGAATTTCAGATAGATTTGGTGCGTGGAGCAGAACCGGTGAGTAGACCGCCAAGTAGGATGATACCTACAGGGATGAGGGAGCTGAAGGTGCAGCTGGTAGATTTGGAAATCAAGAGTTTTATTAGGCCAAGTAGTTCACCTTGGGAAGTAGCCTCAACGTTTTCTAAGAAGCCAAACGGATCGTTGAGGTTATGTATCGATTATTGTAAGTTGAATGAGAAGACGATAAAGAATCGATATCGATTGCCAAGAATTAATGATTTGTTCGATCAGTTGAGTGGAGCCAAGGTATATTCATAGTTGGATTTGGCAACAGGCTTACATCAGCTTAGAGTAGCACAGGATAATATTCCTTTGACAACGTTTAGGACAAGATATGGACCGTACAAATGGTTATTGATGCAATTCGGATAAACTAATGCGCCGATACTCTTTATGGATTTGATGAACTGTATTTTCCGAAAGCACTTGGATAGGTTTGTGTTAGTTTTTATAGATGATATTTGGATACTCTAAGGGTGAATGGGGGCATGAAGTTCATCTTAGAATTGTGCTTGAGATGATGAGGTAGACACATTTGAAGGTGAAGTTTTCGAAGTGCCATTTCTGGAAGAAGAAAGTGAAGTTTCTTGGTAACGTAGTTTTAGTGAAGGGGTTGTCAATCGATCTAGATACGATCGAAGCTGTTAATAATTGAAAGCGACCAGAGATGGTGACTGAGATTAGAAGTTTTATTGGATTGGTTGGATATTATGGGAGGTTCATTAGGGATTTTTCATGGATATCAACACCAATGACCAAGCTAACGCAAAAGGATGTGAAGTTTGTATGTGTAAGGAAGCATTTCAGAGCTTGAAACATTTATTGACCCATGCACATGTATTAGTTGTTCTGGAAAGAAATCAGGATTTTGTATTACATATAGATGCATGTGGAACTAGATTAGGAGCTGTGTTAATGCACAGAGGTAAAGTGATTGCTTATGCTTCTCGACAGCTTAGACCGCATGAGGTTAGATATCCAAAGCATGATTTGGAGTTGGCTGCAATGATTTTTTCTTTGAAGATGAGGAGATATTACCTTTTGGGAGAGAGGTTTGAGCTTTATATGGATCATAAGTCGTTGAAGTAATTATTCTCTCAAAAGGTGTTGAATATAAGAAGGCAGAGGTGGTAGGTTTTTTAGCCGCCTACGACTTTGTTATTGAGTACACGCCAGAAAAGGGCTACAAAGTCGAAGATGCACTTATCAGAAAGCATCGAAATTCAGTGTTGGAAATGATAGCAGAGCGGAAAGAATTAGAAGCATTGTCAACTTGCAGAGTGCAGTGGAGATCTGTAGTCAGATCTAGTCAAGGATCTTCTATGTTATCTTGTTTAAAAGTTCGAATAACAATGATTGAAAGGATTGCTTCTAAACAGGAGGAGGATCCTTTGTTGGCTGAATGGATCAAGAAGTTGAAGGAAGGAATAGAGAGAGATGGCTAGAAGGATTTTATTCTTGACCAGAATGGGTAGTTGAGAAAGAAAGAAAGGTTGTGTGTTCCGAATGTAGGAGACATTACGATGGAAGTTTTGGAGTTGTCATTATTTGAAGTTCACTACTGATCTAGGAGGAACTAAGATGTATCAGGATATGAAGAGAAGTTTCTTCTGGGAAGGTACGAAGAGGATTGTTGGCTTATGAATTAAGCAGTGTATGAACTGTCAACAGGTAAAAGCTGAACATCAGAAGCCAAGTGTGTTGCTACATTATTGGATATTTGGATATGGAAATGGGATTCTATTTCTATGGATTTTATTGAAGGGTTGCCAAGCTCTAATAGAGGAAATGAAAGTATAAGGGTCATAGTGGATGGACTGACCAAGATTGCCCATTTCATTCCAGTTAAGTCAACTAGTACGACACATGTTTTGGCGAAATTATTTATGAAGAATATAGTTAGAATTCATGGAATTCCTAATTGTACAGGAAGTGATAGAGATTCCTTATTCACTAATGAGTTTTGGAAGAGTCTACAAGAGATTTTAGGAACCAAGCTCCACATGAGTATCGCTTACTATCCACAGATCGATGGATAAACGGAAAAAGTTAACAAAGTCTTTGAGGATTTGTTGAGAGCTTATGTATTAGATTTTGAAGGATCATGGGAAGACCATCTACACTTATTTGAGTTTTCATATAACAATATTTATCAGACTAGTCTAGGGATGGAATTTTTTGAAGCTTTGTATGGAAGGCCATGCAAACCGCTAGTTTGTTGGTTAGAGAGCGGGGATATGTTAGTTCTTGGTCCGGATTTGGTTAGAGAAGCTGTAGGGAAGATTCAATTGATTCGAGCTAGGGTGAAGGAAGCTCAATCCAAACAGAATTGTTATGCAGATATAAGAATGAAAGACTTGGAGTTCTCTATTGGAGATCATGTTTTTACCAAGGTATAACCAATGAAGGGTGTAATTAGATTCGAAAAATCAGGGAAGTTGGCAGCGAGATTCATAAGACCATTTCCTATTGTAGAAAGGATCGTGAAACTCATGTATAGAGTAGAGTTACTCAGTAGTTTGGCAAGAGTCCATGATGTTTTTCATGTTTCTCATCTAAGGAAGTGTGTTAGAGATCCTGAGTCTACTATAGCACTGACCGTATTAGATGACTAAATAGTAGAACTAAACTTGACTATAGTTAGAAAGCCAGTACGAATAGTTACGAGAGATGTGAAGAGGTTAAGGAGCAAGACATTCAATTTACTAAAAGTCCAGTGGAGGGACGATGAGGGAGACTATACTTGAGAGACTAAGAGCAGGATTAGTGACGCTTATCCTAATTTGTTTGATCGTATGCTTAACCTTTGATTGTTTTGTTGTGTAACTTATCGTAATTTCGAGGATGAAATTATTTAAGAAGGGTAGATTGTAACACCCCATATTTTTAGCAACATTAATTAGGATATTTAATCACCTAAACAAAATAAAATAATGTAATGATTATGAGATTGAGATTTGTAATTAACAAGGGGTAGCCGTGCCATGTTAACAATGAACTAAAGAATGAAAATGAAGTGTTAGGGTAAATAGCTAAGGGGAAATATAGGAAAAACATTATTCTTATACCCGAAATCATTAGGCCATATAATTCACACATTCATTCATACATTCACAAGCGAAAATATAAGTAAAGGCCGACCGCCATTAGCAAGTTCAAGAGAAGATAAGGTTAGGATTACAAGTGGAGGAATCAAATCAACTTAATCAAGATCAAATCTCAAATCCTTATTCTCAAATGCTAAGGTGAATAATGCCTACATCTCGTTTTCTAATTATTTTCATCTTTAAGTCTAATCCGAAGTGTTTTGCAACGTTATGCCACGACTTTGAAGGATTAAATGTTTATATATGCTTGTTGATGATTTATGCTTGTTCATATAGATTTTATGATATGTTTTAATGCAAAAACCCTATTTAATGACATCCAAATGCCTTGCGATTTTAGATATAATTAGAAATGATATTTTAGTGATGGGTATGAGTTTTAATAATTTTTTGAATTAATGTGGATTTTATATTAAATTTCTAACGAGGAAAATGATTTATTGGGGTTGAAATAATTTATGGTTAAATTATATATAATTTGGGTCTAAAATTTATATATGTTAGAAAACATGTTGAATGTGTTTTTTTTGGAATTTTTGTAGAATTTTCCTAAGTTTTTTGATGAATATATAAAATTATTTAAGGTATGAGACTTAAACATTTTATATATTTATAAAAGGAGAAGGGGTATTTTATAAATAAATTAAATTGATTATTTTTGAAATTTTAGGCAGTGCTTTTAGAAAATAAAAAGTTGCAACCAATAAGATTTTGATAAACAAGGCTTGTTAGTTAAAAAGATTACTTAAAAGGGTTAAAAATCAGTTTTTACATGCTTTTAGTATATTTCGCCACTTTTGGCACCCTGATTCTGACTTAGATGGCTTTTGACTTTATTCCTCCGCCTCCATCACCATCGAAACCAATGCGCATGGCATCAAAGACTTAGTGCACAAAGAATTGGAAAGAAGGCGGAAGATATGAGGTCGAAACCAGTGGCAAAAAAGGTGATGAAGCATCACTTTGCTTTAAATGAATAATGCGCCTACTTTTTTTTGGATAGTGTAGCTTTCGACTTGATTTTCTTTCGACTAAGTCAATGGTTTTAAAAGGATTGTTCCTTTGTTTTTAAGTATATGCTCTCGACTAGGTTAGAGCCCTTTGCTGCCTCCTTTCTACCTTTCAACGCCAATGGTTTTGGAAGGTATAATTTTCTTTTCAAACCCAGCTACTTCTCTAATGCTTTCGATAGGTTGGTTTCGAAACCATCACTTCTTTGCTTAGGAAATTCTTTCAAAAGAGTGCTTTCGGCTTATATCTTTTGTGACCCTTTGGCTCTGTTGAAGGTAATGGTTTCGAAGGAGTTAATTTTCAATGGTTTTAAAAGGCGTTTCCATATGTTTTACTTGAACCCAATAGCTTTTGAAAGGTATGATGTTTATTTCTTTCGAAAGGTTTTAAAGAATGGTTTCGAAGGGGTGGTTCCACAATGGTTTCAAAAAGTTTGAAAGGAAATGTTTTCCTATCTACTCGAAAGATAATGATTAAAGGTTTTAAAGATCGGATGTCTAAGGTTTTAATGCATTCTAGGAATGATTTTTCAATGTTTCCAAAAGGAAGACTATGAATGGTTTCGAAAGGAATGTTTTGGACTTTTGGCTTAGGTGAAAGAAGGGTTTTACTTGGTTTTGAAAGGGGTGCTTTAATGGATTCAAAAAGGATACATTCAAAGGTTTAAATATTTTCATCAACAAAGATTTGAGTAAAGTATATATAACATGGCAAGGTGATTTTAACTAAAGCATAGAGTATATATTTTCCTTGTGTAAGTTTGGTTTTAAGGTCTTAAATCAATTAGAGATGAAAAGGGTTTTCATGGAAAATTTAAGGGAAGGTTACCTTATGTAAAATGACTTGGATATTTGAATACCATATGAGACTGGTATAGGGTCATGTCCTATACATTAGCTACTACCCCTGGCTAATTTAGTCCAAAATTCCAATGTGTAGGGCTTTATTACAGGTAAGACTAAAATTATGATAACACACAGAAGGAAATATATATTTGTATACAGATAGGTTATTGGTGAGCCCGCAAAACCATTAGGATCAAGTGACCCTAGGAGATATTAAGGTAGGTACAGATCGTCCAAAAGAGGAGTATTTAGCTGATAATTAGGAACGGACCGTCCAAAAGAGGAGTGTCAAACATGTGTTAGATCATTTTGATTATATTTTTTGGTAGGCCCAAGTCATTCAAAGGTTAGTATTTGGCCATATAAAACTATAGTGTTCGGACAGATCGTTCATTTATTACCTGATATGTATGTTTACATAATAATGCTTTATAGTTTTAATCAGTTTTGGTTGCAGGATAAAGGTTTGCAAAAGATATGTTTTAAAAGGATATTGGTGAGGGCAAACTCATTCCGCTACACAACTGGTCTCACTTAATATCAAATAACCGAGATGTATAGTACTATTCACACTAAGATTTATGTCTGATTCGAAGTTTATGTTTTTTCCCTTAACTCTCGGGTGCTTAAAATTGATTTAAGTAGGCTGATGGTTAATGTTTTATAGATTTTCATAGGGTGATGAATAAATCTTTCGGAGATGAGTAAGTGGCTGACGAATAGCTATTTAGGAGTTGTTGTTTTGTTTTGTTTCTTCCGATGTGTTGTATCTAAGGCAGTTATGTCTATATAGTACTCTGTTCAACCATGGGGGTACCATCATATGTCACTCTTGGTGTATTTATGTAATAATTATATTTTATCAGAACTTGGAAAACGATTATGGGATTATGTAAAATGTGAAACATGTGTTTTGAAATGTAATCAATAAAAAGTTGTTTTTGAAATCTGTGATTTTATTTCAAATTTAAATATTTCTGATATTATGGATACCAATAACAAAGCCGTATTTAGTCACTGAAAGCTAATACTGTTGATGACTGCACCATCTTTAGCGCTTAACTTTCGGCCTCTAGATAGAGGATGTTACAATAAGCCTTTCCATTAAGCAAAACTAATAAAACAAAGTCCTTCAAAAATAAAATTTTATTTCCATAATAAATTACTTAGGAAAATCCTAAAAAATTATGGAAATTCACCTTCAATATGTTATCTACATATAAAATTTCTGGACCTAAATACTTCATGAAATGGTCGAAATTAATTTTTGAACCAGTTATATATTTTTTCCTTTGAGAATTCATATTAAACCATCCATAGCTTGGAAAATTACAAAAATTGAAACCCAACCCAAAATCATATTTTACATGACATAAAATTTTCTCACGGCATTCAAGATTAATTTTAATCGGTTTTACCCTTAAAACCGTGTAAAATAATTATCAAATTATTTTGTTCGAATCCAACATGCTCAAATCCAAGATATCATCAATTAAAATCATTATAATAATGGATTTAATCTTAAACCCGAAATCAAATGATCATAAAACAAAATAGAGATGATCTTGATTATTATTCACCTTCGCTATGATAAGGACGTTGAGATTTGATTGAGATTAATCCCTTTGCTTTAATTCCTTAGCTTTAGATTAAATTTCTCCTCTATTCTCTTAGTAATGGCCGGCTCCTCTTATGTTTGCGTTTTATGTTTTGTGAAAATGAAAATGAACGTGAATGGATGGAAACGATAATATATAAAGGTAATGGGTTATGTGCGGCTATTTCCTAATAAGCCATTATGTTAATTAATTATAATATATAACCATGTATAAGCCCATTTTTCTTGTTAAGCACGACCCTTAATTTATTTTCAAATATCAATCCCTATATCACTCTAATTATTCGTATTATTATATTTAATTTATCTAATTAAATCTCCTGAATAATATTATTAAAAACTAAGGGTGTTACAGGCTTGTCTCCTTAAAGAATTTCGTCCTCCAATTCAATAAGGACTAAATACTAAACATAGAAATCATCTACAATAGCTCCTAACAATCATACCAGCCTACCTGATTGGCAAATTTATACATAAATCTAATATAGACATACCCCAAAGCATATCAGGATAAGTATCTCTAATCATGTATTCTAGATCCCAAGTACAATCTTTCTCGTTGTCGCTTCATTGAACTTTCACCAACTTGACTATCTTGTTCCTTAATCTTTTCTCATCGCTCGCTAAAACCTGAACTAGTTGCCTAAAAAAAGTCAAATTAGGCTCTACAACCAAATCTTCCAACCCTGTCGAAGGAATGGTAGTCTCTGGATCATGCACATACTTGCAAAGATGAGACACATGAAACACAATATCGACACTTGTCATACTGCTCGGCAACCCTACTCTATATGCGAGCTTCCAATCCTCTTTATAATCTGGAACGGACTAAAATATCCCGATGCTAGCTTTCCAGATTTTCCAGATCATACCACACCCTTCTTCGGTGATACTTTAATCAAAACCTTTTCACCAACTGAGAATTCTAGGTCTTTACGCCTCGTAGCTGCGTAGCTTTTCTGCATAGATTGAGCTTCCTTCATACCTTCTAGGATCAACTCAATTTTCTCCGTCGCCTCTCTAAAAGATCTGGACCTAAGACTAATCTGTCTCTGGTCTCCAATCAACATGCTGTTGTTTTTCATGGCCTACCGTACAAAGCTTTAAAAGGAACCATTCCTATGCTAGTCTAATAACTATTATTATATAAAAACTCAACCAAGTGTAGGTGATCTTTCCAAGATCCACCAAAGTCCAATACACAAGCTCTTAATAAATCCTCGAGTACATTATTGACTCTCTCTATCAGCCCATCCGTCTGAGAGTGATTCACTGTAATCATCTTGAGCTTAGTACCTAACATATCCTGTAGACTCTTTCAGAATTCACTAGTGAACAAAGCATCTCTGTTACTGACTATACTACTAGGAATCCTATGTTAGCTAACTATGTTATGCATGAACAACTTTGCTAAAACAGGTGTCGTCCTGGCTGACTTAACTGGAATGAAATAGACACTCTTGGTCAACTTGTCCACTATGACCCATATAATTTCATTTTCACCTATTTTTCCTCGGAAACCCATCAATAAAATCCATGGTTGTCGAATCTCATTTCCAAACTGGAATCTTTAAAGGCTGAAGCAACCTACTCGGCTTTGACTTGTTGACAGTTTGCATATTGCCTAACCCACAAGCCAGCATCCCTTTTCATAAGCTCCTCTTCATATATTGATGCATCTTGGTCCCTCTAGGATGAATCGTAAACTTGGATCGATGACATTCTACAAGAACTTCTTTCCTTAAGCCATCAACATTTGGAACACATAATCGTCCCTTCTTTCTGAACCATCCTCTGTAGTCAAGACTAAAATCTTTTAGATCATTGATCTCGTTTCCAACTTCAAGCCTTCTAATCTTTTTAGCTAATAATGGATCCTCCTTCTACTTAGAAGCAATTCTCTCAATCAACACTGGTCGAACTTCCAAATAGGACAACATAGTGGTACTTTGACTAGAACTAGCAGTTGATCTTAACTGCACACTACAAGTAGTCAAAGCTTCTAAATCCTTCCATTCTTCCAACATAACTAACACCACATTCTGATGTCTTCTGCTAAAAGCATCCGCTACTTTATTTCTCTTTACAAGAGTATACTCTATACCAAAATCATAAGTAGCCAAAAACTCCAACCACTTCTGCTGTCTCATATTCATCTCCTTTTGAGAGAATAAGTACCTTAAAGACTTATGATCTGTGTATAGCTCAAATCTCTCCACTAAGAGAAAATGCCTCTAAATCTTCAATGCGAAGATCACCGCAGCCAACTCCAAATCATGAGTAGGATATCTCACTTTACGCGGTCTAAGCTATCATCAAGCATAGGTAATCACTTTAACCTTTTGCACTAACAACTCCTTATCCAATTGCATATGCATCAATATACACCACCAACCCTTGGTTTCTGTCTGGAACTACTAACACAGGTGCACTGGTCAAAAAATGCTTCAACTTAAGGAATGCTTCCTTACATTTGTCGGGCAAGACAAACTTCACCTCCTTCTTGGTTAGCTTCGTCGAAGATGCTGCTATCTACGAGAAATGCTTGATGAATCTCCAGTAATAGCCAACAAGTCTAAGAAAACATTTAATCTCACTCACCATCTCTGGTCTCTTCCAATTATTAACAGCTTTGAGCCTATCTGGATCGATTGACAATCCATTCTCTAAAACTACGTGACTAAGAAACATATCCTCTTTCTTTCTAAAATGACACTTGGAAAACTTCGCGTTCAGCTAATATGCTTTGGCGTCTCAAGAACTACTTTAACATGATCCTCATGCTCTATTTCATCTTTATATTACACTAAAACATCATCTATAAACACTAACACAAACCTATCCAAGTGCTCTAGGAAAATCCATTTCATCAAATCCACGAAGAAAGCAGTTGCATTCGTTAATCCGAATGGCATTACTAACCACTCGTACGAACCATACCTAGTCTGAAACGTTGTCAGTGGAATACTGTCCTCAGCCACTCTTAACTGATGGAAACCTATCACCAAATCCAACTGAGAAAATACTCTGGCTCCATACAACTGATTAAATAGATCATTAATTCTCGGTAAAGGATACTTATTCTTAATCATGCTCTCGTTCAACTTACGATAGTCGATGCACATCCTCAACGGCCCATCTTGTTTCTTCACGAACACCGTAGCCGCTTCCTAAGGTGACCTTCTTGGTTTAATAAAATTCCTTCCTTCATGATCCACTAGCTGCACCTTCAATTCCTACATCTCGGTCGGTGTCATCCTACTAGGTGGTCTACTTATAGGTTCAACTCTTGACACAAGATCTATCCGATACTCAATAGCTCGTTTCGGTGGTACTTGTTACCAACATAAAGACATATGAAAACTCTCTTGCTACTTGAACTTGACTTAACTCTTATCCCAATTCCATAGAACATAAAAAAGCACAACTACTTCAGTTAGAATTCTCCATTGAGAATATAATTCGATTACGACTATCAGGGTTCTTAGTGATATTTCCCCGTCCTGGAAAAATATCCTAGCCTCATACCTACTCAACCAAACCATACCTAAAATGATTCTGTAATCTACGAAATCAAAAATATATAGACTGCATGCAAACTTATGACCTAACAAGTCAAGTTCTAGTTGGTTACATCTCATCCTTAGAGTTACATACCCTCCTATTTGATTCGCAACCCTTAAGGAAGTAACAAGGTGTGTGTGTTCTAAGCATAACCTAGAAACCAAATTCCAAGATATAAACGAATGTGATTCACCAATATCAAATAACCATCCTACTTCATTGTGGTCATGGGATCACTAAGAACCTATTTGCCCCTGCCAATAACTTTATTGTTTCATAGGTCCTTCCTGAACCTATTGGTAACTCCAATAAATTCGCTCTTATCCAAGTTTTCATGGGTTTACTAGGAACCAATTGACATTTGTCAATAACTTAATTCGGATATATTTTTCATGGCTTCACTACAAACCTATTGGTCCCTACCAATAATTCAATCAAATCATAGTTCTCATGGATTTTCTATAAACCTATTGTCCCCTGCCAATAACTTTCCTCAACATATGTTTCATGGTTTACCATGAACCTGTATACCTGACAACCTCTTTAGACAATATTTTGGCATCTTTATTCTAGTCCATCTGACCTCCTGGATGCAATTCTACTCATTTAGGAATTAGCTTAATTTATACTCATTATTTGGTAAACCTAGCTGGTTATTCTGCCCTTCCCCCAAATACAGTTACGGGTCTATTATAATGTGAATACACACACACACACACACACACACACACACACACGTGTGTGTGTGTGTGTGAAGAAGTAAACATAATAACATGAATATATTTATATACACACATATATATGAAGAACTAAACATAATAAAAAGTTAATACCAATACAAGTGGTTTAATATCCTTGAAATCATTTTATATACAACTTGGTTAATCCTTTTAACCTATTAATCAAGAAAAACTTCTTCAAAAACTCCATACTTAAAATCATTTCAAAACTCTTTTATTATGCCATGGTTTTCCTTTAAAATGGGATTGGGTTATTTGCTTTGGAAATTAAGGCTTTTAACAACTTTAACCATTACTTTTGAAACCATTGAAAAACTTCCTTTCGAAAGCGTCAAAATTTTCTTTTCAAAAATCTAGGCACCTTCCTTTCGCAACACTTTAAAACCTTTCTTTTGAAACCTTTTGAATGTATTTAAGTGAAACCATTCAATTATAGAAGAATAGCTTCGAAACCATATAAAACTACCCCTTTCGAAACTATTGGGTTTAATCTAAAGCATAACTTATTGGGTTTAAGTAAATACAAGCAAAAGTACCCCTTTCGAAACATTTAATCTTTATATAAAAAATTTAAGGGAAAATTGGTGGCTTTAGAGTCATCCTTTTGAAAGCTTCAAAATAGTAAGTAAAAAATTGAAAGATAGCATCGAAATCCACTTTCGAAGCCACTGCCTTTAAAATCCTTGAACCCTTTCGAAAGCTTTAGGAAGTGGCTTAGTACAGGTTTAAAACAAAAGCTACCATTCAAAAGCAATGATGACTTCGATACATTCGAAAGGAAAAAAACATCAGTAGGGTTTCATTTAGGTGGAAACCACCCTTTTTGAAAGCATTGTTCTATAAATAAAAGAACTTGTTCGAAAGCTTATACTTTTAAACTAAATGATGGCAACCCACTTCGAAAGCTACTTAGAAGATCATTTCGAAAGCTTAGGTTTTGACTCCTTCGAATGTTTTTATTAAAACAAGGTAGGTGCTTTTTATTTGATAGTAAAATAAATGTACCAACCCCATCTATGTTCCGACACAATGCCTTCCGCCTTTCTCCAATTCACACGTACCATCATTGTGATACCTTGTGTATTAGTTTCATTTTATTTGGTTTCGACCTACTAGGTTTCGACTTGGTTGAAGGCAGAAGCATAAGTTTGAAAGGTGCTTTTGAAAGAGGCAGAACCCACTTTTCTTGGTAGAAACCGATTTAATGCCAATTAAAGAAAATACTTTCTAACTAACCCACCTACTGGTAAACATATGATTGGTTGTCATAACTTTTCAAATTCTTTACAAAATAACCGTCGCATAATTTCAGATCTAAACAAGGATTAATTTAGCAAATAATCCCTTCTTTAATAAAAACTAATAAAAAAAATTAAGTCCTTCATCAAAAATAATTTTATTTCGATAGTAAATAATATAGGAAAAATCTCCAAAAATTACAAAAATTATGATAACCTGGATTTTTGGACATCTGTTAATTGGTAATTAATAGGATTAAAATTATTAAAATATTGATTTGTATGTTAAACAGATAAAATTCTGATAATAAAAGACATCTGGATATGTAAATGAATTTGAAAATATAATAAAGGATATATGTGATATCCCAGAAATTTCAAGCAAATTCAAATGTGATAATCTCTTTTACAAATTATTTAAAATTGGTAAAATTGTTATTTATTTCAAACAAATAAAAATGATGGTTTATATATATATAAGTAGATTTTAAATAGAAAAATTATTATTTTCAAAATAAATTAAATTTGAGTTTATTTAAATGTGTATATATGTGTGAGTTCAAAAGATAATTATCTTAAAATAAATTTGGTTTAAAAAATATATATCATATATATGTAATTTATATATTATTTTCTTTAAAGGATATTAGTTATATAAATTAAGAAAAGTATTCATTAAATAGTAAACTAAATGTAAAAGTTTTAAAAACCATTTTTTTAAAATTTACAAACTCATGTATAATTACAAATGTAAGATATATATACACTAAATAACAAATGTAAGCCTAAGATTACATTTAATTACATGTGTAAGCTATTGTTATCATGCAATAAACAAGTGTTGAGATATTATCTTATGAAAATGACAAATGTAGAATTATTAAAACAAGTTTCATATCTTTTAATTATCTTAAAATAAAACAAGATTTTACATATACATTACTCTAAACTCTCTCTCAATTTCTTAAACAAAAACTAAAAACCTAGGAACTAAGAAAAGGTAAATAAAAACCAGAAAAGATATCTGAAACAAGTTCAGATACCACTGCAAATTAACTAAAAATTAAGATAATTATAAAAGTCTCAAGCAAAGTTTTAAGCAAATCATGTTCAACTCATAATTGAATTAAAGCCAAGAATCAACCCAGAAATCATTTCAGTTCTAAGGATCATCTAATCCAGTAGTAGATCAGAATTAAAGAACAGATCGGATGAAATTGCAGTTTTAATTCCAGCTTGCAGATTTAAGTTCACATCAATTGCCAATTTTTCAAAAATAGCTTTCGTCTGCTTATCAATTACAGGTGAGTAAACAAGCTTTTAATCTGTTTTTAGTCTTGTTACATGCAGTGATCTTGAAGTAACTTAGTGATAAGTGATTGCATGATTGTTTTATATGATCATATGTATATATAAGAACATGTTGTTGTGCATGTCCGCATATATCCATATGAATGCCTATGTTGGTATATACAGACTAAAAACCGGATCAATAAATATAAGAAAATTTATATCTCCGGATGTAAACAGATTTATGTGATGATTTTTAGATGGAAGTTGGTTATATCTACTTGTTTTAATTTTTAAAATCATATTTGAGCATAATTAACAAGCTAACTTCAAAAATCAAGCAAGAACAGGAAAAATCCATTTAGAGTCGGGAAAAGTGATTGTTTAATTTCTTTATTTTGATTATATAATCTTACTCGACATTAAAAATTATGATTTTTAATAATTATATCAAGATTCTTAAGCAGGAATTCGGGAGGGAATTTCGTGATAAACGGAATTGGGTTTTGTTCAAATGCAGGCAACTACGGAGCTCGGTAGGGTTGGTGTTTATACTAGAGGTAGGTCATGGGTCAAGGATCGTGGAAAAATAGGTGGCACGATTTTTAGTTCATGGTGGTGACCACATGATGGAATTGTAGGGTTTTAGGATTCGAATTTGTGGAGGATGGTTCCAGGCAATTGTGGTGTCGTGGTGAGGATTTAAGGTTGCGGTATGGGGAGAAAGTAAGGGGGCTCACGGCGAGGCTTCTGGCAAAGTATGAAGCCGGCCAAGAGTTGGTGGTGATCGGGCGAGGCGGTGAAAGGAGATCAGTTGCATTCTTGTTTGGGTGGAAGATCGAATTTTTGTTTTAATGTTTATCGCGTGGTACTGGGTGTTCAAAGGACTTGCAGGGCTTGGACGTGATAAGTAAGAATGGTCGAAGGCATAGTCGTCATCTAGGAGAGGGTGTGCATGTACACCGTGATACAGTGTGTAGGTGGAAGAAAGAAACAGGAAGAAGAAGAGGAAGAAAGGAGAGGGAGCGAAGGTGAAGTTTTTGTTCGAATGTTATCTCGGGGTTGTGTGAGGTCGTGCTCGGGTTTCATTTGTAGCAGTGTAGTTTAAAAAAGGTATTCTGTTAACCAGTTTAATAAGCTTAAGGAATTAGACTAAGTTTTTCAAAACAAATATAAGGTGTACAAGTTTTCAAGTAGAATTTTAAACCAAGTTTCCAAGCTAATTTATTGAACAAGTTTTTAAATCAAGTTCAAAGATTAAAATGTTAGAGGTAAATGTTTTAAGTTTGAAATAAGTATATAATAAGATAATTATTTTATTATATTTCTCCGTGTTATCAAATGAAATTTAATAATGATTAAGTAGTTAATTAAGATAATGGTTTATCGTCTTGATTTATTGATGGATAATAAATCAATGTAATTAATTAAAAGTTATTAATTAATATAAGTAATTAAGGGTTTATCAATTAACTTAATTAAGTAAAGTGATTAAATAAAGCGATAGTAATTAAAGTGATTAATTAAGGATAATTACATAAGATAATAAATTAAAGGATCATTAATTAATGTAAGAAACTAAAGGTTAATTATTTAATGTGAATGATTATATGATTAAACAATTAATTTCAATAATTAATTAAATGATTAGTTAATTAATGAATGTGATTAATTAAAGGATAATTAATCAATGTAAGTGAGTGTAGAATAATTAATTAGAATAATTAATTAAGGATCAATGTAATAAATTATTATTAATTAATTTATGAGAATATTAAAGGTTAATTAATTGAGGATAATTAACCAATGGATAATTACTTAATGAAAGTAATTATGGATAACTAATTTAGATTGATAAGTAAAGAATAGTGTAATTAATATAAATTAAGCAAGGGTAGGTAATTAATTTATTGGGTTAAATTAATGGTGTGATTAATTAACCTTGCTTATGAATAATTGGGTTATGTTTAACGCCTTAATTGGTTGATATCTCTGATATGGAATATTTTGTGATATGATATGTTTGGGTTATACAGGGATAACGTGGTTATCTATCGATGACGAATTGCCATGTAAAAGTGACATCCTATATTTAAAATTTAATTGTATTCACTTAAAAAACTTGGGTTAAATTGACATCGGGATCGAAGAGACCGGGATCGGGTACAGTAAATACCCGAAACCACTTCGATTGGGAATCCACGATAATTCTATATAGATTAGATATGTGAAATCAATAGGCTGGAATGGAATAATTTAGACCTTTGAAACTAAGTAAGGGTACTTAGAGGTTGATTTGTGAAATAATTATTGACTATAACAAGTTAAGAACCTGTAGCGAAGTTCGAGTTCCTTGGGCTTTTAAAAAAGTTTTATGTACTTGTATTTCATGTTAGATGGGTTTACTTGCGCTGGTTTTCAGCCTGATTCGGGTGTTACTTTAATGTACTGCTCGGGTCAGACTGAGTAACACCTACAGCTTTCCTTTTTAAAGATGTTATTATTTTAATATTATATTTTGATCCACTGCGAATGTGAGGTGTTGTTGTTCTGTTCTTCTTCTACCTTCTTTCTTCTTTTCTCTAACAATCTGGAATTTTCGGAGTTGAAAATTTTGGGTCGTTACATTTGGTATCGGAGCAGAAGGTTAAGCGAGAATCTTGGCTCTGGTGGGTTTACTCATTAAGGATATGGTCAATGGTACCCTAGAATGAGTTGAGTGTAGTATATATGAGAGCGTACTTGTTATTTTCTAATATAACGATTTTAGAAATGGTTTTAAAAATGATTTTTATATAAGTTTATATTTTCATATATGTAAAGAAAATAGTTTTTCTAATATTAAGGTAATTGGTTGTTGAATCATTGGAATAAAATAAAATAATAAGAATTAAGTGGTAATTGAAGTACAACCAAATGGGAAGTTCGATAATATGAACTATATAAATACGATAAGTTTGAAATGTATCCAAACTGAAATTAAAATCCTGATTTTATAGAAGTGTTTTTAGAATAAGATAATAATGGATTGGTTTCCAGATATGATAATCTTGATTATTATCATAAATGGCTGTTGTGTTTAATAATGAAATGTTTGTTAATGATTAAGCAAATATGAAATGTTTTAAGGAAGTAAACATTTAGGTGAGTATGACTTATAAATTGGAATTGCAGATAATTTAAATTTTGAAGTTTTTAAATCTAAGTCTAGAAAATTCGAAATTTGTGTCAAAGTGCTAGAAGAAATAATAAACAGTATAATTTGCAATGTATTTGAATGAAAGGGTCCTGTTTCAAACAAGAGTTGTTTGAAAATTTTAGAGAAATTTGTTTTGAATTAAAACAAAGGTGGTTTAAAAATTTTATGTAAAGGAAATAGATAATGTATATATGTGAGATGTACATAATATTAAAAATGATTTGAAATAAGCTCTAAGGTTGAGTTTTGAATTTTTTTTCTTGGGATGTGATATGAAAACCCAAAGTGATAAGTTTTTAAACTTATAAGCGGGAATATTATTAATATGAAGTTTAAAATTTGAAATGGAATTCAAATTAGGTAATGTTGATTGGATTAAATTTAATTGAATTTAACTTTGGAAAAGTTAAATAAGTTTAGAATAAACAACCTGAATTGGAAATTTCACAATGAAATTGAGATTTAACTTGAGAAGTTAAATGGTTGATTTGAACTGAAAATTACGTGTGTTCTCAAAATGGGTTAGGGATTTGGAAGTTGAAATGGATTGAGGTAATATACATCCATTACTGAAATAAAATAAAAATAAGATTTAAATGTTATAAATGAGCTTATTGAAAATTTGATAAGAATTGGTTTGGAAGATAAAACTGGGTAATAAATTGGATTCTGAAGATAAAATTGTTTTTGAATTCTTATTTAAACTTTGAAATAAGTTAAGGTAATTTAAAATGGAATTTTGAAATTTGGACTTAGAATTAAATGGTTTAAAATTTTCAAATTGTTTTGATTTAAAGGATTAAATGAACATTTAAAAATTTAACTCAAATTTATGAAAATTCGAGATGATTTTAAGTTGAGATCTGAATTGAAATACTTCAAATTGAATTTGATCTAAATTAATTGGAATTGTGATTGAAGATGGATAAGCATAAATTCAAATGGAAAATTTGAATCGAATTAATTTGAAGTGAAATTGAAGTTGAATAAGTTTGAATTGAAATTTATTTGAATTTGGGATAGGAATTGAAGCTAATTTAAAATGAATTGAAATTAAATAAATTTAAATGGAAGTAGAAATTGGAAATTGATTGAAAATGGAGATTGGGAAATCGAACTGTTTGATGCTGAGACTATTTTCAAATAAATTGTTTTAATATAACTGGTTTTAAATCTATTTTTCCTAGCTATATACTATACAACTTTTCTTTTTAAAACCCAAAACTATCTTATACTTATTTTACAACTACTTTTGTAACTATATAACTATTTTTACAATAATTTTACAGCTGCTTTATAACCAAATTACTATTTTATAACTATTTTGCAATTATCTAACTATTTTACAACTATCTTAAAATTACTTAACTATTTTACTACTATTTGCAAATAATAACTATTTTTTAACTAATTATCTACTTCAAAATCTTTCAAGCTATTTTCTTAATTCAAGTTACTTAGAGTGCAAACTGTTTATGATTAATTACCAAATGAGATAAGAATTGAAGTAATAACCTAAATGGAAATTGGGAGTAGTTGTGGATTAGTGAATGGAATCAAAATGAAGGTGAATAGAAAAGAGAATTGATTTAGCTAATGATCAATTAAGATAAATACGTAGGATGTACGTATATTATTCTATTCGTGGAATGATTTAATCCAGATTCGAGCACAGAATTTCGAGATAGTATATCGGTCCGAGTTAGGAATTTTCACTCGATTTTCGATAGCGAACCCTGAATATGGATTTTTGATAGATTTTGGGAATTCTCTATCATAGTTAGGCCATACAAGGAGAATGAAGATTTTTGATCAAGAAATCAGATCTGAGTCTGCATTAGGAAGTCGGGTGGACGATACCGAGTGAGCGATCAGATTTGATATTGCGTACGGATGGTATATGTACATCGTACGTGCTTAAATGAGATTGATATTGAAATTTTATAAGAAATGAGAAATGATTTTTAAAAGAAAACTATATTTTGAGAAATATATATAAAGGTGGAAATGAGATATCTTTTGAAAATTCACTTTATGACAAGTAATATGGGAAGTAACTTTATAAGAAGAAATCAAGCTTGAATATTTGATTTGGCAATAAATAAAGTTATATATATTTGTAATATGATGAACTCCCCTTGTTGAATCTAAACCAGAAGAAAGCTTTTTGAAAAATATTTGAAGTATAAAAGAGGAAATCTATATAAGAGATCCAAAGATTATTTTCAAGTGGATAGGACAAAGTTGTATATATATTTATATATAAATGGTTTTGAAAATGATTTTAGAAACAGTTTTTAAACCTATGGATTTTGAAAAGGCTTTTGATTTTTGGAAAATCAATTTTGAGAGTTTGGAAATCTAAGATTGGAACTATCGATTTGAGTTATCGATTTTGTGTGAAGGAGATTTTGATGTAAATCATAAAGGGTATGATTTGAAAGATACTATAAGTGTATAGTATAAAATGTTTTGAGATTGGCTCTGGGGAAAAGCGCTCCCATTGAAATGAACTTCATTAGGAGATCTACGGGGTGGGTCTGCCTTGAGCCCTAAGGGGGAGGCTCTAAATTGAATACTGTGAGGAAGACCGACAAACTGAAGTTCCTGAGGATTGTGTGTAGTCGGTATCGAAAGTCAAGGGCGTTGATGCCTATAGAGACATTTAGGTTATGCTATGATGATAGTGTAACTTGATGTCACTACGATCTACCGTGGACCATAGCGAAAGTCATGTATGCCGTGAGAGCCAACCGTCTACATTTGATTTTGTCATGATGGCAACATAACATCGATAAACTATGACCTATGGTGACATAGAAAAAGTCGAGAGGCCGTGAGAGCCTATGGCTATGTTGGGACTTGACTGATGTAGTCTGCGACCTATGTGGGAGTGGTGAAGTTTCATTTGGCAACGAATATCAAGGGCGCTGATGCCTACAGTTAGATGGACTTTTGTCGTGATGGCAACGTAACCTAGGATGTAACTGCGATCTGTGGCAGGTTCCATCCCGTAGTCGCGGGGTGTGGAGTTCCTACAGCTATCCATAGATTTTGCCAGGATGGCAATGTAACTGTGATGACCCGAACTCGATGCCCGACAAACAACATCGAATCCCTATCGCCGGAGCTCGTAACAACATTAGATGAAAAACAGCACAGCGGAAAAAAAGATAATTGCATTGATATACAATATAAATACAATGTGATATACATCATGATACAAAACCCAACACCATCAGAGAATATACAACACAACACCACAGCGGAAAATCGACAACATGAGCAAAGTATTCAAGAAAATCCAAAACTGCAACTCCAAACCAAAACTCCAAAACCAAAGCTCTAAACTTCAAGCTCGATTCACCATCAAACTGAACTTGCAGCAAATGCGATCCCGAATGCGATTGCCAACCCAAAACTTCAAAGATCCAAAACCTGAAGAAGATCTCCGAACACTACCAACCTAAAGACTTCGAAGACTATCGTATCTACACCTATTATTGATTATCTAAAAACCCCAACTCTATACTGTCCGTGTGGAAAATTGTGGGCACCTAGAGTTTAGGAACGGAACAATAAACTCCGGGTTAGTCATGGGACTGGTGTGAGCAAACAAAAATAGTTTTACTTTAAAAATACAACAAAAGAATTTAAAACATTGAAATCCACAATGCTTTTTGGAAAATGAAACTACCATAAGGCCTCCCGCCACACACACCATGCAAACGCAGAATAGGAGGAGATTTCTCCTTATGACAGTAAAAAATGCTTGATATGCAAAAACCATTTTGATGTTATTATTAGCGCATAGCGCAAAAAAATTTCGAAAGTACAATATTAAACTTAGCCAGCATACAACATTTCATCGTATGCCTACTATAGCTATCATGTTCAATAGCAGGTTACCGCCACATTCAATGGCAGGTTATACAACTAAAACCGTACAGGACGTGTATTGTTTCTTTGGATTTTCCAACAAATGTTCAAGCCAAGGAACTTCCCATTGCCACATGGGTACGCCTCTGGAGGGACGCCCCGAGAACTTACCCAGCTCTTTGCCAACACAGGGCCGGTTTCCTCCCTACTCGGGAGTAATACCTAAAGATATGCCACACACGGTCGTTTGCGACCTTTAGCCGAGGACGCTCAACCACAAAGAAACATCACACAATAATAAATATACAGTGTCCACATAAGTTAAGTATCTAGGCTCCATACCATGATACCACCCTTTTCCAGAAGGAATGGACATACCCTAGGGGCGCGACCCTTGCTGTAACATCCCTGAAATTTTAGTTAAGATAATTTGATAATTAATTTAATTTTTGAAAGTTAAATTATGAATAAAAATCTAAATTGTGTTTGAATTTCCAAATTTAATTAGATGTATGTTTATCTATTTATATAAATGGATTTTTATAAGATAAATTGAATTTGATTTGAATATAGGAAGATGGATATATGATATATATGAAAGTTATACTTTGAAATTAGTGTGTATATATAAATATTTATTTAAAAATATGATAGTGTGAAAATGAATAAAAGGATTTAAAGACACTTTCTTTCATATTTGAAAATAAATATATTTAAAAGTAGATTTTAAAATCAAGTTGATTTGGAAATTTAATATAAATATTTTTGTAAAATTAATTAGATTTAATTTTAAAGTTTAAAACATGTTTCATAAATTTAAATAAATAAAAAACTTGTTTCATCAATTTAAATAAAGTAAGATTTAAAACATGCATTCCAAATAAATCTAATTTAAGGGTTAAAACATGTTTTGTAAATTAAAACGAAGCAAGGATTTAAACACAAATTTTTCCATTTTGACATTTGTAAAATATTAGCAATATGAAATAACAAGTGTATGTGATAAGAACAAGTGGCATTTTCTATTTTTCTTTTAAAATTTAATTTTTAAACATAATGTTAAAAAAAGATGAAAACCAGGCTGGTGCATGTTTTTATCAAAATTCTTCTTCATGATCAAAATCTAAAAAGAATTGAGATTAAAACAAAACAAAGCAACTTCAAATATGAAAGTAATTCAGGGATCAAGTGTAGATCAAAAAATGGAAAAAATTTGAGCAAGCAAGTTAATAAAAATAAAAGAAAGAAATGGAAACCTGGGAAATAAGATAATGCAGATTAAAAATTAAATCAGAACAGTAAGCAAGTTAATTTAACAATGAGAAGCAGATCAAAATCAAACCTGGAAACATCAAAGCGTAATGAAAAGAACAGGTAAACTCTACGCTCTATAGTTTAGTTAATTTGTAATTTTGAAATCAAGTTGTAACACAAATTCAAACTGTAGAATTGAAAAAGAAAAAAATGTACAGGCTCAAAAATATTCCTCTCTGTTTCTTCCTGTACAACCAACAGGTGAACAAACCTTATTTCAAAAAAAAACCTGATCTGCTTGATTTTTTTGCATGTTGGTGATGATGACTTAAAATATGTTTGTCATGAATGTTTGTTTTTTTGAAAAATAGATGGACATCTTTGTATAGTACGAACATGCCGGTATATAGTTCTATGTTGATATTACAGGCTCATATTTCATCAAATAAAAATCATAGCTTCCTATCTAAACATGTTCAAACATTAATCTTTAAAAGTAAAATGATTATAACTTAGTAATATCATTTTTAAAACAAATTCAGGTGGATTTAGTGAATAATCATTTCAAAAATCAGAATTTACACTAACAGCTTAATTTAAGTCAAAAATCAATGATTTTGATTTCGTGTTTTGGCTTTACAAACAGATTCGTATTACAAAATCATAAATTTAGATAATTGATTCATGATTTTTAAACTTGTAACTGTTGGGAAATAGAGAGTTAACTGGGAAGCAATTTTTTGCCAAAATATGGCGATCAAGAGGATTTTGGAGAACGAGATTCTGATCAGAGGAAGATGAAGAGATGGGGAACAAGGAAAAAATGGAGCTATATTTTCTTTCCGTTGTGGTGACTTGGTAGTGTCGATATAGGGTTTAAGTTTTCGATTTGAACGTGGTGGTTGTCAAGATGTTTGTGGCAACATTTGTGCATCGGGATTGATGAGACTAGGGGGATTAGAAGCATTGGCAAGCGTCGCAACCATGGATGTGAGGGCACGGTCACCAGTGGTCGAAGTTAGGCGGTGCATGGAGGTTTGGGTGATCAGGTTTTGTCTTGATGGGTTGTGACTTACTCGTTTTTCGATCTCATGATCGTTTTGATTTTTTTGATGGTCGAATGGTTAGAGATGGTCGTAGTCGACTCGCCGGTGATGGCAGTGATTACCAGAGCAGCAGCGAACACGGGTGCACGTGTACAAGTATCAGTGTTGTCAAGGGATGGAGTTTAGGGTGGTGAAGAAATTTTTCTCGGGTTAAAGAACGAAAAATGCAGGGTTTGACTCGAGGAAATTTGCGTGATGGCCCGGGGAAGATGAAAGAGGGGGAGAACTCGAAGGTGGGCTTCATTAATAGAGAATGTGGCTCGGGTTTTTGGTTTAAGCCAAATAAACTAGTTTTTTAAAAATGAAAGGGGATTTAAAATATTTTTGAGTTCAGAGTTGAATGCTGTAAATTTGTTTTGTTATGTATTGGATACTTTTGTAATTAACTTCTAAGTATTTTCAAAGATTTAAAAAAATGTTTTAAAATTTGTTTTTAAATGTAATTACATATTAGTTTAATTATGAAATTAAATTCATAAGTTTTTAAAAACAAAATAAGAAGTAGTTTGAATTAAGTAATGATTAAAGGGTTAATTACTTAATTAATTTTGTGATTAATTTATCAAGGAAATTAATTTTGAGGATAATCAATTTATTAATTAAAGTAATTAATCAAGGGATAATTAACTTAAGTGATTCATTAATGTGAATAATAAAAAGATGATTAATTAAAAACATTATTAATTAAAGATAATTAGTTTATGATTAAGGGTTGACTAATCAAGAGATTAAATAATAATTACTCAATGTATTTATTTGTGATTTAATTGATTAAAATAATTAAGGATTTATTAATTAATTAAAAGTTAGTTAATAAAGGTGATCAAGGGATGATTATTGATTAAGGGTTAATTAATTATTGTAATTAATTAAGAATAATTAATTAAATGGTTTGTAATTAGTTAACCAATATTTGTGACTAATCTAATTTAAATTAATCAGATAATTAATTGATATTACTTACGGATGTTAGGATTGGATGATTTAATTGTTTGATATCCCTGATATATGATGCTTTGCGTTATGAATTATCCTGTTTTGTGCTGTGATCTGTGATGTAATTTACTTACCTGCGATATAATTTATTATCTACGATGAAATTATATTATTCACCCATGATTTGTGGATAAAGATAAGCGTTATAGATTATACCGCTTATCGATATTTCTGTGTTTGAATCTATGATAAATTGATGATGTTTCACTATTGTGTGTAAAACCCATGGACTACACTATACACACACAAATATGGATTTCACAAGGAAATCGGTCAAGTCATAGATTTTTGAAATAATTTTAAGAAAAACATTAAATTTTTTAAATCCAAATAGTTTTGGAGATGGATTGGGTTTAAAGTGAAAAGACTTTTGTAAAGGAATTTTCAAATATAAGAGTTGTTTTTGAATAACTTGATTTAGTTTTGAAATTTGATTTAAAATTTGAAATTGAATTCTGCGTTGTGAATTTATGATGTAAAAAGGTTATATAAACTATAAATGTGTTTATATGAGGTTTTAAACCATTTTAAAAAGTATGGTTTTGAGAATTTGAATTTAACCTAAGTTTTTATATTTGAAGGGCTTTAGCTTGTATAAATGTAATCGGATTTTCCGAAATGAAAACTATTGGTTTCCAATTAATAATAGCTTTCATATAAGGAAAAGGGTTTTCAATTTGTGTTGAAAGATTTCAAATCGAATTGAAATAGTTTGAAAACCGTTAACTAATCTTTGTGAAAGATAGTCAAACCTTGATTTGAAATTGAAGAGCATTTACATGGTGTATTTTTTATATAAAAGATTTGGAATGGAATTATTTTGTGGAAATGATTTTTTTTGAAAGCTATGAAATGAGTCTTTGATTTAATACCGGATGAGTTAATCCAACTTGAAATGGAATTGTTTTGAAAGGCTATGAATGAATCTTTGTTAAAGATTGGTGATCCTTATTTTAAATTGAAAGGGGATTTTAAAGATAAACTTTTTGTTTAAAAGATTTAAGTGTGGGAATTATTTAAACCATTGAAGGTTTTTGAAAATGAATCTTTTTATTTAAAAGATTGGAAATGGCAATTTGTTTAACCATTTGAAAGAAAAGTTTTGAGTAATAAGTTGTGACTTAAATGAGACCCCATATCCATATGTTTTAAATACTGCGCTCACTATTCTGTTTAGCCGGGAGAGGACTTTGTGTCGTATAACCCATTCCGAATAATTATACGAGGTATATGGATAGCATTTGAAGACTGGTGGTGAAGACCGGATATTTTCGAAAACGAAAAGATTTCTTGTTGAATGTCTCTACATCGGCTGATCCCCAATATAGAGATTTGAGCACCTTTTGTGATGGGGAGTCCGGACGTGATTAGGAACTATCCGGATTTGTAAGGCTTCATTGGAAGTGCCTTCGGTTCTGTTCAGAACGGACTTGTATGGATGTGTGTCTGACGTTACACTTTGAGATGTAAAACTGGAATCTATCAAATACTTTTCTGTTTGGTGGCGTAGATTTATTCTCTTAGCTTAACACCCTTCTCTGAGACGTACGAGCTCAGAGGTTATGTAGTTGATGGTTACTAGTGATACATTCCCAATTTGGTAATGTGGCATACGAAGTGCTGCTGATCATTTGTTGATTAAAGCATGGCTTTTGTGAAAACGTAGCTTTGTGGACGAGACTTCATCAAACCTCACACCCCGGAATGGTCGAAACAGGAAGAATGCAGCAAGGTTATACAGAGTAGCGCCCCTTAGGGTATGTACATTTCCTTCTGGATAGAAGTGGTGTCATGGTATGGAGCCCAGATACTTAACTTATGTGGATATCGCAAATATATATTGCTTTGTGATTGTTGTTGTTAGGGCCCCGGATAAAGGTTGTTTATAACCGGGGATGGCATACTTGTGTAGTAGTTATCTATTTTTGCAGAGGTAACCCGACCTTGTGTTGGCAGAGATCTGGTTAGGTTCACTTGGCGTCCCTCCAGAGGCGTGCCCATGTGGCCCAGGAAGTTCCTTAGCCTGACCATTTGTTGGAAATCCAATTACCAATACGTACCTTGTACGGTTTTAGTTATAGAACCTGCCATCTAACACGGTAGCTATAGTTGGCATACTATAATGGTACGTATGCTGGCTAAGATTAATATTATACTTTCGAAATGTTTTCCACTATGCACTAATAATAATATCAAAGAGTTTTCTCGTATAAAGCATATTTGACTATCATAAGGAGAAATCTCCCCCAAGTGTGCGATTGCATTGTGTGTGTGCCGGGAGGCCTTATAGTAGTTTCATTTTCCAAAAAGCATTGTGGATTTCAATTTAAACTCTTTTGTTGTTTCTTAAAAGATAAAATGTTCTTGTTTGCTTATAGCAGTCCCATGACTGACCCGGAGTTTATTGTTCCCTTACTAAACTCTGGGTGCCCACAATTTTCCACACGGACAGTTTAGAGTTGGGTTTTTCAGATAGTAGATATAGATATCGATTCAGTAGCTTTCGGCTTTTTTTTGGTATTTTTTGAAGACTTTGGATATTGAAGTATTTGGTTAGGACGACGGACCAGACTTGCTTATCTAGGTGAAATGTGATGGGGGTTCGAGCTAGTGGTTTGGAGTTTTGGCTTTGAGCATTGGATTGGAATTGCAGTTTGATCATCGGAATTATCCCTTTTCCTATTCGTGTTCCGCTGTTGTTTGTTGTCTCTGATATTCTTGTATCTCTGATATTGATATCATTGTTGTATATTTGGATATTCTATCAATTGGAGTTGTATATTATATTCATTCTTTTCTTCTGCTGTGTTGTTATACTTGACGTGTTATAAGCTCCGGCGAACCAGATTCGACGTTTGGATCTGCGACATTGGAATATGAGTGTCGTATTCGGTGCCGATTTTCGAAGGTCAAGTCAGGGTCGTTACATTGGGTATCAGAGCTGAAGGTTGAAACTATAGCTCAGGAGTATAACACATTAAGTGACTCAATAGAGATAGGGTGAAGTATACCCTAGAATGAGTATGTCCCTAAGATATCCATCTGTATGCCTCAGTAAATTCTCTTACTATCCACTGATAGTGAGTTTGAGTGCAAGAAGAGGGCGAGATAGGGGACAGGGGAGCACCACTACAAATTGTCAGTACCCTACAATAGCGGAAACAACTTTCTCTATCAATCTCTTTTGATTCGTCTTTTCAATTCTTTGATGGTTCCTGGCAGCTCCAGGAAGAAGCTTTGATATATTTGCATGGGACACAAACTCCAGATGGGTCAAAATTGTTTGTTTGGATGAATTGTTTTCTTTGGTTGCTATGTTTGATAGTTATATTTTGGTTGTTTAAACTAAAATTTTTTGGGATTATATCCATATATGTGTCTATTCTTTCGGGTCTCGATATATTCTACAAGGGGTTAGTTATCCTTTAAACTAATCAGTACCCCGGTATATTCGTAGATCTGGATGACCCGAGTATCTTGTAAAATGTTAAACTGATTCGTTCTTGTATCCACTATTGATATTCTGATTGGGTAAGCCAAATGCAGAATAGATACCAATTTGATTTGGAAACTGTCTCTCTGTCTTTGTGCATCCATCTTTTGTTGTCTCCCTACTTTCAAATTTCGAGGATGAAATTTTCTAAGGGGGGAATCTGTAACATCCCTGAAATTTTAGTTAAGATAATTTGATAATTAATTTAATTTTTGAAAGTTAAATTGTGAATTAAAATATAAATTGTGTTTGAATTTCCAAATTTAATTGGATGTATGTTTATCTATTTATATAAATGGATTTTTATAAGATAATTTGAATTTGATTTGAATATAGGAAGATGGATACATGATATAAATGAAAGTTATATTTTGAAATTAATGAATATATATAAATATTTATTTAAAAATATGATAGTGTGAAAATGAATAAAAGGATTTAAAGACACTTTCTTTCATATTTGAAAATAAATATATTTAAAAGTAGATTATAAAATCAAGTTTATTTGGAAATTTAATAATAAATATTTTTGTAAAATAATTGGATTTAATTTTAAAGGTTTAAAACATGTTTCACAAGTTTTAATAAATAAAAAACTTATTTCATCAATTTAAATAAAGTAAGATTTAAAACATGCATTCCAAATAAATCTAAGTTAAGGGTTAAAACGTGATTTGTAAATTAAAACGAAGCAAGGATTTAAACACAAATTTTTCCATTTCGACATTTGTAAAATAAAAGCAATATAAAATAACAAGTGTATATGATAAGGACAAGTGGCATTTTCTATTTTTATTTCAAAATTTAATTTTTAAACATAATGTTAAAAAAAGATGAAAACCAGGTTGGTGCATGTTTTTATCAAAATTCTTCTTCATGATCAAAATCTAAAAAAAAAATTGAGATTAAAACAAAACAAAGCAACTTCAAATCTGAAAGCAATTCAGGGATCAAGTGTAGATCAAAAATTGGAAAAAATTTGAGCACGCAAACTAATAAAAATAAAAGAAAGAAATGGAAACCTGGGAAACAAGACAATGCAGATTCAAAATTAAATCAGAATAGTCAGCAAGTTAATTTAACAATGAGAAGAAAATCAAAATCAAACCTGGAAACATCAAAGTGTAATGAAAAGAACAGGTAAACTCTATACTCTATAGTTTAGTTAATTTGTAATTTTGAAATCAAGTTGTAATACAAATTCAAACTGTAGATTTTAAATAGAAAAAAATGTACAGGCTCAAAAACATTCCTCTCCATTTCTTTCTGTACAATCAACAAGTAAGCAAACCTTATTTTTTTTTAAACCTGATCTGCTTGATTTTTTTGCATGCTGGTGATGATGACTTGAAATATGTTTGGCATGAATGTTTGTTTTTCTGAAAAATAGATGGACATCTTTGTGTAGTATGAACATGCCTGTATATAGTTCTCTGTTGATATTACAGGCTCATATTTCACAAATAAAAATCATAGCTTCCTATCTAAACATGTTCAAACTATAATCTTCAAAAGTAAAATGATTGTAACTTAGTAATATCATTTTTAAAATAAATTCAGGTGGATTTAGTGAATAATCATTTCAAAAATCAGAATTTACAGTAATAGCTTAATTTAAGTCAAAAATCAATGATTTTGATTTCGTGTTTTAGCTTTACAAACAGATTCGTATTCATAAATTTAGATAATCGATTCATGATTTTTGAACTTGTAATTGTTGGGAAATAGAGAGTTCACTGGGAAGCAAGATTTTGTCAAATATGGCGATCAAGAGGATTTGGAGCACGGGATTTTTATCAGAGGAAGATGAAGAGATAGGGAACAAGGAAAAAATGGAGCTATATTTTTTCTGGACGTTGTGGTGACTTGGCAGTGTCGATATATGGTTTAAGTTGTCGATTTGAACATGGTGGTTGTCAAGATGTATGCGGCGACATTTGTGCATCGGGATTGATGGAACTAGGGGGATTAGAAGCATTGGCAAGCGTCGTGACCATGGATGCGAGGGCAAGGTCACCAGTGGTCGAAGTTAGGCGGTGCGTGGAGGTTTGGGTGATCAGGTTTTGTCCTGATGGGTTGTGACTTACTCGTTTTTCGATCTCACGATCGTTTTGATTTTTTTGATGATCGACTGGTTAGAGATGGTCATAGTCGACTCGCCGATGATGGCAGTGATGACTGAGCGGCATCGAATGTGGGTGCACATATACAAGTATCAGTGTTGTCAAGGGATGGAGTTTGGGGAGAAGAAGAAATTTCTCTCGGGTTAAAGCATGAAAAATGCAGGGCTCGACTCGAGGAAATTTGCGTGATGGCCCGGGGTAGATGAATGACGGGGAGAACTCGAAGGTGGGCTTGAGTAATTGAGAATGTGGCTAGGGTTTTTGGTTTATGCCAAATAAACTAGTTTTTTAAAATGAAAGGGGATTTAAAATATTTTTGAATTCAGAGTTAAATGTTGTAAATTTGTTTTGTTATGTATTGGATACTTTTGTAATTAACTTCTAACTATTTTCAAAGATTTAAAAAAAATGTTTTAAAAAATGTTTTTAAATGTAATTACATATTTGTTTAATTATGTAATTAAATTCATAAGGTTTTAAAAACAAAATAAGATGTAGTTTGAATTAAGTAATGATTAAAGGGTTAATTACTTAATTAATTACGCGATTAATTTATCAAGGCAATTAATTTTGAGGAAAATCAATTTATTAATTAAAGTAATTAATCAAGGGATAATTAACTTAAGTGATTTATTAATGTGAATAATAAAAAGCTGATTAATTAATAAATATTATTAATTAAAGATAATTAATTTATGATTAATGGTTGACTAATCAAGAGACTAAATAATAATCACTCAATGTATTTAATTTGTGATTTAATTGATTAAAATAATTAAGGATTTATAAATTAATTAAAAGTTAATTAATAAAGGTGATCAAGGGATGATTATTGATTAAGGGTTAATTAATTATTGTAATTAATTAAGAATAATTAATTAAATGGTTTGTAATTAATTAACCAAGATATGTGACTAATCTGATTTTAATTAATCAGATTATTAATTGATATACTTATGGATGTTTGGATTGTATGATTTAATTGTTTGATATCCTTGTATATGATGCTTTGCGTTATGAATTATCCTGTTTTGTGTTGTGATCAGTGATGTAATTTATTTATCTGTGATATAATTTACTATCTACGACGAACTTATATTATTCACCCATGATTTGTAGATAAAGATAAGCGTTATAGATTATAACGCTTATCGATATTTTTGTGTTTGAATCTGTGATAAATTGATGATGTTGCAATATTGTGTGTAAAACCCCTAGACTACACTATACACACACAAATATGGATTTCACAAGGAAATCGGTTAAGTCACAGATTTTTGAGATAATTTTAAAAAAAATTGAATTTTTTAAATCCAAATGGTTTTGGATATGGACTGGGTTTAAAGTGAAAAGACTTTTGAAAAGGAATTTTCAAATATAAGAGTTATTTTTGAATAATTTGATTTAGGTTTGAAATTTGATTTAAAATTTGAATACAAAATTTGAAATTTGATTTAAAATTTGAATTCAAAATTTGAAATTGAATTCTATGTTGAGAATTTATGATGTAAAAAGGTTATACAAACTATAAATGTGTTTATATGGGTTTTTAAACCATTTTTAAAAGTATGGTTTTGATAATTTGAATTTAACCCAAGTTTTTATGTTTGAAGGGCTTTATCTTGTATAAATGTAATCGGAATTTCCGAAATGAAAACTATTGGTTTCCAATTAATAATAGCTTTCATATAAGGAAAAGGGTTTTCAATTTGTGTTGAAAGATTTCAAATTGAATTGAAGTAGTTTGAAAACTATTAACTAATCTTTGTGAAAGATAGTCAAACCTTGATTTGAAATTGAAGATCATTTAAATGGTGTATCTTTTATATAAAAGATTTGGAATGGAATTGTTTTGTGGAAATGATTTTTTTGAAAGCTATGAAACGAGTCTTTGATTTAATACCGGATGAGTTAATCCAACTTAAAATGGAATTGGTCTAAAAGGCTATGAATGAATCTTTGTTAAAGATTGGTGATCCTTATTTTAAATTGAAAGGGGATTTTAAAGATAAATATTTTGTTTAAAAGATTTAAGTGTGGGAATTTAAAACATTGAAGGTTTTTGAACATGAATCTTTTTGTTTAAAAGATTGGAGAGGTAATTTGTTTAACCATTTGAAAGAAAAGTTTTGAGTAATAAGTTGTGACTTAACTGAGACCCCATATCCATATGTTTTAAATATTGCGCTCACTATTCGGTTTAGCCGAAAGAGGACTTTGTGTCGTATAACCCATTTCGAATAATGATACGACGTATATGGATAGCATTTGAAGACCGGTGAAGACCGGATGTTTTCGAAAATGAAAGGATTTCTTGTCGAATGTCTCTGCATCGGCTGATTCCCAATATAGAGATTTGAGCACCCTTTGTAATGGGGAGTACGGACGTGATTAAGAATTTTCTGGATTTGCAAGGGCTTCTTTGGAAGTGCCTTCGGTTCTGTTCGAACCCAGAAAAGACTTGTATGGATGTGTGTCTGACGTTACACTTTGAGATGTAAAACTGGAATCTATCAAATATATTCCTGTTTGGTGGCGGAGATTTATTCTCTTAGCTTAACACCCTTCTCTGAGACGTACAAGCTCAGAAATTATGTAGTTACTAGTGATACATTCCCAATTTGGTAATGTGGCATACGAAGTGCTGTGATCATTTGTTGATCAAAGCATGGCTTTTGTGAAAAGCGTAGCTTTGTGGATGAGACTTCGTCGAACCTAACACCCCGGAATGGTTGAAACAGGAAGAATGCAGCAAGGTTATAAGGAGTAGCGCCCCTTAGGGTATGTACATTTCCTTATGGATAGAAGTGGTATCATGGTATGGAGCCCAGATACTTAACTTATGTGGATATCGCAAATATATATATTACTTTGTGATTGCTGTTGTTGGGGCCCCGGATAAAGTTTGTTTACAACCAGGGGATGACATACTCATGTAGTAGTTGCCTATTTTTTCAGAGGCAACCCGGCCTTGTGTTGGCAGAGATCCGGTTAGGTTCTCGGGGCGTCCCTCCACATGCGTACCCTGTGGCCCAGGAAGTTCCTTAGCCTGTCCATTTGTGGAAATCCAATTACCAATCGCGCCTTGTACGGTTTTAGTTGTACAACCTGCCATCTAACATGGTAGCTAATGTAGGCATACTATAATGGTACGTATGCTGGCTAAGATTAATATTATACTTTCGAATGTTTTCCACTATGCACTAATAATAATGTCAAAGAGTTTTCTCATATAAAGCATATTTGACTATCATAAGGAGAAATCTCCCCCAAGTGTGCGATTGCATTGTGTGTGTGTGCTGGGAGGCCTTATGGTAGTTTCATTTTCCAAAAAGCATTGCGGATTTCAATTTAAACTCTTTTGTTGTTTCTTAAAAGATAAAATGTATTTGTTTGCTCATACCAGTCTCATGACTGACCCGGAGTTTATTGTGTCCTTTCTAAACTCTGAGTGCCCATAATTTTCCACACGGGCAGTCTAGAGTTGGGTTTTTCAGATAGTAGATGTAGATATCGATCTGGTAGCTTTCGGCTTTTTCTTTGGTATTCTTTGAAGACTTTGGATATTGAAGTATTTGGCTAGGATGACGGACCAGAATTACTTATCTAGGTGAAACGTGATGGGGGTTCGAGCTAGTGGTTTGGAGTTTGGGCTTTGAGCGTTGGATTGGAGTTGCAGTTTGATCATTGGAGTTATCCCTTTTGCTATTCGTTTTCCGCTGTTGTTTATTGTCTCTGATAATCTTGTATCTCTGATATTGATATCATTGTTGTATATTTGGATATTGTATCAATTGGAGTTGTATATGATATTCATTCTTTTCTTCCGCTGTACTGTTATACTTGATGTGTCATAAGCTCCGGCGAACCAGATTCGACGTTTGGATCTTCGGCATTGGAATATGAGTGCCGTATTCGGTGCTGATCTTCGAAGGTCGACTCAGGGTCGTTACACTTGCAACCTTGCCGCATCTTTCTTGTTTCGACCATTTCCGGGGTGTGAGGTCCTGATGCAGTCTCGTCCACAAAGCTACGCTTTTTCTCAAACCCATGCTTTGATCAACAAATGATCTGCAGCACTTCGTATGCCACATTTCCAAATTGGGAATGTATCACTAGTAACCATCAACTACATAACCTCTGAGTTCGTACGTATCACAGATGGTGTTAAGCTAAGAGAATAAATATCTGCCACTAAACAGAAATGTATTTGATACAAACTGGTTTTACATCTCAAAGTATAATGTCAGACACACATCCATACAAGTCTGTTTCGGGTTCGAACAGAACCAAAGGCACTTCCAAAGAAGCCCTTGCAATCTGGCTATTCACAATCCCGATCGGACTCCCCATCACATATGGAGACTCTGCACTGTAGCTACTCAGTGCAGAGTCATTCGATGGGCTATCCTTTCATTCTAAAAAACACCCGGTCTTCACCACCGGTCTTCAAATGCTATCCATAACGTTGTATCATTATTCAAAATGGGTTATTTGACACAAGGTCCTCTCCCGACTAAACCAAATAATGAGCGCAATATTTAAAAACATATGGATATGGGATTTTAGTTAAGTCATAACTTTAAAACCCAAAACCTTTCTTTCAAATGGTTTAAACCAATTACCATTTCAAATGTTTAAACAAAAAGATTCATTTCACAAAGTTCACCCAGCTTTCACAAAGATTTATCCACAGATTTCAAAACAATTTCCATTTCAAATTAAATTAACTCATCCAACTTTTAAATCAAGATCCAATTCATATCTTTCAAAATCGTTTCCAAAGATTCATTCATAACTTAGAAAACCATTACATCTCAAATTTGAAATCCTTTAACACAAACTGGAAATATTTCCTTATATGAAGCTTTTATTATTTGGAAACAAATAGTTTCGTTTCAGAAAAATTCAATTTCATTTATACAAGTTAAAGCCCTTGGGTTAATTTCAAATTCTCAAAACAACACTTTTAAAATGGTTTAAAACCCAAAATAAACTTGTGTGACCTTTTTAAGTCATAAATTCTCAACATAGATTTCAATTTCAAATTTTGGATTCAAATTTAAATCAAATTATTTAAATTTCAAAGCTTTATTAAGTTATTCAAAATAACTTTTATCTTTGAAAACATCTTTTCAAAAGCCTTTTTACATTTTTAATCTAATTCCATTTCCAATACTATTTTGGATTCAAAATTCAATTTTAAAACCATTTCAAAAATCCATGACTTAACCAATTTCCACGTGCAATCCATATTTGTATGTGTATGGTGTAGTATAGGGGTTTTATCCAATAGTGCAACATCATCAATCATCACAGATACAATCACAGTAATATCGATAAGTAGTATAATCTTATAATGCTTATCTTCATTCACAAATTCACAGATATAAATTCATACAGATAAATAAATTTCATTCGTCATAGATAAATAAATTACATTCATCATAGCTCAAATCAAAAAAAATTCATACACAAAGCATCACACGTCAGGGATATCACACAATTCAACATTCAATTAAACCTAAACATTCATAAGTAAGATTAACTAATCATCTAAATTATTTTGAATCAGATTCAACTACTTATGAATAACTACTAATCCTGGTTGAATATTTATTAATTAAGTACAAACCTTTAATTAATTATCCTTTAATCATTTTTTAATTAACCTTTAATTATTAATTAATTCTTTGATTAATTATCCTTAATTAATTACAATAATTAATTAACCCTTAATTAATAATCATCCCTTAATCACTTTCATTAATTAATTAACCTTTACTTAATTAATTATTCTCAAATTAATTACTTAATTAATTAATCACATTAATTAATTATTCTTTAAAATTAATTGACCTTTAGACACTTGATTAAATCAATCTTTAATCATCAATTATCCTTCCTTAATTACTTTCATTAAGTAATTATTTTTAAGTAATTGATTATCCTTTAATTAATTGTGAATTAATTACTTGATTAATCAAACTTAAATTATTAACAAATTTACTTTAATTACTTTTATTAAGTAATTAACTTCAAGTAATTAATTTCCTTTAACAAATATATTAAGTTAACTTTGAAAGTCAATCAACAATTAAAACATTTGTAAGTTTATTTAAAATAAACTTTAAAAATAAAGGTCATGTGTATTTTAATTTTTTTTTTTAAAACTTGGTTAATTTAAACAATTTTATTAAAAAAACTTTCTTAACCAATTTTGAAAACTTTGATAACGTCTAATACAAAAAGGAATTTGGTTTCAACAAAATTTATTTTCACTAAACTTGATTTTTTTCTTCAAAATTTGAAACTGTTTTGTATTACATCAGATAATCCGAGCAAAATCTCGATCTACCCAAGCTTGACCCCGAGCTAACCCACGTTTTCATCTGCTTCGAGCCAAATCTTGGTTTTCACGTTCTTATCCTCGAGACGTTCGACTTCTTCCATAACCAATAACCACCTAGATTAAAAAAATTGCACCGATGATCCCTGTGTACGTGTACACAAACTTCAGTGGGTTTCGATCGATGTCGCGACCTCCTGCAAGTCGCCACCAACTACCACTACTCCATCGATCACTGGATCTGATGAAACTGTCGCAAAATCAAAATCGAGGCTTTTTCCATGAATATTGGAATACATTGATCACCTAAAAACCCCCCTCCCCCTGCACGATCACCACTGATCGATTGCTACTCTACCACCTCAACAGAAGCTCCACCACACGACCACAAAACCAACCCCCCAGGTCCGATGACTTGAAATGCGGCGACGACGATGATATTGCCTCGCGACTTCAACCAACCAAACGCAGGGCTAAAACCCCAAATCAATTTAAGTCTCTAATCACAATGACTTTAAAAATTATCTAGCATTTTTTCCTATGATCTACGATACTCCAGCTACCTCCATGCCAAGTTTCAATCTTTGAGAGTTAGCCGATCACCAGAAATTGCCAATAAACCCTTTCCCGTTCAACTCTCAAATACTGCCCCAATTCAAAGCTAAAAATCCAAATTTTTGTTTAAAAATCCTTGATTTCGAAATAGATTTGCATGGTGTAACTCAATCTCGAATTCATGCAGGTTGAAATTTGGAGAAATTGTTAATTTATACTGTATTTCTTTTTCCAGATAAACCCATCACATATTTTCTTGGAAATATATTTTGTAAAATTAAGTTAAGGTGATTTTAAACATGTTTTGTCTTAACATCACAAACTAAAAATGATTGGGGATGGTGGAATTGAATTTTGAACTAAATCTAATCCTGTAAAAAAAAATCTTACAGAGGCCTTCATGCTTGTCTTCTAGATATACGCACTATATATATATATACAAACACATTCATATAACCATACAAACATAGTTTGCTTCATAACTACCCAGATGATCACATGCAAACAGATATTCAAACAAATCTAAGGTTTAAGATTAAAGGTTTGCTCACCTTGCGTTTTGAAGAACAGAGAACATGCTTTTCTTTAAAAACCTGGAACTGCTTTTGTTTTTGTAATCTGAAACTTTGCTTATTGTTTGAGTTGAATTCTTGCCTTGATGCAGGTTTGATTCCGGACTGCAGCTCTTATTTGCTTTTTTTTTAAACTTTGTTCTTACTTGATTTTGTTGTTCGAATTGTTCTTGAACTTCTCTCTTGATTTCTTTTGAATTTCCAGACTTGAAAACTGAAGCTTTAAATTTTGTTTAAACTTGCTTTTGAATCAGGTTGGAGATTTCTTGATTTCAGCTTGAAACAAGTTGAAACTTTGATCTAGTTTGTACTTGTTGAATTCACAGCTTTGTTTTACATTTGCATTTTCGATCTTTGCTTGATGTTGCTCTGGATTTCCAGATTTGCTTTTGAACTTTGCTTCAGGTTTTAGTTTTAATTTGTTTCATTTGCTGCCAGATTTTGAAATTAAGAATGAAGATGAAGAGTTTGAACTGAATATGAATTAACCAGGAATGTTTTCTTTTATTCATATTATTTATGTTTAAATTTCAAAGAAAAATAAAGCGTGACACTTGTTAAATTCATATTATCTTTAAACTACACTTGTACACACTCATATTATCTTACTTACACTTGCTAAGATGAGTATTTTTATGTTTTTAACCTTATTTAAAAATTAATTTATAACTTTGTTTATATCTTTATACAAATCATTTTTATATATGTATTATGTATTTATTATCTCATATTTTACAGTTATACTTTTATAACTTATGTCATATAATTTAAACACTACAAATAATATTTTAAAGATAACGTTATATCATATTTCTTATTTAAATAAATACATTTCTTTATTAATCATTTATAAAATCTTTTAAAGATAAATAGTTTTAAAATTTAACTATACATAAATAAATATTTTAGAGTTTCATTTTCTTAATTAGCCTTTGGAAAAGTTTATTATATGAAATTCAAAACATCATTTTAAAATTATAATGCATTTTTAAATAATTAGAAACAAATTGCTATTACTTAAAAATAAAATTTTAAATCCAATTTAATTTCAATATATTTATTTTAAAATCCAAATTTTTATTTGTAAAATACTAATCCTTAAATTTCAAATCAAAATTCTATTTTTGACCCAATATTTTTTATTTATTCTGGAAATTTCTAATTAATTCACAAATAATTTCACAATTTAATTCCAAAATTAAATTAGTTTATCAAATTAAACTTGGTTAAAATTCGGGAATGTTACAAATTCCCCCTTAAGAAAATTTCGTCCTTGAAATTTGCCAGGGAGACAACAAACAACAGATAAAAGATAGAGAAATATCTTTTCAGATCAAACCGAATATCTGTTTTGCTTTTGGCTTAGCAAATCAGAATATCAACAATAGATATGAGAAAAAACTCATTCAACACTTTACGAAATACTCGGGTTATTCAGATCTACGAAATATACAAGGTATTGGTTAGTTCGAAGGGATAACTAACCGTTCATAGAATATATCGAAACCCAATGAAACAGACAGAAATAGGTTTGTCTACGATCTCAGATTCAAGATTTAACTTATCTATGACTTGCTAAGAAATAAAACTAGGTGTAGCTCCTGCGTCGAACAACATTTTTTTATTGTAAACGAGAAGGTTACCTTCTAAAATTCCTTTTCCTTTAACTTAGATTGCTAGTATTCCCTTTCTCCTCTAGAACTTCTTTCTTATCCAGAGTATCATATCTGTAACCCATATCGATTAATTCAGAAAAAGATTCTTTTACGTGAGTAGTCATTCTTTCCTGAAACTTCTTGTTCATTCCCCGAATAAACTTTTCATTCCTTTTCAAAGGTGAATTCACCAACTCTAGACCACATCGAGATAAATCGTTGAATTTATTCAAGTATTCCTCAAATGATAAACTTCCCTACTTCAAATCCGTGAACTCCTGTTAAATTCTGGAGATACCAGCAGACGGCATATATCACTGCTCGAAAACTTCCTTGAAACGACTCCAAGTGAATTCATCCGCCGGCTCATCCATAGTAACTGTCTCCTACCAAACTAAAGCCTCTTCCTAGAGTTTCTAAGAAGCTATCAATCGCATTTGATCATCTTCCAATTTTATTCCTTTGAAAATCCTTTCTCACGATCAAATCCAAGCTTGTGCTTCGACAATAGATTCTTTGCCTGTGAATGGCTTTCCACCAAGTCTAGAAAAACTTTGATACAAATCAGGCAGATTCAGCCGAGGTTGAGTAGGAATATCTGTTGTTGCAGGGATTTGACCAGTTGAAGTGGTACTTCCATGTCCCCTACCTCATCCTCTTATTCCACTCATTCTTACTATCTGTTATAGTAAGAAAACCGATTTAGGCATTAGGACGCGATATCTTAGGGAATAACAATAGTTAAAGAAAATAGATTGAGCAATTTGGGTTTTCAGTTTCACTGGCTGTACTCTTTCAAGGGTATACTTCACCCTATCTCTAATGAACCATCTAATGTATTACACTCCGTAGCTAAAGCTTACTCAGTCTTTAGCTATGATACCAAATGTGACGACCCAAACTCGATGCCCGACAAACAACATCGAATCCGTATCGCCAGAGCTTGCAACAACATTAGATGAAAAACAACACAGTAGAAACAAAAGATAATTGCATTGATATATATATACAATATAGATACAATGTGATATACATCATGATACGACAACCCAACACCATCATAGAATATACAACACAACACCATGGCAGAATATCAACAACATGAGCAAAGTCTTTAAGGAAATCCAAAACTGCAACTCTAAACCAAAACTCCAAAACCAAAGCTCTAAACTTCAAGCTCGATCCACCATCAAACTGAACTTGCAGAAAATGCGATCCCGAATGCGATTGCCAACCCAAAACTTCAAAGATCCATAAGATGAAGAAGATCTCCGAATACTACTGAACCAAAGACTTCGAAGACTATCCAATCTACACCTATTATTGATTATCTGAAAAACCCAACTCTAGACTGCCCGTATGGAAAATTATGGGCACCCAGCGTTTAGGAACGGAACAATAAACTTCGGGTCAGTAATGGGACTGGTGTGTGCAAACAAAAATGGTTTTATTTTTAAGTAAACAACAAAATAATGTAAGACATTGAAATCCGCAATGCTTTTTGGAAAATGAAACTACCATAAGGCCTCCCGCCACACACACCATACAAATGCAGAATTGGAGGAGATTTCTCCTTATGATAGTCAAAAATGCTTGATACGCAAAAACCATTTTGATATTATTATTAGTGCATAGTGCAGAAAAAATTCGAAAGTATAATATTAATCTTAGCCAGCATACAACATTTCATCTTATGCCTACTATATCAACCAAGTTCAATAGCAGGTTACCGCCACATTCCATGGCAGGTTATACAACTAAAACCGTACAGGGTGCATATTGTTGCTTTGGATTTTTCAACAAATGGTCAGGCCGAGGAACTTCCCATTGCCACATGGATATGCCTCCGAAGGGACGCCTGGAGAACTTACCCAGCTCTCTAACAACACAAGGTCTGTTTCCTCCGTACTCGGGAGTAATACCTAAAGATATGCCATCCCCGGTCATTTGTGACCTTTATCCGAGGATAGTCAACCACAAAGCAATATCACACGGTAATAAATATACATTGTCCACATGAGTTAAGTATCTAGGCTCTTTACCGTGATACCACCCTTTTCCAGAAGGAATGGACATAACCTAGGGGCTCTGCAACCTTGCTGCATCTTTCCTGTTTCGACCATTTTCGCCGGGTGAGGTCCTGATGCAGTCTCGCCCACAAAGCTATGCTTTTTCACAAAGCCATGCTTTGATCAACAAATGATCAGCAGAACTTCGTATGCCACTTTACCAAATTGAGAATGTATCACTAATAACCATCAACTACATAACCTCTTAGCTCGTGCGTCTCAGAGAAGGGTGTTAAGCTAAGTGAATAAATCTCCGCCACAAAACAGAAATGTATTTGATAGAAATTGGTTTTACATCTCAAAGTGAAATGTCAGACACACATCCATACATGTCCATTCCGGGTTCGAACAGAACCGGAAGCACTTCCAAAGAAGCCCTCGCAATCCGGGTATTCACAAACCCGGTCGGACTCCCCATCACATATGGAGATCTCTATACCATAGCTACTCAGTGCAGAGTCATTCTATGGGTTATCCTTTCGTTCTCGAAAACACCCTGTCTTCACCACCGGTCTTCAAATGCTATCCATAACGTCGTATCATTATTCGAAATGGGTTATATGACACAAGGTCCTCTTCCGGCTAAACCGAATAATGAGTGCAATATTTATAAACATATGGACATGGTATTTCAGTTAAGTCGCAACTTTAAAACCCAAAACCTTCCTTTCAACTGGTTTAAACCAATTACCATTTCAAATCTTTACACAAAAAGATTCACTTCACAAAGTTCACCTAGCTTTCACACAGATTTATCCACAGATTTCAAAAGAATTTCCATTTCAAATTGGATTAACTCATCCATCTTTTAAATCAAGACCCAATTCTAGCTTTCAAAATCGTTTCCAAAGGTTCATTCATAACTGGGAAAACCATTACATTTCAAATTTCAAATTCCTTTAACACAAACCGCAAATTCTTTCCTTATATGAAAGCTTTTATTATTTGGAAACAAATAGTTTTCGTTTTGAAAAAATCCGATTTCATTTATACAAGTTAAAGCCTTGTGTTAATTTAAAATTCTCAAAACAACACTTTTAAAATGGTTTAAACCCCAAATAAACTTGTATAACCTTTTTAAATCATAAATTCTCAACATAGAATTCAATCTCAAATTTTGAATTCAAATTTAAATCAAATTATTTAAATTTCAAAGCTTTATAAAGTTATTCAAAATAACTTTTATCTTTGAAAACACCTTTTCAAAAGTCTTTTTGCATTTTTAACCCCATTCCATTTCCAAAACTATTTTGGATTCAAAATTCAATTTTAAAACCATTTCAAAAATATGCGACTTAACCAATTTCCACTTGCAATCCATATTTGTGTGTGTATGGTGTAGTCCAAGGGTTTTACCCAATAGTGCAACATCATCAATCATCACAATACAATCAAGCAATATCGATAAGCGGAATAATCTTATAACGCTTATCTTCATTCACAAATTCACAAATATAAATTCATAATAGATAAATAAATTTCATTCGTCACAAATAAATAAATTACATTCCTCATAGCTCAAATCAAAAAAATTCATACACAAAGTATCACACATCAGGGATATCACACAATTCAGCATTCAATTGAAACCAAACATTCATAAGTAAGATTAACTAATCATCTGATTTATTTTGAATTAGATTCAACTACTAATGAATAACTACTAATCCTAGTTGATTAATTATTAATTAATTACAAACCTTTAATTAGTTATCCTTTAATCATTTATTAATTGGCCTTTAATTATTAATTAATTCTTTGATTAATTATCCTTAATTAATTACAATAATTAATTAACCCTTAATTAATAATCATCCCTTAATCACTTTCATTAATTAATTAACCTTTACCTAATTAATTATTCTTTAAAAGTAATTAACCTTTAAACACTTGATTAAATCTTTAATCATCAATTATCCATCCTTAATTACTTTCATTAAGTAATTATGTTTAAGCAATTAATTATCCTTTAATTAATTATGAATTAGTTACTTGATTAATCAAACTTAAATTATTAACAAATTTACCTTAATTACTTTTCTTAGGTAATTAACTTCAAGTAATTAATTTCCTTTAATAAATATATTAACTTCAACTTTAAAAGTTAATTAACAATTAAAACATTTGTAAGTTTATTTAAAATAAACTTTAAAAATAAAGGTCATGTGTATTTCAAAACATTTTTTTAAACTTGGTTAATTTAAATAATTTTATTAAAAAACTTTCTTAACCAATTTTAAAAACTTAGATAACATCCAATACAAAAAGGAATTTGGTTTCAACAAAATTTATTTTCACTAAATTTGATTTTTTTTCCTTCAAAATTTGAAACCGTTTTGTATTACATCAGATACTCCGAGCAAAATGTCGATCTACCCGAGCTTGACCCCGAGCCAACCCACGTTTTCATCTGCTTCGAACCAAATCTTGGTTTTCACGTGCTTAACCCCGAGACATTCGCCTTCTTCCCCAAACTCATAACCACCCAGATAAACGAAAATGCACGGATGATCCCTGTTTACGTGTACACGAACTTCTTTGGGTTTCGATCGATGTCGCGGCCTCCTGCAAGTCTCCACCAACCACCACTACTCCATCGATCACCGGATCTGGTGAAACTGACGAAAAATCAAAATCGAGTTTTTTTCCACGAATACTGGAATACATTGATCACATAAAAACCCCCTGCACGATCACCACTGATCGATTGCCACTCTGCCGCCTCAACCGAAGCTCCACCACACGGCCACAAAACCAACTCCCTAGGTCCGATGACTTGAAACGCGGCGACGACGACGATACCGCCTCGTGACTTCAACCAACCAAACACATGTATAAAACCATAAATCAATTCAAATCTCCAACCATAATGAATTTAAAAATTATCTTGCATTTTTCCTATGATCTACGATACTCCAGCTACCTCCATGCCAAGTTTCAATCTTCGAAAGTTAGCCGAAGCCAGAAATTGCCAATAAACCCTTTCCCGTTCAAGTCTCAAATACTACCCCAATTCAAAGCTAAAAATCCAAAATTTTGTTTTAAAAATCCTTGATTTCGAAATAGATTTGGATGTGTAACTCGATCTCGAATTCATGCAGGTTGAAATTTGGACAAATTTTTAATTTATACCGTATTTCTTTTTCCAGATAAACCCATCACATATTTTCTTGGAAATATATTTTGTAAAATTAATTTAAGGTAATTTTAAACATGTTTTGTCTTAACATCATAAACTAGAAATGATTGGGGATGGTGGAATTTAATTTTGAACTAAATCTAATCCTATAAAAAAAATCTTACAGAGGCCTTCATGCTTGTCTTCCATATATATGCATAGAATATACATATATACAAACACATTCATACAACCATACAAACATAGTTTGCTTCATAACTACCCTGATGATCACATGCAAACAGATATTCAAACAAATCTAAGGTTAAAGATTAAAGGTTTTCTCACCTTGGGTTTTGAAGAACAGAGAACATGCTTTGCTTTAAAAACCTGGAACTACTTTTGTTTTGTAATCTGAAACTTTTCCTATTGTTTAAGTTGAATTCTTACCTTGATGCAGGTTTGATTCCAGACTGCAGCTCTTGTTTTTTTTTAAACTTAGTTCTTACTTGATTTTGTTGTTTGAATTGTTCTTGAGCTTCTCTACTTGATTTCTTTTGAATTTACAAACTTGAAAACTGAATCATTAAATTTTGTTTAAACTTGCTTTTGAATCAGGTTGGAGATTTCTTGATTTCAGCTTGAAACAAGTTGAAACTTTGATCTGGTTTGTACTTGTTGAATTCACAGCTTTGTTTTACATCTGCATTTTAGATCTTTGCTTGATGTTGCTCTGGATTTTCGGATTTGCTTTTGAACTTTGCTTCGCGTTTTAGTTTTAATTTGTTTCACTTTTTTCCAGATTTTGAAATTAAGAATGAAGATGAAGAGTTTGAACTGAATATGAATTAACCAGGAATGTTTTCTTTTCTTCATATTATTTATGTTTAAATTTTAAAAAAAATAAAGCATGACACTTGTTATATTCATATTATCTTTAAACTACATTTGTACACACTCATGTTATCTTAATTACACTTGCTAAGATGAGTATTTTTATGTTTTTAACCTTGTTTAAAAATTAATTTATAACCTTGTTTATATCTTTATACAAATCATTTTTATGTATGTATTATGTATTGATTATCTCCTATTTTACACTATACTTTTATAATCTATGTCATATATAATTTATACACTAAAAATAATATTTTAAAGATAACTTTATATCATATTTCTTATTTAAATAAATACATTTCTTTATTAGTCATTTATAAAATCTTTTAAAGATAAATAGTTTTAAAATTTGACCACACATAAATAAATATTTTAGAGTTTCATTTTTTAATTAGCCTTTGGAAAAATTTATTATATGAAATTAAAAACATCATTTTAAAATTATAATGCATTTTTCAATAATTAGAAACAAATTTCTATTACTTAAAAACAAGATTTTAAATCCAATTTAATATCAATATATTTATTTTTAAATCCAATTTTTTATTTGTAAAATACTTATCCTTAAATTTCAGACCAAAATTCTATTTATAACCTAATATTTTTTATTTATTCTGTAAATTTCTAATTAATTCACAAACAATTCACAATTTAGTTCCAAAATTAAATTAATTTATCAAATTAAACATGGGTAAAATTCGAGAATGTTACAGTAACCATCGGGTTAACTGCGACCATAGAGGGGGTGATGATTTCTAGTGCATTCTCACCAAAGATGTTTCCTCTATTTTCAAAAATATTTTCTATATTTTAACAAAGTTTTTTAAAATGTTTTTCAAGTATTTTCACTAGGTGTTGAAAACAGGTCTGCGAAGCACTTACAGATTTTCAGTCTACGCCTGATCAACGTATGATCGAATTTCTGTGAGAACAAGGATGGACTTGTGGAAACATCAAGTTATAAAAAAAATTATTTTTATAAAGCTATTTTGATAATATTATACAGATTTTAAAGTATTTTTAAGTTTTGAACAAAAAGGAGTTTATGGCTAAAAATGTTTTAAAGGATAATTTTAAATTTCTGGTTTCGTTCCTTTTCGGGGACGAAAAGATTCAAAGGGGATAACCCAGATTTTTGGACATCTGTTAATTGGTAATTAACAGGATTAAAATTATTAAAAATTGATTTGTATGTTAAACATGTAAAACTCTGATAATAAAAGATATCTGGATATGTTAATGAATTTGAAAATATAATAGAGGATATATGTGATATCCTAGAAATTTCAAGAAAAATCAAATGTGATAATCACTTTTATAAATTATTTGAAATTGGTAAAATTGTTATTTATTTCAAAAAAAATAAAAATGATGGTTTTTATGTATATAGATATGATAGATTTTAAATAGAAAAATTATTATTTTCAAAACAAATTAAGTTTGAGTCTATTTAAATATATATATATATATGTGTGTGTGTGTGAGTTGATTTAAATTGAATTTTAAATTGAATTTGAATTTGAATGGGAAATTCAAAAGTAATTATGTTAAAATAAATTTGGTTTAAAAAAAATATTATATATGTAATTTTAAATTATTTTCCTTAAAGGATATTAATTATATAAATTAAGAAAAGTATTCATTAAATAGTAAATTAAATGTAAAAGTTTTGAAAACCATTTTTTAAATTTATAAACTCATGTATAATTACAAATGTAAGATATATATACTAAATAACAAATGTAAGCCTAAGATTACATGTAATTACATGTATAAGCTAGTGTTATCATGCAATAAACAAGTGTTGAGATATTATCTTATGAAAATGACAAATATAGAATTATTAAAACAAGTGTCATATCTTTTAGTTATCTTTTATTTTAAAACAAAACAAGATTTTACATATACATTACTCTAAACTCGCTCTCATTTTCTTTCACAAAAACTAAAAACATGGGAACTAAGAAAAGGTAAATAAAACCAGAAAAGAAATCTGAAACAAGTTCAGATACCACTGCAAATTAATTCAAAAATGAGATTATTATAAAAGGCTCAAGCAAAGTTTTAAGAAAATCAGGTTCAACTCAGAATTAAATTAAAGCTAAGAATCAACCCAGAAAGCACTTCAGTTCCAAGGATCATCTAATACAGTATTAGAACAAAATTAAAGAACAGATCAGATCAAATTGTAGTTTTAAATTTAAGCTTGCAGATTTAAGTTCACATCAATTGCCAGTTTTTCAAAAATAGTTTTCCTCTATTTATCAACTAAAGGTGAGTAAACAAACTTTTAACCTGTTTTTAATCTTGTTACATGCAGTGATCTTGAAGTAATTAGTGATAAGTGATTGCATGATTGTTTTATATGATCATATGTATATATATAAGAATATATTGGTGTGCATGTCATTGTATATCCATATAAATGCCCCTGTTGGTATATACAGAATAAAACCAGGATCCATGAATTCAAGAATATTTATCTCTCCTGATGTAAACAGATTTATGTGATGATTTTTAGATGGAAGTTGGTTATATCTACTTGTTTTAATTTTTAAAATCATATTTGAGCATAATTAAAAGCAGACTTCAGAATTCAAGCAAGAACAGCAAAAAAAACCATTTAGAGTCGGGAAAATCGATTGTTTAGTTTCTTTGTTTTGATTATATAATCTTACTCGACGTTAAAAAAAATATGATTTTTAATAATTATATGAAGATTTTTAAGAAGGAATTTGGAGGGGAATTTCGTGATAAACGGAATTGGGCTTTTGTTCAAATCCAGGCAACTGCAGGGCTCGGTAGGGTCGAGGTTTATACCGGAGGTAAGTCATAGGTCAGGGATCGTGGAAAAATAGGTGGCACGATTTTTAGGTCACGGTGGTGATGACATGATAGCATCGTAGGGATTTAGGATTCGAATTTGTGGAGGGTGGTTCCAGGCAATTGTGGTGTCGTGGCGAGGATTTAAGGTTGCGGTATGGGGAAGAAAGTAAGGAGGCCTCACGGCGAGGCTTCTGGCAAAGTAGAAGCCGGCCAAGGGTTGTTGATGATCGGGCGAGGCGGTGGAAGGAGGTCAGTTGCATTCTTGTTTGGATGGAAGATCAAATTTTTGTTTTAATGTTTATCGAGTGGTACTGGGTGGTCAAAGGACTTACGGGGCATGGAGGTGATGAGTAAGGATGGTCGGAGGCATGGTCGTCGTCCAGGAGAGTGTGTGCATGTACATCGTGATACGGTGTGCAGGCGGAAGAAAGAAACATGAAGAAGAAGTGGAAAAAAGGAGAGGGAGGAGGGGTGAAATTTTTGCTCGAATGTTATCTAGGGGTTGTGCTCGGATTTTATTTGTAGTAGTTAAGTTTAGAAAAAGGTATTTTGTTAACTAGTTTACTAAGCATCAGGAAATAGACTAAGTTTTCAAAACAAATATAAGATGTACAAGTTTTCATGTTGAATATTAAACCAAGTTTCCAAGTTAACTTATTGAACAAGCTCTTAAATCAAGTTCAAAGATTAAAATGTTAGAGGTAAATGTTTTAAAATTATTTGGTTGGAAATAATTATATAATAAGATAATTATTTCATTACTTTTCTCTATGTTATCAAATGAAATTTAATAAGAATTAAGTAGTTAATTAAGATAATGGTTTATCATCTTGATTTATTGATGGATAATAAATCAATGTAATTGATTAAAAGTTATTAATTGATATAAGTAATTAAGGGTTTATCAATTAACTTAATTAAGTAAAATGATTAAATAAAGTGATGATTAATTAAGGATAATTACTTAAGATAAGAAATTAAAGGATCATTAATTAATGTAAGAAACTAAAGGTTAATTATTTAATGTGAATGATTATATGATTAAAGAATTAATTTCAATAATTAATTAAAGGGTTAGTTAAATTAAAGGGTTAGTTAATTAATGAATGTGATTAATTAAAGGATAATTAATCAATGTAAGTGGGCATAGAATAATTAATTAGAATAATTAATTAAGGATCAATCTAATAGATTATTATTAATTAATTTATGATAATATTAAAAGTTAATTAATTGAGGATAATTAACCAGTGGATAATTACTTAATGAAAGTAATTATGGATAACTAATTTAGACTGATAAGTAAAGAATGGTGCAATTAATATTAATTAAGCAGGGTTGGGTAATTAATTTATTAGGTTAAATTAATGGTGTGATTAATTAACCTTGCTTATGGATAACTGGATTATATTTAATGCCTTAATTGGTTGATATCTCTGATATGAAATATTTTGTGATATGATATGTTTGGGTTATACAGGGATAATGTGGTGATCTATCGATGATGAATTGCTGCGTAAAAGCGACATCCTGTATTTAAAATTTAATTGTATTCACTTGAATAACTTGGGTTAAGATGGTATTGGGATCGAAGAGACCAGGGTCGGGTATCAGTAAATACCCGAAACCACTTCAATTGGGAATCCACAATAATTCTATGTAGATTTGATATGTGAAATCTATAGGCTGGAATGGAATAATATGGACCATTGAAACTAAGTAAGGGTACTTAGAGGTTGATTTGTGAAATAAGTATTGACTATAACAAGTTAAGAAACTGTAGTGAAGTACGAGTTACCCCAGGTATTTAAATAAGTATGTATTAGTATTTCACGTTAGATGGGTTTACTCACGCTGGTTTCCAGGCTGACCCAGGTGTTACCTTGACGTAATGCTCGGCTCAGACCGAGTATTACAGCTTTTTCAGGTTAGGACATTCTGGAGCTCAGGAGGCGAGGTAGATGGTAGGAACGTATGGAGTTTTTCGCTGTGTATATGAGACTGTGTAGTCTGTAAAGATTGTAGTCTGGAACAAGTCGTAGAACTATCTAGTTTATGTGTAAATGATTGTAACTCTGATAAATTGTATGTAAAGTAACAGTTACAGCTTTCCTTTTTAAAGATACTATTATTTTGACATTATATTTTGATCCTCTGCGAATGTGAGATGCTGTTCTGTTTTTCTTCTACCTTCTTTCTTCTTTTCTCTAACAATCTGGAATTTTCGGAGTCGAAAATTTCAGATCGTTACAAAAATTCACCTTTTATATGTTATCTAACGTATAAAAATTCTAGACCAGATCACTTTATGAAATAATCAAAATAAATTTCTTAACCTAAATATACATATTTTCCTTTGAAAATCCATATTAAATCTTCCATAGCTTGGAAAACTACAAAAATTGAAACCCAACTCCAAAATCATATTTTACATGGCATAAAATTTTCTCATGGTATTCAGATTAATTTTAATTGGTTTTACCCTTAAAACCATGTAAAATAATCATCAAACTATTTTATTCGAATCCAACATGTCCAAATCCAAGCATATCATCAATCAAAATCATTATAATAATGGATTTAATCTTAAATTCGAAAACAAATGATCATAAAAAAAATAGAGATGATCTAGATTATTATTATTCACCTTGGTTATGATAAGGACTTTAAGATTTGATTAAGATTAGTTCCATTGCTTTAATTCCTTAGCTTTAGATTTAATATCTCCTCTTTTCTACCAGCAATGGCCGACTCCTCTTATGTTTGCATTTTATGTTTTGCAAAAACGACAATGGACATGAATGGATGGAAATGAGAATATATAAAGGTAATGGGTTATGTGCCGCTATTTCCTAATAAGCCATTATGTTCATTAATTATCATATATAACCATTTATAAGCCCATTTATCTTGTGAAGCATGACCCTTAATTTATTTTCAAATTTCAATCCCCTTATCACTCTAATTATTTACATTATTCTATTTAATTTATCTAATTAAATCTCCTAAATAATGTTATCAAAAATTAGGGGTGTTAAAAACGTATTCTTTTAAATTTTGAAATTGACCAATTAAAATTACAAACTTCTAGCATATACAATAATTAAAGCATTTAATAAAGAAACTAAAAAAATAATGATAATTAACAATCAACAATAAATCTAATAAATTGAGTTAAGGGCAATTATGGAATTTAATCCATAAACAAAAGGTGCAATAAAGAGTTTCTCCTGTAAGGCCTTTAAATTCATAAACACGGGTGAGGTATGTGTACTACACACGCATATAATATATTGGCATAGGTCAACATTTAATTTTAGGGAATGGGAATATGGCTAAGTTATAGGGATGGGAGGTCAGTTGAAAACACATAGAAGTCTGCCTAGCTAATTTGACCGCCAGTAGCGTGGCGTTTGTAATTGATGTGGAACATCACCTATATTAGGTACCCACGGGTGACAGAAGGCTAGTCCTAATTTTGTAGGTTAAGCCTACCCAATGGATCTTTATACCACCATCTACAAAAAGTTGGACTAATCTGGGACGTCACAGTTCTATTACTGCCATATGAATAGGAAAATTCGAAGAGAAGTGTGCTTTAGGGTTCGGTATTAAATGGCTAATTTACAGTCTTCATCCTCCCTATTAAGAAGTATCAAATGACCTAGGAAACTTCTCATAAATAAAATTGGGTACTCCTATAAGAGAGCCTGCTTTTGAGTTGAGCTATCAAATAGGTGTTCGGGGTCTGCCTCTTCCCTATTTAGGAATTTTTCAGTGGTCGGGATTTGCTTTTTGGCGTGAGGTAATTCCATGACGGCCCTACTTTGGTGTTAAGGTAATAAATGACCGTTAGGGTTTGCCTTTTCCTTATTTGAGAAGTATTAAATGGTCAAAAATGTAATTTAGCTGCATTATTGAAAATCCCTTGTGGGATCTGTTTTGGGGTTGAGGTATTAAATGGCTGGAGGGTCTACCTCTTTCCTATCTAAGAAGTATTAAGTGGCCTATATGAGATTTCCTACGATGTCAGCTAGGAAGTACCAGAAGGGTTCTGCTTTTGGTTTAGTTTTTAAACGACTAGAGAGTTTGCCTAGGTTTCTAGGTGTAAAATGACTAAAGAGTCTACATATTCCTATTTAATAAGGTTGCCCAGGTACTTTTTCTTGCATCATTAGGACATGATTAAATGGAAGTTGAGTTGCTGAACCCGATATATTCCATAGTTAGAACTATACTTAGAGAAGTATAATAAATACGTAAGACATAGTACTTATTTGAATGCTTACAGCCTGTATACTTTTATTAAAAATTGATGTTTTCATTCACCGTACTGTTGTTCTAACTCCCTCCACATTACAACATACAAGTTAGGAATATTGATGAGTGTGGAGAAAATAGTGGAGGCTTGGTGTTTAGTTATCTACTATAATTATTTACTTATGTTGTTATAATGTACCCAGACTATGTATCAAATATGTTTTATGTGCTATTGATAAAATTACTCATGTGATTTGGTTTTATGAGATGGTACTTTGTTTTATTGTCGTATTTTATTCCTTCCGCTATGAGACTTTGAACCATAGATAGCTAGCTCCTTATATTGTTTTATCAATTTATACCAATCAACTGACAGCTTCAGAATGGACCTATAGTTTGATGGGCTTTATTGGATCCAAAATTAGGCCTGTTTCAAAGAGGGTTGCTATAGATTTTGTGTTTTTGGGATGGCTTCTTTGGGTTTTTGTGCCTTTTCGTTGGGTTGGGCTTGGGGTGCTATTGGAGGTGGATTCTGGACTTAAACAACTTTTGAAGATGGAAAAGTGATTAGTATTGGCCCATTTGGCTTGGTGTTTTAAGCCAAAATCTTTTTGCCTTAGAGAATTTTACTTCTAGTCGGCTTGGAGTGGCTGTTAGGAATTGAGATGTTGGTTTTGATGATAACAGCTTTTTTAACTTATCTTATTATAAAATATATACTAACATTGTTGTACATATATATATATATATGTATACGCAAGATATATAGATATTTATATGTAGGTATTGATTACTGAAGACTGATCAGTATAAAGACTCAAGACTCAAGATTGAAAACTCTAGAGTATCGAGATCAAGATATGTGTCTATTTTTTGTTAGAACTTTATAATAGCATGGAAATCTTCATTTCGAATTTCATTTGGGATGGAACCCATTTTACCTTCTTAGTGGCTTACACATCCACGACAAGTAGCTTACAAACCTACGACAAGTGGCTTATAAACGAACGAACATCCTGGTTCTGTACAAGTTCTCGAGTCCTGATGTGATGAGATATTTTGCAGGAAGAAGCTTGCAAAACTACTTCAAACTGGTTTTTCAAAAAATGATTTTCAAAACTGCTTTTCAAATATTTTAGCCTTAAAATTATCTTTTCAAAAGATTTTTCAAAAAGATGTTATAGCCTTAAAATATTATTTGTTTTTGTTTTAAAATAAACTCTTGTTTTATACTACATTTTCAAAAACAAATTTTACATTTTTTTTTATATAAGGATGTCGACATCATGTGATACCCCATGTACCGACATGGTGGCCGTTTAATTCAAAAGTTTCAATTTTCAAAATAAGTGTCTATTTGTTTAAATATCTTCAAGAATGGCTATGACCATTGGTGTTTTATAACAAGGCATCACAAACTAATTTTTTAATCATCTATTTTCATATTTTCTTCACTTCTTCTCCACAAATCCATATTCTATAATTTTCATATTTTTAGGATCGTGCCGAAATGCTGTCAAATTCTTAAGTAAATCAAATTAGAATCTTACTCTTGTTTGATTCTTTGCCCTCTCAAAGTGCTATTCAGAGTTATAGGATCAATTTGTAACCAAAAATTTATCGAGTCTCCCTATAAGCTGTGGTTATGCTTGGAAATCAACTGGATAATCTTATGGCCCTTAAATCAAGAGAGTTTTCCCCAGACTCGTGAGACAGGAGGGTACCTCACGACGTTTAGAAATTAAGGAATGTAATCTCGACATTGGTATAATAAAAATCTGTATGAGGTGGTTTGCCTTGGTACAGGACTGGATGTTGGGTAACTCCGAACCGGTATAAAATCCGTTGTGTTCTTTCCCTTTACTGTATTTTATTTACTTTCGACATCTGTGTATGATTCTGTTATTATTATGTGATTAAGTTTTGCATTTGTTTGTGTCATAATTTTAAGTTAGTTCATATAAGTCTTATAATCCATTAAAAACTATTCACCCCCCTCTAGTGTTAAATTAGCCTTAAGATCCTTAATCCGCAATCCCTTTCAACTGGTATCAGAGCATCGGTTTTCATAATTTTCATAATCTGAAACTTGAAAATTGTTTTAAAGGCTACCAAAATGGGTAATATCAACTCTGGCACTAGTTCTGTTATCACTAACACTAGTTCATTTATAGAAGGTCAGTCTACTGTCTGACCACCATTTTTCAATGGCAGTAATTATACATATTGGGCTTGTAGAATTAAAATTTATTTACAATTTTTAGGATTATACACTTAGAAAATCACGCAAACTGGGTATATTGAACCCACTACCAATCTTGCCCAGTGGACTGCTGAGCAAAAAGGTGTTGCACAAAATAACTCAAAGGCCATGAATATATTATTTTGTTCAGTAGATAGGAATGAGTTTAATAGAGTGTCTGTTTGTAAATCTGCATTTGAATTCTGGAAAACTTAGCAAGTTACTCATAAAGGAACAAGCAAAGTTAAACATATTAAAATTTCCATATTAACTAATCAGTTTCAATTGTTTAAAATGCATGCAAATGAGTCCATTTCCGACATGTATTGTTGATTTTGAGATATTGTTCATTCATTAATTACACTGGGAAAAAGCTTTTCGGGGAAAGACCAAGTTAGAAAAATTCTAAATTTACTCACTCCAGAATGGGATCAAAGGACACTTGCAATCGAAGAAGCAAATAATATCAGTCTCAGAAAATAGAAGAATTGATTGGGAATCTGATGTCTTATGAAGTTCAACTACAAGGAAGAAGAGAAAACAAGGCTACAGAAAAGAAGTCATTAGCATTCAATGCAACAACTGAAGATTCAGAACCAAACAGTGATGAGGAGATTGCCTTCATGACAAGAAACATTCGAAAATCCCTAAAATATAGAAAAATGAATAATTACAAAATAAATGATCAAAGGAATTTCAAAAATAATACTAAGAACGTCAACAATGATAGATGCTACAATTGCAATAAGGTCGGGCGTTATAGAAAAGATTGTCCATATCCAGATAAACCATTGTTCCCTCCAAACAATGACTCATCACGGAAAAGAAAAAAGCATTCACAGCAACTCTTGATGACTAAGACTCATCATCCAGTGACGATGAAAAGAAGATGGATAATTCAAATCTGTGTTTCACTGCTATTCATGAATCAGATGACGATAGGAGTATGGATCTGAAAATAGGTATGCATTTACGTTATTTTTGATTTTCTTGTTTGAATGGATGCTTGTTTGTTTTCTTGATTGTTTTAAAATTCCTTGAATTTTTAAATTCAAATTTATCCCTTGAAATTTTAATTTTAATTTCAAAACAATATAACTTTAATAATATTTGAAATATTAAATCATTAATATTTAAGTATTATTATATTTAATGTTATCATAGGAATTATATAATTAGAATATAGGATATAATATATATATATATATATATACACATACATATATTTATTAGGAATTAGAAATAAAAACTCGTCCTTTGATTCAATAGGCATATGTTGACATACCTGGATACCCCATGTTGACATGCCCCTCAGAATTTGAATTCAAAATTTTGAATTTCCCACCACCTTTTCACCAACTTCAATGCTCTGAAAAGTTGTCTCTTGACCAAAGAACAAGTCTATAATATCTCCATTTATCTCACTCCCTTTATCATCACTTTTCACTTTTATTTCAAATTTCAAACTTGTCTTCATTTTCTTCAACTCCTCTCAAACTTCTTCAATGGCCTCTTCAAGCAGTCCTAACACCATTAGGCTTCCAAAATATGTCAAAAACTTTCTTTTTAATGACCCAGAAGCTATTAAAGCTTACATCAACTATGTAAACTTTGGGAAAATACATACGGGAAAATTCACAATTTTTGAAGATTTTCCTTCTTATGAAATTGAAAATCTTTTTCAACAATGTTCTATTCCTAACTTAGTTGATAACAAACAAATTGATTTTGTATGTTATCCAAATCTTGTTAAGATGTTTTATGCGAATTTGAATCATGGTTTTTATGATGGGGAAAAAAGACAAATTTGGAGTAGTGTTAAAGGAACACAAATTGTTTTGGATTGCGAAATTCTAGGAAATGTTTTGGGATGTAAGTATACCGGAATGAATCTCTCAGAATTTCAAATCAATGATTACGATCGAGAGACGTTTCATCACATCTTTGAAGGGGATGACAATTTCGAATTCAAAAATCGTTATTTTCGTCCAAAAGCGAGAATTGTTAATCTTCTTGTCCAACACACTCTTATACCAAGATCGAGAAACTACAACTACCCGACTTTAAAAGTTTACAAAACTCTTTTTGCAATTTTTTGGATGGGCTCAAGTTATTTTGGATGAGCTAAGGCCCAAGAATTTTACTATGAGTGAAAACACAATATATCATGGAATTTATATCACCCGAATTTTTAATTACTTTGGAGTTGATTTCAAAAGGGAAGAATTTATAACTAGAAAAGTGTTTAACCATGGAAACGTTTCCCTTATGCAAATTCCATTAGTGTTTCAACCATATGAAACACTTAAAGAATAGGAAGAAAGACTTTCTCATGAAGAAATGGAAGAAATGGAGGAAGAAGAAGAAGAAGAGGAAGAGGAGGAAATGAAAATTGAAGAGGAGGAAGAGGAAGATCAAGAAACCTCCATAGAAAGTATTGAATATCCTATTAATCTGGTTAATCCATCCAACAAGACCATTCTCGATAATCAAAGGATTATAGTGGAAAATCAAAAGACACTTAAAAGACCAATGAGTAAGAAAATGGATAAGATTTCCACTAAAATCGACAAGTTCTTCTGGAAAATTAGTAAAAAGCTTGGACTATCATCTTCTTCATCTTCATATAACTAGTTTTAGTTCATGTTATCTTAAGTTCTATCTTTGTATTTCTTTTATTTTAGTTAATATTATATTATCTTATGTAATGTTGACTAGAATTATTAATGGAACCTTCCGTTTCATGTTATTCAACTTCACTTGTCTCTGTAATTGCTTGTTTTTATATTATACAAATTTTAGTTTAATAGATTTTTTCATAGTATTCAAAACAAAGCAAAATGTCATTTTAAGTAGAGGCATGTCGACATACACCATCCCTCCTTGTCGACATCTAATGGGCAGAAAATAGTTAAACTTTCAAATTTCATTTTCTTGTAACTAACTTGTGTCTATTCATTTCAAACGACTTTCTACCCCTATTTATACTTGTTTCTTCTAGAATAAATTGTAAAACTTCATCACTAATCAATCACTTTCATTGTTCTTCCTATTTCTTGAATTATGGCTTCTTCGATTAAGAATCTAAGTGATAATCTTGAAGAAACTCTCACTTCCTTTAAGAATATTCATACATTCATACTTCGTAATCAGCATTACTTAGAATTGAGTCAAATAAAGATGATCAAGGAGCAAGAGAGACATTTTGACGCCCTTCGTTGGATGATCTGAGCCCTTAACAAGGACGACCTCAAAAGGAAATCCACCAGTCATTCTCGACAAAGATAAAGAAGAATGGGATGCCATCAAAGCGGACCCTACCTTTAGAGAAGATGGATGGGTGGAAGTACCAAGGAATGTCTAGTCATTCTGTATGTTATTTTTTTGATTTGATTGGTGTGTTTTAAACTTGATTGACTTTACTTATTTGGTATGGTTTGTATATATGTTTGGACTGAATAATTACTATAAATATGATTGGTTGATGATTGACTTAGTTTTTGGATTACACTTATGGTCACACTTAGCACTTATTCCACTTATATATGGTTTACCCTATTTTATTATGGTTGATTATCTTATAATAATTTCAGGGATTTTTAAGAAGTTTTTGTTGATGACAAAGGGGGAGAAGTTATAAATAATAGTTGGCTTGGAGTAAAGGGGAGTTATGGAGTAAAGGGGAGTTATGGAGTAAAGGGGAGTTAGGGTATGATAAGTATATTTTATAAATACAGGTTTTCATCATCAAAAAGGTGGAGATTGTTAGGAACTGAAATGTTGGTTTTGATGACAACAATCTTTTTAACTTATCTTATTATAAATATATACTAACATTATTGTCTAGATAGATATGTATATGCAAGATATATAGATATGTATATGCAGGTATTAATTACTGAAGACTGATTAGTATAAAGACTCAAGACTCAAGACTCAAGATTGAAGACTCTAGAGTATCGAGATCAAGATTTCAAGATATGTGTCAACTTTTTGTTAAAACTTCATAATAGCATGGAAATCTTCATTTCGAATTTCATTTAGGATGGAACCCATTTCTACTTTCTTAGTGGCTTACAACCCCACGACACGTAGCTTACAAACCTATGATAAGTGGCTTACAAACCCACGAACATTCTGGTTTTGTACATGTTCTCGAGTGCTGATGTGATGAGATATTCTTTAGGAAGAATCTTGCAAAACTACTTCAAAATGGTTTTTCAAAAAATGATTTTCAAAATTGCTTTCCAAAATATTTTAGCCCTAAAATTATCTTTTCAAAAAGATGCTTTAGCCTTAAAATTTTTTTTTGTTTTAAAATAAAATCTTGTTTTAAACTTCATTTTCAAAAACAAATTTTACATTGTTTTTTACATAGGGATGTCAACATCATGGGATAGCCCACGTCGACATGGTGGCCGTTGAATTCAAAAGTTTCAATTTCCGAAAGAAGTGTCTATTCATTTAAATCTCTTCATGAATGTTTATTACCATTGGTGCTATATAAATAGGCTTCACAAATGAATTTTTTAATCATCTATTTTCATATTTTCTTCACTTCTTCTCCACAAATCCATATTCTACAATTTTCATATTTTTAAGATTGTTCCAAAATTCTGTCGAATTCTTAAGTGAATTAAATTAGAATCTCATTCTTGCTTGATTCTCTGCCCTCTCTTATAGAACAAAGTGTTATTCAGGGTTATAGGGTCAATTTGTAATCAAAAGTTTATTGAGTCTCTCTATAAGGTGTGGTTGTGCCAGGAAATCAATTAGGTAAACTTGCAGCCCGTAAATCAAGAGAGTTTGCCCCGAACTCATGACAAAGGAGGGTACCTCAAGGCCTTTAGAAATTGAGGAATGTAATCTCGACATTGGTATAATAAAAATCTGTATGAGGTGGTTTGCCTTGGTACAGGACTGGATGTAGGGTAACTCCAAACGAGTATAAAATCTAATGTGTTCTTTCCCTCTACTATTTTTTATTTACCTTTTGCATCTATGATTGATTTTGTAATTGTTCTGTGATTAAGTTTTGCATTTGTTTGTGTCATAATTTTAAGTTAGTTCGTATAAGTCTTAGAATCCATTAAACAATACTCACCCTCCCTCTAGTGTTAAATTAGCCTTAAGATACTTAATCCACACTCTCATTCAGTCGCATAGGTAATTGAGCTTTGAAACTTTGGCAAATTTTTGAAGTGGAAAAAGTATTCGGTACCGATTGGTGTTTTTAGGCATCTGCTTCCAGTCTTTGGGTCATTTACTTTAGGATAACCGAGGAACAAGAAATAGAATGTAAAATGTGGTCGGGACCGACATCTTTTATTTGGCATTTATTTCATGGTTGCTTGGGGTTTTTTAATGAATAATTTCAGGTCAGCATAGAGCCAAGTAGAGAAGTGAAAAATTCAATTTCGTGAAGTTTTGGAGATGGCGAAAGTGATTGGCACCAATCTATTCTATGGTCAGTACCGGCAAATCTTAGTGGTGGCCATAAGGGTCAAGGACCTGGGGCATGGACATGATGTTCCAATGTTTGTGGCAATGGCATGATACATCGACGTAATGTCTTTGGAATTATGATGATGTTAATTTATGACATGAGATAAGCAAGTAGAGATATTTTGAACTTCGGCGACGCAGGCATTTGGTCGAGTACTTCAAGTGGGATGTAAATAAATGGGACCAGAGTAGTCCGAGGAAGCACATTCGACAAGGTGTAGCGATGTAAAGGGGCATTGGATGTTCAAGATTGAGTCGGGTGCTGAAGGGATCATCAATAATTCTAGATATCATGGATGTTCCAAGAGGCAAGAGTATGTGAGAATGCTCACTTGTATACTCTTTACGTGAGATTGCATGGGCTTGTCTAAGAGGGTAATACCTATAGGATAGGAATTCAAACGAACATTTTAGCGCCAAAATTGGTCACCAACACCCAAATCCAGATGAAAGCACCAAATCACAGTCACAATACACCGATATAATGTTTGTAGAGAGTATAAATATGAAGAACGGTAAAAATTAAAAAGAAAACAGAAAGGACAGAGGATTTATAGTTGTTCAACTGACTCCGGCCCACGTCCACTCTTGAAATTTCCTTTTTATCGATGTTAGAATCAACTACAGTTAGAATCCAGAGTTTTTGGAATAATAATGGCAGGGCAGCCTTAGTATAGAAGATGAAGGAAAACAGAATGAAGATCCTTCTTTCTGAAGCCTCGCATACGGTATTTATAGGCAGAACCCGGGTTACTGGGCTTCTTGAGTGGTCCGAGCCCATCAATACCCTAGCCGATCCAGACTCTTCATCCTGACCGATCCCATGCTCTCCATAATCTGATCCCATCCACTCATGCCGATCCGAAGACTAACACATGCCGACCCGCAGACTGGTGGAAACCAACCCGAAGCAAGTGTGAAGCTGTCGACCCCATTCAATATGCTGATACCTCTGCTCACCGATCCATCACCAAACTGCCGAGTTTAGCTGACCCAAACATGCCGACCGGCCTATGCCGACCAACATGCCGACCGACTTATGCCGACCCACTTTGACCGAACCACCTCAATGCCGATCCACTCCGGCCAATTACTATCCTTCCTGCTGATCCAAACTATACTGATCCACCTTCAATGTCGACCCATCCAAATGCCAAGCCACCTTCAATCACGACCCATCCAAATGTCGAGCCACCTTCGATCACGACCTATCCAAATGCCGAGCCACCTTCAATGTCGACACATCCAAATGTCGAGCCACCTTCAATCACGACCTACCCAAATGCCGAGTCACCTTCAATGCTGAACCGTCCAAGTGCCGAGCCACCTCCAATCACCGACTCATCCAAATGCCGACCAACCATAGCTCATCGAGTTTAGCCGACCCACTAGTGTTGATCAACTTCAACACGCCGACCCACACCACCGATGACCAAGCTACACACGGCCAAGCCTCCCTTGCCAATCAACCCACATTGAACCATCCATGACCGATCGTTTATCCATCCAACAAGCTCTATCCCATTGTATTCTGATCTTGAAAAACATGTAGTCAATTAAGTTAATTTCGTCTGTCTACGGCCTTGCCAAAAGGCGGGTTAGCATTTGACCTCTAAAACATGCCTTACTATTGGAAGGTGTGTTTTGAATAAACTCAAATCCGATGTTCGAAGTTTACATGTTACCCATAGCCATACCTTTTGATTCACAGTCCAATCCATTTTATCCAATTCCATGTCCATCTGATCCAGACAACCAAGTTCTAATCCATCCATATCTAATAACCAATAACCACATTCATGACCTCTTTGGGTCGATATCAAAATTTGGGACTGCTCCAGGTCCATGCCCAAATCCTTAGCTATTCATAGCCAATATCCAAATCCGTAACCTCTCTAGGTTCATGCCAAGCGCAACTTGCACCTGACGACCTATGTCAAGTAATGCCATGGTGTTCCTAGTTCAGTGTCCCTAAAATTTGAGTAATGCCATAGCTTAAGTCCTAAGTCGAAACCTGGTCGTTCCGGACCCTTGCCGAGTATAGTCCGTACTCGACGACTTGTAATAGTAACCGATAGACAATATAGGGCCTAAGTCCTAGGCCATATCCTAGCCTCTCCGGACTCTTACCGAGCACAGTCCATACTCGACAACCTTTTATCCAAAAACTAGATAAAAGTCAATCAAAATTGAATCTGAAACCCTTATTCAAACCAGAAATCCATATCAAAAGTCCAATTCAAAATCCAAATCAAAAATCAAGCATCCAAACCAAGAAACCAAGAAACCAACAAAACTGGGAGTTCAAACCAAACTCCAAAACCAAAGCAGAAAAAGCAAATGTCCAAGCCAAAAGGCAAAAAAGATTTCACAAACTGGAGCTTCTCGAAAACCATCATCTCAGAGCATGCCTATGGGTTATCTCCAACCCCGTACATGAGTAAGTGATTTAGCAGTTTGCCCAGAGTTTGTTACATATTCCAAACCATCACGATTAGTTAATGACCAACTGGCCACCAATCCTTGGCCTTGTGCAATCATCGTTCAAGGTAGGCGGTGGCTGCTCCTGTTCTACTATTGCATTCCTAGTTTCTACATATTGTCTCAATTGACCATTCCTAACATGCTCCTCGATTATAACCTGTAGATGCCGGTAGCTGTTGGTATCATGACCGTCCAGATCATGAAAGAGACAGTGCCTTTCTGATGCCCTTTCACGTTCTAAGGGTTCCCTCCTCGTCGACCATCGATAAGGGAGGAGATCCCGAGTATCTAAGAATATCCGCTCCAATGTTGTATTCAGTTCTGTGTAAGTGGAGAATTTTGGTTCTCCCTAGCGCTTCCTCTTCCCTTTATCCTTCTCTTCACTCGAGCTTTCACTGGGCAGTCCTCCATCCTTAACCATGTTTGCTTCCTTTGACTTCATATCCAAACATGCATCCTCTTGTCGAAGAAATCTCTCAGCTTCATGAAAGAATTCCCTAAGATCCAGTGGCGGATCCCGTATCAATGATACTTTGAAATTCGAATCATCCTTGACTTCTGACACTGCCGCCATCAGAACCATTGATGGATCCGACCGATCCACCGAAGCATTTGCTACATTAAACCGAGTTAAGAAAGTCCTAAGTGATTCATCCGCCCTCTGCTTAACTAATGTCAGCTTCATCACATTCTTGGCCTCTTTATGTGAACTCGAAAGTGACTTAAGAACTTATCTACCAATTCCGTCCATGTTTCAATGGATCCATCCTCCAGCTGTCTGAACCACATAGCAGCTATATCGGTCAAGTACAGGGGGAACATCAGGCCATGACCTCCTCTGATTCCCCCAACACTTCCAAATGTCTTGTGTACCTCATCAAGTGGTCAGTGGGATCTGTCTTACCATTGTATACTTCCAGAGTGGATAGCTTGAAATCGAATGGATTCCTAGCTGTCCCGATGTTTCGGGTGAACGGACTTCTGTTGACTCCCTTTAAATCCCTATTTGTCAGACCTCTGTGAATGGTTTGCCTGACGATGTCAGCCAATCCAGCGTTACCTACAAGGATTGCGCCCCCATATACATTTCCTAACCGTCCCCCAAGTCCTCAAGGGAATTTCAATACATACGCCTCGTTATGTACTCCTGTATTCCTGTTGGCGTCGGGCTGCACATCGTCATCTGTTATCCCATCATGGATTGGTCTAGCATTTCCTAGTGGTGTACCCCCGAGTCTAGGTCCATCCACATTGATAGTCGTTTGCTGATTAGGGACTACCTCCTGGTGAACACTCAATCTGCTTGCTTGTTGAGTCATTTTGATCCAATTCCATGGATTTTAGCTCCTGTAGGTCCTGCTGTTCCTACTTGTCCAAATTGTCTGAAAAGTGCCTACATCATTTCCACTTGCCTTTTCTACTGTTCCTGCATGGAATTCATCATGACCTGCATCTCATCCCTAGTGATGTAGATGGAGGCTTGATTAGCTCTAGAGGAAGCCTCCTGACTTCCCTCATGCTGACTTCTTTCCGTCCTCTGTCTCATAGTTGATTGCTTTGGCATAGTCTCTATAATCCAAGTTCCTAAGCCTTTAAATCCAAAATCCAGGCTCCTAAATCCATGAGTGCCAGCTTTCTCAAATGTTAGCGCCAAACACAATACCAGAATTGTCATTTTATCATGGTTATAACTGCTACAAATAAAATTTGTAACAGTTATGGCCGTTACAAATAGGTATGTGACAAAATCTACAACTTATTTACCAACCGTTATAACCATTGGAAACGTGGAATTTTTCAACGGTTATAACCATTGGGGAATTCCGTATTCCCTACGGTTATAACCATTGGGAATTCCGTATTCCCAACAGTTATAACCACTGAAAAGTAATATATTTACCAAGCGTCATTAACCAATGGTTATAACTATGGTAAATAGTAACCATTTTGATCGGTAACACTTACAAGTGTTGCAAACCATAACTTTCAACATTTATACTATCATATGTTATTTCACTCAACAATACAAAATTTAATTTAAAGTAAAAAAAAATGTAACCAAATTTCAAAACCAAAGTATCACAAAATTTCAAGACAAACATCAAGCATACAAAATACTTTATACCAAATTCTACAAAGTTCATTGGATGATAACTTCAAATTTTACTAGTACAAAACTTATTACTCCTTCATTACCATTAACACTCATCTTTTGATTTTTTCTTTTCTTCTACAGCTTCTATTAAAGCCTGCATATTCAAAAACCATGCTTAGTTTATTAAAAAGATAGAAGGAATGTTTCAATGTACATGAAGATCAAATCGCATCGAATCTAATAATAAAAACTAAGCACTTTGCTTAGTTAAAACTGAGCTTTAAAGCTCAGTTTATCCCAAGTCTCCGAATGAGCTGCTGTGGTTTAACATAATACTCTCAGTATATGTCATGAAAAAAAGAATGACTCATGGTTCAAATTAACTTGAAACTAAATAAACTAACAAAGCTATAATTAAGTGAAAAAGATTAAAAAACACAGAATTAACCAACTAATCTAATTCTTACTGACCCAACTCGTTTAATTTTCACCTAATAAAACTATGTAATCATTCTATCCATAAAGTAAGGGGCCATAAAATTTTTGTACCTATGATTTAATTACTAATAAGTCATTTTAACAAAATTTTACGCCTATTTGATCCATCTGCATCATTCAATACAATGTTTGAAATCAATGGTGAAATTTCTTTTAATAGCTCATATACTAAAGTGTAATTTGATTGACTTAGAAATGTCAGATTGTCATTTTTTAAAGAAATAAAACCAAGGCTATAAAATATATTAGTCATAAAAAACACATTAGCAACAGGTCAGTACAAATCAAGTAGCAAAAATAATACTTCATAGTTTATTATTCTTAAGTGCATAGCACAAATTCATTCCCAACCTTTTACAAAAAAAATTGATATTACTTCACCCATTAAATATTTTTTCCCATCCTTCCATACATAGTTCATTAGTGGAAATAATATAATAATTTATTTCCAATTCATTGTAAAAGCCTACTTTTGCAATTCAAGCAAATTATTCAGTGGCATTGAAGGATTTCTCAGCGAAGGTAGCAGGCAATCAAAAAGTTATATGATTGAATTGTAGTTATTGTACCTTATGTTATATTTGAAGTTTCAGAGAACTACTTCTTCCATATTTTTTTGGACATCTTCTCTCCATCTTCTCATGTAACTTTAGGGATCATAGCCACGATACATCATATTCTTTGTACAATCAGCATTAATGATTGCAGGTTCACTAGGTATGCCTTTAAAACCAGCAAGTTACCTATTTAATTATTATCAAACCGACCGTTAGGGAGGTTTGCTTACTGTCACTGGCCAAAATCAATTTTTCTGAAGCCAAAAAAACGTGGATCTTGTCTCATCGCGGTTTCCCTAAAAAAGTGGATCTTGTCTCATCGTGGTTTCCTAAACTTCCTTCTTTTACTTCGCGCATCCAAGATTCCAAATTCAAATCTATTATGATTTTCAAATTCTAAAATTTCAATTTCAAATCGATAATTTTGAATGCTTTGATTAATATTAAAATTTGAAATTCATATTTTCAGATTCAAATCTCATTTTATTCTTTTCCAACATATTATCACTTAATGTTTAAGTAATATTAACAAAATTTTTAATGTATATTTCTTATCAAAGTTATACAATCGAACGGTCGGTTTATCCACCGTTGTGCGGTTATACTAGTAGCTAAACAAATATTGTGGAGAAGTTATTGTTGCTATTAAAAATTTTCTAAACAAAAGTTTAATGCATCGCATAATATAAATGTGTTCTTGATAAATGCCATTGATATTGATAGCATGCTCGTTTTCCGCAGAAGTTAAATTTGCTATAAAAAAGTTGAACAGTATAGACTAATTTTGTCCTAATCAATATGGCATATGATAAATTTTTGTCTGAGTATAACTTGAATTTTGACGCCATTTTCTCTATCATGACTATATACATATAGTAATCCTCTACTTTTTTTATTTGTTGAATAAAGAATTATTTGATGAGATGAAATATACAACCCTCTTCTTTTTCGAATGTCATCAATACTCAATATTTGAAGAGAAATGTGAAAGCTTTTATTCTACAAACAGCTCACATGTGTTCAAATTCTTCCAAATAATAATTAACATTTAAATTACTTCTTAGTCGGCATAAAATTTTCTAACTCTTAGCTAACGACTACTATATGCACGTTAAAATGTGGAAATACAAGTGAATTAAATTGCTATCTTGCAATATAAATTATCCCAACTAACAATTATCCTTTGCATTATAAATAACATATAAAATTATTGAAATAGTATATGATCAAGAATAATATGCATAATTTGCTTACAGTTGTATCAAGAATCCCTATACCACCCGAAGCAAAGTTCACTCCTTGTAACATTTGTTTTCCATATGTAATAGGGAGATATGCATGAGGGCTTTGTTTGTATCCGACAAGCTTGGTTGTAACCAACAGTTTACAGAAAAATAATATATAGCGGGTTTATTGACCACGAGTTGCATGCATGCGAGATGTAAAGATGCCGGTAGACATAATACAAAATTTTAGAGTATTTTTGTAACTTCAACGATGGTTGCCATAACGAAGACCAGTGCATGCTAGACATATGATTTATGTTTCCTTTACTAACAGTAAAGATATGAATAATGAAAACATTATAACAAGGAACAACAATAGAATGATCAGCGTATCGCCTAGCTAAATGTTCTTTCCCTTACTTCTATAAGTTGATTGGTTACACATAACATTTCTTTTTATGCCAGGAAGGTGTAAATACAGAGAAAATCTGGAGATCGCCTATATAATCAATGGCATTATATCCATTGCTGAATCTTCTTGCAGGGACTCTAGCAGGAAAATAGATGCCATTGTGTGGGTAATTAGGACGCGTTGGCGCACTATAATTATTATTATTTCCAACATCAGCCACTGAATCTCCAAAACCGAATATCTCAGGCATTTCTTTAGATGTACCCACTGAAGTCTGCGATGACAATGCTGCAATTCTAATTACGAAGAACGTTTTAAAAAAAGAATCCATGGGTTTGTTTCCGTGAATACAACCAATTGGTTATGTATATAGACGCTTCAATCAAGAACAATCGTTATTAAGAATTGCATAGGATATAAAAGATTAGATTAGCACCAGCAATTACTAATAAAAAATATTAACAGTTTATGTAATTTTAAACTAAATTAGTAATAGTTTATGAGCGAAAAATATTAACAGTTTATTCAGTTTATCAGTGAAAAATACCAACTACATAAAAATCCAATCTTGTAGTAAGCTTTCAAAGATATTAATAGTTTATGAATTTTGTATTTGTTAAAAATTTTGTAATCATATGTTCAACATACCCAAATTATTTGTTGTGTATGGAAAACATATTACATACCAATTTTTCACATAGTTACTGTAAGATCCTCCCAACATATGGATAATATTATTTGTGTTGCTCTAAGAATTCATCATAGAAAAGCTCCCATTTTATGTAAATTTTATTTTAAGTAGGTTTTCATAATTTTTTTGGAAATCCTAATATTTATTAATTATTTTTTTAGTGTGATATTAATGCATTAATGTTGATAATTATTACCATATATTTTCCACCAAAATACCTTATATAAAAGAGATTTAATGCTGCATAAATCTTCATAACTTTTTAATGACAATTATCAATAGTATACTATAATTATTGTCTTAATTTTAACAGTATAAATTACATAACATTTTAGGGGATGAATTTAGTACAAATAATTGGTAAGGAAAAAATAAAATTCACTAGTCTACCAATCTTTTAATACTGCCATTTTCACCACTTGGTATATAAAGTATAAACAATCAATGAAAATTTATATTCTCTGATGGTATATTCAAACTATTTCTTAAATTATAACCTACAGCATGTATGGTCGATCCTTACCATCCAAATGTAGTTTCGCTAGTTGTTCTATTTCTTGAGTAGCATGTAATTATTACTGCTCTTTAACTTATGTACAATAGGGGAAATGGCCGTGTCATTTTTTTGTTCTATGTGTTAAAGATAAAATGCTCACAGAACATGAATACTGATTAATGAATTAGCAGCTGCACTTAATCATAGATAAACATTCAAATTTAAAATCAAATATACATGCTAATACAAATAAATAGTAAAATTGGAAATCCACCACCAATGCTTTTGGAATTTCCCTCTCAATTCTGTAAACCTGTATAATTTATAAGAAGATAGATTCGTATTCATGAAGATTCATTCACAATTATTAGACACTATATTAACAATATATTAACAACGTAGATTATGTGTTCCAAAAATAATCCATAATCAATTGCTACAATTATGGAGTAAGTTTCAATGTCAAACATTAAAGGTGGTGCTTAAAAGAGATTTTCAAAAATGTATTTTGTCTCACTAAATACTATTATTTACTATTGTATAATGGTGCATATTCCTATCAAAGATATTTGATAATCAGTTTTGAGTTTTCATTATGTAACAACCCATGAATTTTGTAAATATTTTTAATTCAATTTATTTGAAACTTTGGTTTTAAATCGTTTAAAAATTGGAATTTTGCAATTTTCCAATGTATTTTTGGATTTTTTTATAATTATTTTTCCAAATAAAATAAAATAATGATTTTCTAAAAATTTAATATTTCGGTCAACTTTGATCTAACTTTGACTTTTAGTTGAAATTTTTAAATTTAAATTTTAAATTTCCAATCTTTTTCTATGAAGCTGAATTTAATTTTGATATTCGTTCTGCTTTTCATTTCATCAAATTCTATTTTATACTTTTTAAATCTAATAAAATTCAATGTTTTACACGTGATTATTTTCAGTATTTTATTTGTTATTTTCTTTTTTCTTTTTTTCTTTTTTCTTTTTTTCTATTTCCTTTTTTCTTTTTTCTATTTTTCTATTTTTTATTTTTGTTTGGGCTTTGATCTTTTTATTTGATTTTGGGCTTGTTTTGCAAGTGGGCGTGGCTAATGCATTAGGAAATGCCTAATAGACATGACTTTATCTATTCAAAATGAAAAGATGCCTATACGTTTGTGTTTGCCGTTCAAAACATTTCTCATCTCCATCTCTCTTTCTCATTTTCATTTCCTGACAAAAATTTTAGAGTAAGTTTTTCCATTTTCTTCTCTTTTTCGTTTTTTCTCTCTTTTGTTTTATGCTATGCGCGGCCACCACCATGCCTTCCTATAGCCGACCATCTCTCCTCTTTACCACCACCAATGATCGGCCACCATCATATCATCACTATCCCATGTCATGTCGTGACCTCATTGATCTAAAACCCATCACCAAACTATATTGCAAACCCTAGCTGAGCCCACTATATTATCCACTTCCTCTTTGCTTTCCTCTGCCACCACTAACCAATACCTTGTCGTGACCATTCCTTCATCTCCAAGTCGTGACCAGATGTTCCTTTACCTGATCCAGATCTTTTCATAGGGCCGAGCCATATTAGCCTTAGGGTCGAACCCAAAAATCAACATGCCTTTGCCTCCTTTCCTTCCACATGACTTTTGGCATACCATCACTTCATACCCCTAGCCGTGCCTCTTTTCTTGTAATGGCCGAGCATATGTGCTTCTCAAAATGCTGGCCGAGCATTATTTGATGATGGTCAAGCCCATTTGTGTAGTCGCCGAGCCCGTTTGCATTGGTTAAGCAATTTTACTTCATTTTGATTTATGTTTGTACATTGTTTTGATTTATAATCTTATGTATAAATAGTTGCTTATGTATGTTTGGTATTTGTTGTTTACCAGACTTGGATCTTGGCCCTCCATCAACTCAAATCTAGTCGTGCTTTTCGGAGTTTGGTCATGGGTCTTGAATTGTTATCTCCAGCTTTAAAAGGTGAGTTCATCACTCTCGACATTCGTACTTATATAATTGTGAAACAACGACTTGTGAATTTGTGGTGGTGACATGCTATGACGATATAAGTTCATATATGATTATTACATGATATTATATGATGTTATAACCTGATTATATGCCTGTTGCATCACCTGATATGATATACCATGCTATACTATTTATTTTATTTTCTACTTCTCACACTGCAAGTTGCCTGTTAGAATAGAATCACTATGGGTTGAAACGAAACATACCCGAACGGACTTTAGAATAAGGAAAAATCATTATGAGCTGAAATAATAGGCTCAAGCGATTTTTGTTTTTATTTGACTTGGGATTACAGGTTTGAAATGATCGAACCTGCGATTTTATATATTACAGATTGAAATGATACATATTTGTGTCACTTAGCCTAGGTTAGAAAATATTATACAGACCCATGGTTAATTTTAAAATAATAGTTTCCCAAAAATCATTAAGTATTTTGAATCTTTAAATATATGAAATTTTAACTAAATTTTGATTTAAATGATTTTTAAATAATATACTGGTTCTAATAAGTTAAAAAAATTTATAAGTGAATAATTGACTTAAAAACCGAATTTAAAGATTTATCTTTGATAAATAACTTAATAATTAAATTTGCGTTAATATGGAGTTTTAAATCTAACCTAGTAATATTGATAGAATTTATTTTATAAAGTGGATATATTTTGTATAATAGATAACTTTGATTTAAATTGAAGATATGATGTTTGAAAATGTTATGGTGAAATTTGTAGCATTTTCAAAATGCTATATTATTTAAGTTATATTGTTAAAAATGTTATACTACTTTAGGTTATGTTTTAAAAATGCTATATTTATAAAAAGATAACATTTTTCAAATGCTATTATATACGGGTCACATTTTTCAAGTATTATGATTTCTAAAAAGATAACATTTTCAAAGTGCTATGGTTAAGTATATGGATTTGGAAACATTACCATTTTTGAAATGGATATTATTTTGAAAGAGTAATAGCATTTGGATTTAAATGGTTTTGGGAATAGATATGTATTGTTTTAAAATGTAAGCCATTTGAAATAAATACCATGGGTTATAATAACATTTGGTTGTTAAAGAGACTGGGATCGGAAGTTGTCATACTCTCTGCCAACTCCGAAAACCACTTTAACAACTGTGTACGTGGTGGAGATTCAAGAATGAAGTAGCATGGTGGCGACGTTCTATTGAGGTATATACGTTGACCTGACTCCCGTGAGTTGGCATAAGGTGGCTAAAACAGGAGCAATCGACGGGCTAATGAGGTAGCTCCTTTGATCGGACACACTCGTTCGATACCATTCTATTACTTTGTGATTGATTGGATGCGCCTTTGATTTTATTTTTGGGAGTGTAGCTCGAGGTAGGCGGTAGCTGCGATTATGCATTACCATCGATCCGGAAGTGCAATTTTATATCTACCCTGGCATTGCTTAGTTCTGCCATGTCACCTACCCTAGCGTGATTTTGTACGAGTTTGATTTGTGTCGTACCTATGGAGCATTTATGGTAGCATTCCGATTTGGAGGTACGATGGTACTGTATAGACTATTAACACTATATGATGTGTTAAGGGGGATATGGGTAACGCCTTAACGCTATTTTTAAAATGTATTATAATTTACTTTAGACATTATTATAATAGTGTATCTTACTACATAGTAGATAGTTTAACGGATCCTTAAAGGATGGGCCATCCCAAGCATCATTTAAGTTATTTGTGCATTTTCTATTATAGTTCACTAGAGTTGATTTACATTATATAAGTATGTATGTGCTGACTTGAGTGTCTTGTGTTTTGCTTTGCGCTCGAGTCAGCTTGAGTATCATAGCTTTGGATTTCACCTTCTGAAGCTTAGAATTTGCTAGAGATTATCTATCTATCTAGTTATCATCTATTTTTATTCAGTTATTTCTGTTCAGCTTATGTATTAGTGGATATATGTATTGGGGTTCTTACTTTATTTACTTTGGACTCTGGTATTTTGTACTTGTTTTGGGAATATGTTTGTCGTAGCTTCATGAACTACTATGGTATTTTTATTTCCGCTGTGAGTTATTCTGACATTTCTGTATCTATGATTCCGTGATTGGTTTTATTTTCTCCAAATTATAATACAATCTATTGTTTTGAATTATTCATGTCTGACATATGTGGTTTTATTGTCGAATTTGATTGGTCCAAAATAGCGAGTCGTTACATTTGGTATTAGAGCTTTGGCTATAGGCAAACCTTAGCCTATGGAGCCAAAACTCATTAGAGATAGGGTAGAAATACCCTAGGATGAGTGAAACAATCTTAGAATCATTTCTTTGTGAGAGAACACATTTTAAAGTATAAAATTATTTTCAAATGATTTTAAAAGGATTTTCAAAAATTATTTTGATATAAACTTCTCTTGTTTTGAAATCAAATTTTTCTTAACTTCTTCCCTTTCATTATCCATAATTTCTTTTTTTAGGATATTCATTCTTGTGAATCTTATTTTATCTAATCTTGTCTTTTGTTTCTCATTTACCTTTGTCCTAAAATTCATTCTTGATTTTTTTTAAGGATGAGACGTAGGAATGCCAGAGGTAGGGGTCGTGGTGTTGGCCAGTTTCTTAGCTTGTTGCACCCATTAGGTTCGCTACTCTCTGTAAGGAATACTCTAAGCTAAGTGGTATCAAGTTTACCGGATCAGAGAGCATTATCGAGGCTCAACAGTGGTTGAAGGAATTTGAGAGGATCTTCTCCGGTCTTGAGATCACTGATGCTTAGAAGCGTTAGTTGGCAGCTTGGCAGTTGAAGGGAGCAGCTTTGGATTGGTGGGAGTCTGTTACAGCTCACACTATTGAGGTTGATATTTCTTGGGAGCAGTTTAGGATCTTTTTGTGTATTTTTGAATTTGGTTCAGTTTTTCTCTTTTGAAATCTTTCTTATGTTTTGTTATCGTGCTTTAGGAATGCTTTTGTTGTGAAGTGGATGCCCGAAGCGAAGAAGTCTCAGCTGTAACGAGAGTTCATGGATCTTAAGCAGGGTGATATGTCATTTGTTGAGTATGAGAGGAAGTTCAACGAACTTTTCAAATTTGGTCCTAACCTGATTGACACTCCTCTCAAGAAGAATGAGAAGTTCATAGCTGGTGCTCATCCGGAGTATTATGATCGTCTCATCGCTCTTGTGCATAGCCCTTTCACTGGTCTGATGTATATGGCCATTAGATATGAGAATCCTACTTCTAAGGATCCTCCAGTTGCTTGTGCCACTTTATCTTAGCATTTCTCTGGTAATCCTAAGAAGAGAAAGCCTAACTTTCATCAGTATAAGAAGAATTGGAACAAGACTCCAGGTTTGGGATCTTCTTCTTCTTCTCAGAGGAAGCCTATCAATCTATCTTCTATTACTTGCTTCAAGTGTGATCAGAAGGGACACTATGCCAATAGTTTTCCTACTTCAGTTGGTACTACTGTTCCTCCTCTTGCTCTGCTGAACAAGCATGATCTCTGTCATATTTGCTTGCAGCCTGGTCCTTTTAGGAAGGATTGTCCTACTCAGTAGAAGGGCAAGCCCTCTTGTATCTTTTCTATTACCTCTGCTTCTTCACCTGCTCCACCACCTGCACCTGCTTTTGCTCCTGCTCCTGCTTCTAATGATACCCAAGGTATACTTCAAGGCACTTTTTCTCTGTTTAATTTTCCTGTTAGTGTGCTATTTGATACTGGAGCTTCCCATAGCTTTATTTCTGTGGATCTATGTGATATGTTCAAGCATCTTCTTTCTCTCGAGTATGCTCCTGAACCTTTATGTGTTAAAAATCCTATTGGTGGTCCTGGAAACCTTAGTAGGATTTGTCGAAGGGTGAAACTCTTTTATCCAGGTTATCATTTTTCTGGCGATTTCTATGTTCTGGGTTTCGATGCTTTTGATATGTTGCTTGGAGGTGATTGGCTGAAGAGGCATGAAGACGTTATTTCTTGTAAAACCCGAACTGTTTCTCTTGTTGGTTATAAGGGTGATTCTTTGGTGATTCAGTGCCGTTTGTCTTGGGATTTTTGTGGCAGTTTTATTTATTCTCGTGATTCTTCTCTTGGTGATCTTGACTCGACTCATGTAGTCAAACTCTATCCCGATGTACTTGGTGAAGTCATTTGTTTACCTCCAAAGCAGGAAATTCCGTATTGATCTTATTCTAGGAGCTCGACCTGTAGTTCTTCCTTCCAGAAGAATGGCACCTCGTGAGAAGTTGAGTAAGGGAAGCAAACTGAGGACTTGTTCTCCAAGGGTCTGATCCAACCTAGCCATTCCGAATGGGGAGCACCGGTGGTTTTCGTCACTAAGTCCAATGGTTCTTTGAGAATGTGTGTTGATTATAGGGAGTTGAACAAGCTCACTATGAGAAACCAATATCCTATGTATCACATCAATGATATGTTCCATCAGCTCCATGGAGCTACTGTTTTCTCTCAACTAGATCTTGCTATAGGTTTTCACTAGCTCAGAGTTGCTGAGGAAAGTATTCCCAAAACTTCTTTCTGTGTTGATAATGGTTTCTATGAATGGTTAGTTATGCCTTTTAGTTTGACTAATGCCCCAGCTTTCTTTGTTGATTTGATGAATCATATCTTTCACGATGCTTGACAAAAATTTTTTAGTCTTTGTTGATGATATCCTTGTCTTCTCCAAGTCAAGGGAAGAGCATGATTCGCATTTGAAATTTGTTCTAGAGACTCTTGGAAATCATAAGTTGAAGGCTAAATTCTCTAAATGCCATTTCCGGAAGGTTGAAGTCTGATTTCTCGGGCATATTTTTTCTAGTGATGGAGTTTCTGTTGATCTAGTTAAGATCGCTGTGATCAATGCAAGTCTTCATTTCCTTCTCTTTCTGTAATTTGATCATTCAATCTTTTCTATGGTCCTTATTTCTCCCTATTCTGTTACAGGATTAGCAAACTCCTAGGACTCCATCTAATATTCATAGTTTTCTGGACCTTGTCGTTTATTATCGAAGATTCATTGAGAATTTTGCTTGGATTGCTGCACCTCTCACTGCTTTGACTCGTAAGAATGCTAAGTTTGTATGGAATGATAAGTGTGAAGCTGTATTCAACGAGTTAAAGTGTAAGCTTACTTCCACACCAGTGCTTACCGTTTCAAATGGAAATGAGGATATACACCGATGCTAGTCGTGAAGGTTTAGAGCTATTCTGATGATGGATGGGAAGGTCATTGCTTATGTCAGTCACCAGTTGAAGAACCATGAAGCCGATTATGTTGCTCATGATTTGGAATTGCTTGCTATGGTTTTTGCTTTGAAGCTTTGGAGGCATCATCTTTTGGGTGCTAAATTTAGGCTCCTTACAGGTCATCATTCTTTGAGGTATATCTTCATCCAGAAAGATTTGAATCAGCGTCAGGTTAGATGGCTTGAGTTCCTTGCTTCTTATGATCTTGACATTAGCTATACCCCTGGGAAAGCTAATGTTGTGGTCGATGCTTTGAGTCGAAAGAAGGCTATGTTGTGTCAGCTTTTTCTTTCTTATTCTTCATCTTTTGGATCATATTATTGCTAAGCGGGATGAGGATGAAATGCTTAGGCCTATGAAGTAGATTGTTCATAGTAGGGTTGGTGGTGGTAGTCTTGATGGTAATGGAGCTCAGATCGATAATAGAGGGATTTTAAGGATTAATAATCGGATTTATGTCCCAAATGTCGATGGATTGAGGCAAGAGTTACTTCGGGAAGATCATCGATCTAGACTTTCTATTCATCTTGGTTTGACGAAGATGTATCAGAATATGAAGAAGTTTTATTGGTGGAGAGGTATGAGGCGTGATATCTTTATCTTTGTTAGTAGGTGTGTGAATTGTTAGCAAGTCAAGGCCGATCATCAAAAGACCTCTGGTCTATTGCAGGCCCTTAAGGTTCCCAATAGGAAATGGAACAGGTTTTATGGATTTTATTGATGGATTGCCGAGAACTAGGAGGGCAAAGAGAGTATTTGGATTATTGTGGATAGATTGACCAAGTCAACTCATTTCATTCGGGTCAAGTCTACCCATTCCGCTTCTAGTTTGTCTAAGATTTGTACGAAGGAGATTGCTCGTCTTTATGGTGTTCCTATTAGTATTGTTTGTGATAGAGATCCTATCTTTACCAGTTAGTTTTGTAAAGTTTTTCTGGAATGTTTGGGTACTCACCTGAATATGAGCACTTCTTACCATCCGCAGACTGACGGTCAAACCGAAAGAGTGAATCAGATTCTCGAGGATCTTCTTCATGCTTGTGTTCTTGATTATGGAGGATCTTGGGAAGATCATCTCCATCTTGTTTAATCCACCTATAACAACAGTTATCAGGTATATTTCACTCTTTTATTTTAATCTTATCTTAATCCTTTGTCTATCTCATTTTGTCTTTGAATTTAGTCTAGTATTGCAATGTCTCTGTTTGCTGCTCTTTACGTATGACATATTAGATCTCGATTTTGTTGGATTGAATCCGGTAATTGTTTGGTTCTTAGTCCTGATATGATTTTGGAGGCTTCTGAGAAGGTTGTGGAGATTAAGAGAAAGATGAGGAGTGCTCAAGATAGGAAGAAGAAGTATGCTGATCGGGGTAGTAGGAGTTTGGAGTTCTTTGTTGGTGATCAGGTTTTCCTTAAAGTCTCTCCCTTAAGGAATGTGATTCGGTTTGGTCAAAGAGGGAAGCTTGCTCCTAGATTTGATGGTCCTTTATGTATCTCAGATAGGATTGGTCCTTTAGCTTATCGTCTGTATTTGCCTAAGAAGTTTTTTGGAGTGCATAATGTATTCCATGTTTCGAATCTTCATTGATATTTGCATGATCCATCTTTGATTGTCCAACATTCTGCCCTCGAGAGTTTGGATATTGACCTAATCTCATTGTCGAGAGGAAGCCACTTCCTATTATCGATAGAGGTATGAAGCAGCTTAGAGGGAAATCTGTCAACATGGTCAAAGTGCAGTGGAGTACGGATGATCGGGATTATACCTGGGAGATGGAGGAGGCATGCGTTCTTCGAACCCGGAATTTTTTGTTTCAGGCATTTTTTGCTTTTCCATCTTATCTTTCCTTGTTTTCGTGTCTCGTTCCTTTTTTAGGACAAAAAGTTTTGAGTGGAGGAGAGTGTAACAACCCATCAATTTTGTAAATATTTTTAATTCAATTTATTTGAAACATTGGTTTTAAATCATTTAAAAATTGGAATTTTGGAATTTTCCAATATATTTTTGGATTTTGTTTATAATTATTTTCCAAATAAATAAAATAATAAATTTCTGAAAATTTTATATTTTGGTCAACTTTGGTCAAACTTTCACTTTTAGTTGAAATTTTCAAATTTGAATTTTAAAATTCCAATCTTTTTCTTCGTAGATGAATTTGATTCTGATATATGTTTTGCTTTTCATTTCGTCAAATTCTGTTTTATACTTTTTAAATCTGATAAAATTCATCATTTTACACGCTATTATTTTAAGTATTTTATTTGTCATTTTCTATTTTCTATTTTTGTTTGGGCTTTGATCTTTTTATTTGATTTTGGGCTTGTTTTGCAAGTGGGATTGGCTAATGGGCTTAGGAAATTCCTAATAGACATGACTTTATCTATTCAAAATGAAAAGATGCCTATACATTTGTGCTTGCCATTCAAAACATTTCTCATTTCCATCTCTCTTTCTCATTTTCATTTCCTGACAAAATTTTTACAGTAAGTTTTTCCTTCTTCTTCTCTTTTTCTTTGTCTTTCTCTTTTATTTTTTGTATGCTCGGCCACCACTATGCCTTCCTATAGCCGACCATCTCTCCACTTCGCCATGACCTGTGATCGGCTACCACCATCTCATCACCATCCCCATGCCATGCCGTGACCTCATAGATCTAAAACCCATCACCAAACTATATTGCAAACCCTAGTCGAGCCCACCATATTATCCACTTCTCTTTGCTTGCCTCGACCACCACTAACTTCACCTTCTCCAATGCCTTGCCGTGACCATTCCTTCATCTCCAAGCCGTGACCAGACGTGCCTTGACCTGATCCAGATATTTGCATAGGGCTGAGCCATATTAGCCTTAGGGCCGAACCTAAAAATCAACATGCCTTTGCCTCCTTGCTTTCCACATGATTTTTGGCATACCATCACTTCATACCCCTAGCCGTGCCTCTTTTCTTGTCATGGCCGAGCATATGTGCTTCTAAACCATGGTGGCCGAGCATTAGTTGATGATGGTCAAGCCCATTTTTGTAGTGGCCAAGCCCATTTGCATTAGTTAAGAAATTTTACTTCATTTTTGTTTACGTTTGTACATTGTTTTTATTTATAATTTTATGTATGCATAGTTGCTTATGTATGTTTCGTATTTGTTGTTTACAAGACTTGCATCTTGACTTTCCATCTACTCTAATCTAGTCGTGCTTTATCATGCTTTTCGGATTTTGGTCATGTGTCTTGAATTGTTATATCCAGCTTTAGAAAGTGAGTTCATCACTCTCGACATTTGTACTTATGTAATTGTGAAACAATGACTTGTGAATGTGTAGTAGTGATATGCTATGATGTTATAAGTTCTTATATGTTATGATGATCTAAGTTCATATGTGATTATTACACGACATTATGTGATGTTATAACCTGATTATATGCATGTTACATCACCTGATATGATATGATATGCTATACTATTTATTTTATTTTCTGCTTCTCACACTGCAAGTTCCCTGTTAGAATAGAATCACTCTGGGTTGAAATGATACATACCCAAATGGACTTTAGAATAGGAAAAAATTGTTATGAGTTGAAATTGTAGGCTCAAGCGATTTTTATTTTATTTGACTTGGGATTGTGGGTTCGAAATGATTGAACCTAGGATTTCATATATTACGGAATTAAATGATACATATCCATGTTACTTGGCCTGGGTTAGAAATTATTATACAGACCCATGGTTAATTTTAAAATAATAGTTTCCCAAAAATTATTAAGAGTTTTCAATCTTCAAATATATGAAATTTTAACTAAATTTTGATTTAAATGATTTTTAAATGATATATATATTGGTTCCAATAATTTAAAAATAAATTATAAGTGAATAATTGATTTGAAAACCAAATTTAAAGATTTATCTATGATAAATAACTTAATAATTAAATTGGAGTTAATATGGAGTTGTAAATCTAACCTAGTAAAAGTAATAGGATTTATTTTATAAAATGGATATGTTTTTTATAATAGATAACTATGATTTAAATTGAAGATATGATGTTTAAAAATGTTATAGTGAAATTTGTAGCATTTTCAAAATGCTATGTTATTTAAGTTATATTGTTAAAAGTGTTATACTACTTTAGGTTATGTTTTAAAAATGTTGTATTCACAAAAGATAACATTTTGGAAATGCTATTATATAAGGGTTACATTTTTCAAGTATTATGATTTTTGAAAAGATAACATTTTTAAAGTGCTATGATTAAGTATATGGATTTGGAAATATTACCATTTTTGAATTGGATATTACTTTGAAAGAGTAATAGCATTTGGTTTTAAATGATTTGGGGAATAGATATGTTTTGTTTTAAAATGTAAACCATTTGAAATAAATACCATGGGTTATAATAACGTTTGGTTGTTAAAGAGACCGGGATCGGAAGTTGTCGTACTCTCTGCCAACTCCGAAATCCACTTTAACAACTGTGTACGTGGTGGAGATTCCAGAATGAAGTAGGATGGTGACGACGTTCTATTGAGGTATATACGTGGACCCGACTCCCGTGAGTTGGCATAAGGTGGCCAAAACAGGAGCAATCGACTGCTAATGAGGTAGCCCCTCTGATCGGACACACTCCTTCGATACCATTCTATTACTTTGTGATTTATTGGGTGCATCTTTGATTTTTTTTGCGAGTGTGGCTTGAGGTGGACGGTAGCTGCGGTTATGCGTTACTATCGGTCCGGAAGTGCAATTGGTATATCCCCCCCGGCATTGCCTAGTTGTGCTGTGTCACCTACCCTAGCGTGCTTTACTACGAGTTTGATTTGTGTCGTACCTATGGAGTATTTATGGTAGCCTCCCGATCTAGAGGTACAATGGTACTGTATAGACTATTAACACTATAGAATGTGTTAAGGGGTGATATGGGCAACTCCTTAACACTATTTTTAAAATATATTATACTTTACTTTAGAAATTATTATAATAGCACATCTTAATACATAGTAGATAGTTGAACGGATCCTTAAAGGATAGGCGGTCTCAAACATCCTTTAAGTTATTTATGCATTTTCTATTACAGTTCACTTGAGTTGGTTTACATTATATAAGTATGTATGTCTTGACTCGAGTGTTTTGTGTTTTTCTTTACGCTTGGGTCTGCTTGAGTAACACAGCTTTGGATTTCAGCTTTTGGAGCTAGGAATTTGCTAGAGATTATCTATCTATCTAGTTGTCATCTATTTCTATTCAGTTATTTCTATTCAACTTATGTACTAGTGGATATGTGTATTGGGATTTCTTATTGTATTTACTTTAGACTCTGGTATTTTATACTCGTTTTGAGACTATGTTTGTAGTAGCTTCATGAACTACTATGGTATTTTTATTTTCGCTGCGAGTTATTCTGATATTTCTGTGGTTGTGATTTTGTGATTGGTTTTATTTGCTCCAAATTATATTACAGTCTATTGTTTTGAATTATTCAAGTCTGACATGTGTGGTTTTATTATCGAATTTGAATGGTCCAAAATAGTGGGTCGTTACGCATTAAATACTGAAACAGTATTAAGCTCTACTGAAAGTTCTATTAGGATGGCGAGCTCTCTTTAGCAAATAATATAATGCATAAACTTTTGAACATCTATTTTACCATTTCTCTATAATAGATTTTTAAAAATACCTACGACAACCCATATGCTTTAAGCAAATCAATGATTAAATAAAAAACACTATTGTGGGTTCCTATTTTTATTTAATTTTTAAATGACATTTTAATCACTTGGTATATTACCATTTATCCAAAATGTTCCAATTGATACAAAATTCTCATTTACATAATTATGAAATTAAAACATCATATAGGGTAGTAATGTGAATTATGCCATCAATAAATTATGAGAAGTTAATAGATGATGTTTTATAAATGGAGAAATACTAGTACAACATTTATGTCTTAGTTTTTACTTCTTACGAACTATGCCTTTACTTGGGTAATGTTTGGATTGCACTTATTTCCTATCCACTATTTTGTTTTCTTTTAATTTGAAAGTTCTTTGCTGCAAATTTAATTTCATATCAAATTATCAATGTTTGTAGAAAAACCATTCGAAAGTATATGAAATGATGAGTACCTAAGTGAATCAATGATTTTGGTATTATATTTAGCAAGCAATCTAATCAAGCAAATATCATGGGAAACTTTAATTATAAATTCATAAATAGTTTTCAAGGTACATGCTTAACATAGAGAAGTCAAGTACAAAGGATAAATTAAAATATAGGAAAACAATTTTCTTAGGCTGACATTGGCATGGAGAAGTGCCAAGTTCATAAAAATGTACAATATATAAGATAAATAATGGTCATTTTCCTCTTCATATAAAAATGGAACAGTTGTATGTAATATAATTACTGTAATGAGAAATTAGACTCAATTCTTAGATTTAAAATAAGAGATCACGGCGAAAGTATTGATTACATAGAAGAAAAACTTTAAATACTTTAAATAATCTACAATTGTAACTATTAATGCACCAAGTTTATTCTTTATGCACATTGAAACTAAAAGCTTATCTTTACTGTTAAAGGTTTATTTGACAATAAATGGGTATAAATTACTAAACATCTATAGCTATTAAAATTGGAATATAAATATAATAAAACTTTTCTTTAAATTTTTTTACTGATTATATGTAGCTATTATGCAATGTACGAAACTGATGTGTAGAAGTCTATTTATCGAAAATGGTATTGTTACCTTATTTTTCTATTAATGGTTATGTTTCCATCTGATAAATAAATAGTAACTCAACCACTAATTGCTGTAAACCTTCAGCATTAAATTTTCTATGCACTTAGCACACCAGTGTACAAAAATTTCAAACATACAAGTTGAAAGCCATTATGATGTTTATAGGAAAAATGTTATATGAACTTGAATCTTAAAAAAATGTGATTTTCACATAGAAACTTAGATAGTTTTCTTCCGATATGACAAATTTATGGTTTCTATATTGCCTGTAGTTTTTGATAGTTATAAATTATGTTATGTGATTATGTTCTTACTCCTTAGAAATAATCACTAGCAACATCTTTTTGTTGTTGTCCATGAATAAACAGGAAAAAAAACCTAGGTGATTGGTGTTACTGTAGCATATGTGACACAATTTCCTTGATTTTTGATGCACTGTAATCATAATATGCCAACTACATATCAATGCATGGCCGAACTTTAAATCAACAAAGGAATAACAAAATATATAAAAATCCATGTCTACCAAATTATATCTTACCTACGCCATTATCTGTATCATCATTTTTTTATGACCTTTGCCCAACCTTGCAATATTTCCGGCATGGACACAAACATATAATGCGACTTTAACTAGCCTATAGTATATAATGGTGCTGGAGATACTAGTTGAAAGCTTTAAACCATTGCCAGCAATACCAGCTTATTTGTGGCTTAAAGTTGTTCGTTTTGGCTGTGGTCTTAATACATGACACAATTACATTATACAGTACTTTAGCCTTTTGGTTTGATTGCTATTTGAACATGCTTCTTTCCCACTGTTCTATTTAACTACCTATTCATACAGATCTGTTTATTAATTATATACTTATTGATGTAATTGTTCAATAGCTTTCAATTCTTCCCCATGCGTGTTTCACATTGACTGCGATGATACTATTTACTGCATATCTTGGTGATTATCATTTTTTTTTTGGAATTCCTTCGTTATAGCATCATGCTCCTTGCATGCCATTAACATTATAAATTAACATGAATATTAGCACTCATTTTCTATCCAATGTTATAACCATTATAGATATCCCTGCTTTGAATAATGTGATATCTCATCGTTTTGTTTTTAATAATAAATTTGTCTCTTTATTTTTTTTGTTATGTGTTACCACCTAAAACCAATTATATCTATGCAATCTTCATCCTTTCAGGTAGTTATTATTTATATAGTGCTAAGTTGCAATTATAAATGTAAATATCAATTAAAATTTTGAAAACTGTCTGACTTGAATATTTATTGAAAAGTATGAGTGTGTATTGATATTGCAAACTATGAATACTGGCTAAACTATAGCATGCATCAACTAATTTGTCGAGGGAAGGTAGAGAAATTCATAAGTAATTTACTACAAAATAGTTTAAAAACAAAAATCACCTCTTCGATCCCTATCACCCCCAATTGCTCCTTCACCCCATCGCTCGAAACACGCTACACGTCTCCTCCACCACGAGATCATTTAGATCTCGACCTAAATTTGAGAGAAGTTTGGATTCAAAGGTGTCACCCATGATGAGGCTGGACCACCGCTCCACGAGCATGCTGTGGGGTTGGGATCAGGGTAAGGTGGCAGTGTCGGTTGAAGATTATAGGGATACAGTGGGCCCAGGTAATAGATTAGAGGGCTGATTTTAGGGTTTGATGGGCAACGATGTGTGGCATATTTAGAGTAGTAGGAGTTTTATGGTGATGGCATGGTTGATTTTGATTTCTATTGTGGACGATGGTAGGGAAGCTATGGCGTGTGGCTGGTTTTGGATTTTGATTTCAATGTGAAAGATTAAACCCTAGATTTAGATGAGGAAATGAACAGCGAGGCGTTAAAAATGAGGAGGTTACCAAAATTACATATTTACCCCAATCTCATCTTAATTACACCATCAAAAAATATTGTAACAATTATAACCATTACAAAACCCAATAGAAATAATTATTGTTATTTTGTTACAGTAATTACCATTATGAAATCTAAAAAAATAAGTGTTACAAAATGACTGATTTAGTGTGGTGAAAATTGGTCACTAACACCCAAATCTAGATGAAGGCACTAAATCATAGTCACAGAAAATAGATAGAATGTGTGTAGAGAGTATAAATATGAAGAATAGTAAAAATTAAAAAGAAAATAGTAAAGATAGAGGATTTATAGTGGTTCGGATGACTCCGGCCTATGTCCACTCCAAAAAATTACTTTTTATTGATGTTCGAATCAATTATAATTACAATCCAGAGTTTTTGGATTAACAATGGCAGGGCAGCCTTAGTATAGAAAATGAAGGGAAATAGAATGAAGATCCCCCTTTCTGAAGTGTTGCATGCTTTATTTATAGGCAGAACCCAGGTCACTGGGATTCTTGAGTGGTCCGGACCCATCAATACCCCAGCCGATCCAGACACTTCATTCCGACCGATCCCAAGCTCCCATAAGCCTATCCTATCCACTCATGTCGATCCATAGACTAACGCATGCCGACCTGAAGACTGGAGAAAACCGACCCGAAGCAAGTGAAGAATGACTTGAAGCTATCGACCCCATTCAATATGTCGATACCCTTGCTCACCGATCCATAACCAAACTGCCGAGTTTAGCCGACCCAGACAAGCCGACCAGCCTATGCCGACCCACACATGCCAAACGGCCTATGTCGACCCACTTTGACCGAACCACCTCAATGCCGATCCACTCCAGCCAATCACTATCCTTCTGGCCGATCCAAACTATACCGATCCACCTTTATTGTCGACCCGTCCAAATGTCGAGCCACCTTCAATCAGGACCCATCCAAATGGCTAGCCACCTTCAATCACGACTCGACCAAATGCCGAGCCACCTTCAATCACGACTTATCCAAATGCCAAGCCACCTTCAATGCCGAACCGTCCAAGTGCCGAGCCACCTCCAATCACCGACCCATCCAAATGTCGTCCGACCTTAGCTCACCGAGTTTAGCTGACCCATTGGTGCCGATCAACTTCAACATGCCGACCCACACCACCGATGATCGAGCTACATACGATCGAGCCACCCTTGCCAATTGACCCATATTGAACCATCCATGACCGATCGTTTATCCGTCCAACTAGCTCAAACCCACCTTATTCCGATCTTAACAAACAAGGAGTCAAGTAAGTTAAATCTGTCCATCCACGGCCTTGCCAAAAGGCGGGTTAACAGAACACTAAGTCTAGTGAGGCATTAGATGCCATCGACCTAAGCGTCGTAGGGTGAGTTATCATGTATCCAAGAGACCTTGTGAAGTTCATTATGAAGGGGGACTTTAAGGAAGTCGTAATAGAGCTAGAGTCCAGAGATGATCATGGAAAAATGAGACTTCGTGAATGATCGTCGGGAAGTGAGACTTCGCTGATGAATTTGGTGAACAAAGGATTTGTTGTTATTAAGATTATGCGACACTTAGCAATGGTCGTGACAAAGCGTGACGAGAGGAGACATTAAAGATAGAAACAACAATATTAGATCCTGAGGATGGTTATCATTGCATGTTTATTGTGTTCTTACTATGGTTGTTATTATTGGTATGATTGTTGGATGTATTGTTATATTGGTATTCTTGAGATAGGTGCCTTGACACCCATAATATACTTAGTGTAGTATACACCTATGACAATTATAGTAGTATGGCATATATTATGTTATGTGCTTACTCTTTTGGTGCAGCGACATGTCACGTAGGAGTATTCATACCATATGTCCTTTACTATATCGGCTTTTATTGTATTTTGAGATTGTTATTGCTCATAGCAAACATTTATCTAACTTGAGGTTTTTGTAATTTTCTTTTTATTTTCTTGGGTAATCTTAAATGAGTAGACTAGATAACAGGTTTGAGATTAGGAAATGAAGCTATTCAATGGATTAGCAAAAAGGTGGCACAATCATATTTATTGCTAGATTTTGTTACATATTTTGTTATATAGAACTAGGGAGCTTTATTTGTGCTTTACCTTATTTAGAGATGGATTTCCTTTGAGTTTATTTTGATAATATATTACCTCTACTCCATTTTCTTTGTATCACTATTGTGAACATTTCACCTTGATATATTTTTTTCATTTTCTATACTTATCTTTCTCGCTTATTCTATATCTATGTTGATATTATATTTTATTCGACGTGATGTGAGATATATGAGAGGTTATGATTAAAGTTAGCAATTTCACCCTTATTAATCGTCCTACATTAGTCGGGTATCGTTAAAGCGCACTCTTCAAGAAAATTAGGTGTCGAAGTTGTAGGGAGATCACCATGGAGCCAGTCAATGGTTAAAACTCTAATAACTTCTGTATTTAAATGCGAAGTCTAATATAAAAGTATATGGTCCAATCCGATAAAATTTATAAATTAACCAATTTTATTTAGATGAAGACTTTGGTTATAAGTTGAATACCATTGCTAATATAGACCTTTTTTGAAGGAAACAAATTATTTCTCGAATAATGCTTCACTTCAAGTAGTTCAACTTATACCCAATTATAAATTTGACATGATCATTGAATTAACCGTAATCAAAGTATAGGTTAAAACCTTACAATTCACAGTATTCTCAAATCGAAAGAGTATTATGAATTATAACATTAGATCTTTATTTGATATTAACATATAAAAGACTCTCATTGGGTCATTTTACAACTGGTCCAAACAAGTACACATATGTAACCCCTTGGTGCCTTAATGATTGTGAGTAGTTTGCTATCTATTGTTGTAACAACCAGAAATTTAACCCATAATAATCAATTTGTTAATTAATTAAATAGTAAAATAACTTTGTGAAATTATCAGAATTGAGCCAAGGGATTGCACCATTGTGTCCGTGGTAATTTTATAGTCAATTTCCATATTAGAACGTCAAAAGCCGAGCTAACATGACCTAGATACAAAATAAGCAGAAATAGAAGCGAGAAAAAATAATAATAAAATATAAAAGGCCGGTCGACCGGTTGGTCGTCCCGGGCACCGGGCGGTCGGCCGCCCAGTAGAACCACTTCCCTTAATTACGAACGAACGTTCATTCGTTTGAACGTTCCAGAGTGAATTTTATCAACTTAATGACGTGTTTTGCATTCTTTACCTCGATCTGGTCCTTCCATTCTAGCATTCGATGGCTCCTATTAAGCGTATGACGTGGTTACATCCCATTCAATCTTCAAAATCCAATAATCTATGATCCATTTCTACCTCCATAAATAGACCTCTGGACCAAACACTTTTTCTCATTATAGGTTTTCTCCAATTGGATCACCTTTCTAGGAAGGACCCTGAACGAAATAATTTTTCCAAGGAGAAAATCGTTATAAATTAAATTATTTTACAACTACAAGTGGATCAGGGAAGATCAAAGGAAGAGCTTAGGACTGGAGGTGAGTGATTGTAATTATTTTAGATTTCTTAAGTAATTTAAAATATAGGGTTTCCAATAGTTGTAGTTTTACTACGATTTTTAGAATAGCCATTTAAGTAGTTTATCTACAGTTTTTAGAATTATTTTCGGTCTATTTCCTTTTAGATATTCTTTTTAGTAATTTTAGTTTGTTTCTGTTAATTATAGCTTTTCTCTTTATTAACCGTATTTTAGTTTATTTACTGTTATTTATACATTATTTACATCTTCTTTCTACGCTTTGGATTTTCTTCTATTTTTAGTTTTCTTTTATTCCTCCTTCTTCTTCGCATATGGATTAGAATAGGATTAATGCGAATATGGATTAAATAGTAAGAAAACTGATGGAATATAAAATGTAAATAATATAGACTGTAAAATAAATGGAATTGGACTGAAATTATGCCAAATTATGACATTAATTGGACTGAATTAAAAAGATTGGCCTAGTTATAACTTAAAATTATAACTAAAAAGAGTAAAAGATGAAAGAGTCTTATTTTCACACTTAGACCTTGGGTTAAGTAATAAGCATGATCATAACATAGGTTATAATAAGAAAAAAAAACAGAATAAGGTTTATTTTAAGACTTAGGATAAATTAATAAGCACAGATAGTAGAGAAAAATGTAAAGGCTTATTCAAATAATTTATCTAAGTTAATAAGAAAAGATGAAAGTAGGACTTATACCAAATAGCATTCCTATTAGACAAAACGATGGTCTCACATTATCCTAAAGTGAGACGAGGGTATGCTTATGCTAAAAATGGTAGTAATTGGTCAGTTAAAAGTCCAAATCATGGGGGATATGGATAATGGGCGCAACTAGATATTTTTTGGTTGAGGAGCTGGTACCAACAGCATTTTCCCTATTTTCTATGGACACACGGTGGTCTCACATTAGCCTGAAGTGAGATGAGGGGAATGCTTAAGCTGGAGTTTGAGGAAATAAGAAGACCTAATAGGTGGAGAAAAATTTAGCATTGGCATGGTGGCAGTTACGCGTGCGACTTCCATTCTGGTGCTCAATAATCACCATGAATTCCAAGTGCTTAGTATGTATGTCTTTCGTAGACACCATTGCTTTCTGTGTAGGGAGCTATGTATCGTTTGGATCCATAGTGGTTGCTTTGTGCATCTTTCATAAATACCACTGGCTGCTATGTAGAGAGTTACCTAGTCTCTGGTCCGTAGTAAGGTCTATGGAGTAGCAGACCGATCGATGGGTAGAATTAGGAATTGAGCCTAATGATAGGATTAGGAGTTCATCCAAATCAAAGTAGCTATCAAGAAAAAGTGCAAACAATCAAAGTTAACCTATCTATAGTTAATTGTATTTATTTCTAGTTTATCTCTTTCCTGTTTCCTTTGTTTCCTCTTTATAAACTAGAACTATTGTAGAGTCTGTTACTTTTACTTTGCTTAAAGACTTTAGTAATTACTATCATTCACCGGACTTTTAGTCTGACCACCTCCTTTATTTTCTCCTTCCATCCAGGAAATCAAGGGAGAGGACGGTAGATTGTAGTTGCTTGGATATTTCATGAATGAGTTTGCAACCATGTATTTTTTCTTTCATCTTTTGTTCTTTCTATGTACAGGCTTATTATGAGGTATATTATGTACTCTGATTTTTGAGACTATGAGTTTTTGTTTCATGAGACATATCTTGTAACATCCCGCCTTTTTGTATGTTTTAAGAAAACACGCGTGCCAACTCAAATCATACAGAAAGGCGGATTATTATTAGGGTGAATAAGAAAAAGTAGAGAAAAAGAAAAAATAGAATCTCACAGCAGAATGACAAAATATAGTAATCAAATATCAGTTCGTGAAGCTGTTTACAAAACATTTGATTATACTTATACAACACAGAACCAGAGATAAATAAATAACAATGCAGCAGAATAGTAAAATGTTGTGGAATAAATATAGTAAATAGCAATAGTATAAATCTTTGTCTTCGTCCACTAAGATCTTCAAATCCTGAAATGCTCAGGTTGACCCGAGCGAATTGAAAAGACAAAACATTTGAATAAGAACTAAAAGACCTTATGTAAATTAAATAAATGGAAATAAATATGAGTGGAATGGCATCAGAGATGTTTACGGGGTTTAACATCTCATATCCAGTGTCTAACGTGAGTGTAGAAACTCAAGAGATGCTCGGGATTCACACCTCCTAAGGATCTGTTAAACTATCTACTATGTAGTAATATATGCTATTATAATAATGTCCATAGTAAAGTAAAGTACTAAAATAGTGTTAAGGTGTTACCTCCGCCCTCCCTAACACATTTTTATATATTTCTATAGTCTATACAGTACTGTACGCTCCTCCGAGAGGTTTCCACAGAGGGCACCCCATAGGTATGGTACAAAACAAACTCGTAGAAGGCGCGCTAGGACATGTGAATATGGCACTCTAGGCAATGCAGGGTAGATGTACAAATTGCTCTCCCGGACTGGTGGTAACGCATAGCAGCTACTATCGCCTACCTCGAAACATTCCTATATCAAAATTGAGGGGTGGCCACTAAGTAAATCACAAAGTCATAGTATAGTATCGAAGAAATGTGCCCAATAGGAGGAATGACCTCAATTAGCACGGTATAGCTCCTGTTTTAGCCACATCAAGCTGACTCACAGGAGTCAGGGTCACGTCATACCTATACAAAAATCATTCACCAAACCATCCCACTTATTTAGGGAATCGCCGCCACGTATACAGTTGTTAAAGTGGTTTTCGGTAATGACAGAGAGTATGAAAAAATCTGATCCCGGACTATTTAACAACGAAACGCTTATTTCACACTGGATGGTTCTTGTACTTTTCAAAAAGTCAATTTACAATTGATATCAAAATATCATATTCTCAAACCATATCACTTTCGAAATTATATTCACTTTCAAACCATTTTCACTTTCAAATCATATAGTTTTCAAAATCATAATTTCTTTCAAAAATCATATTTTCAAAATAGGTAAAATCCTTCAAAATCAGCGTACCTATTTAAAATATGTTATATAAATCCCGAATCGGGTTACTTCATCATTCATCATATTAGCTTTTAACCAATGAATTTGAATATAACACTTCCCCTTTTCTTAGTCTGAAAATTTAGAAAATAGTTTAAACAGTTAAAAGTAGTTAAAATTGTTATAAATGGTTAAATACTCTAAATAGATTTAAAATATATTTATTAGATTTAAAAATGAATTAAAATTGTTTAACTAGTTTAAAATAATTTAAATTGTTTTAATATAGATTAAAATAATTTATATATTTAATATTGGTTAAATAGTTTAATAAATTTGAAAATCTTAATAATTAGGAATTTTAAAATAATATATTTTTGAAATAGTTAATATAAAAATCTGAATTTGGAATTTATATCAAATTAAACTATTCATTTCATTTCAACACATTTGGGGCCAATTTCCATTTTCCAAATCAATAAGCCAAATTCCAAACCTCCAATTTTTAAGTTTCAACAAACTATTGAATTTCATCTCAATTTCAACCCATCTTCAAATATCAATTCGAATTACTCCAATTTCCAAATATTTCATAGTTATATTTCAAACACATTCAATAGCTCGATTCCAATAAAATTTCATTTATACTTAACAATTTTACTTTAACTTTCAATTTTATTTCTTAAACAGTTCCCTTTTTAAACCAAGGCCTAGTTCAACATAAAACTTGAATTTTCCAAAATACTTCAATTTATATAAATCAAATTTAATTTAATAATATCATTTAATTAACTTCAAAAACTTAAGGATTTTAAAATCACTTAATTTAACCAATCTGATGTCTGTATATTATTCTCTACCCTAGCATCAAGTGATATAGATATTTACATTCCAATCCGCAATTAATATTTTACGGTTATATATCATTTCATACCGTAATCCCAAATTTAATAAAATCCATAAAGTCGCTCGAGTCTATCATTTGAACCAGTAACGATTTTTCTTAATCTATAGATCATTCAGATATGTACCATTTCAACCCATCATGAACTTGCAGTTTAGAACGATATAAAATACAATCCATTCATCCAATATCAACAATCAACATCCATCACAATCAACATCCATCACAATCATCATCCAAATCAATCAATAAATATCAATAAATAACAGACTAGCATTAACTGGCAATTTAAATATAGTAATAAATTAAATGGCAATTTAATTTAAATAAATCCAAATTATCTGAGATGACAATTAAAACTATACCACACAGCCATAAATAAATTTTCAATCACATCTTAAATTTAATTTAACAACATAAGAAGTTTTAGAAGTTGCAAGTAGGTTAAAACACTCACCTTTGAATTTAAATCGAATTTAAATTCAATTTAAATCCAAAATTCAAATAGTCTCAAAATTCATCCTAGCTAGCGTCAAAATGTCCGAAATTTCAATACGATCCTAGTGGAGAAAACCGCACATGAAACGAACCTCATATGTGAAAGTTATGCATATTAGAACAAAAAATAAATAAAATAAATAAATAAAACAAATAAATAACCTAACCTTCGCACGTCAGCTAACCCTACCGAAACCCTAATTGTAGCACAGCATGCATGTGAACTCTTCGGCATGAAAAGCGCCGCCACGCCTCTGATCGAACCACGCCACCATAGGCATGCCTCAGCCCTAATCGAACGAGCGCGAGGCTAGGCGCACCACCCCCACCGATCGCGGTCGATCTCCGGTCCTCCTTTACCCCATGCCGTCGCCGAATATCTAAACCCTAACTCAAAATTTCCCTACGATGCAGCATCATTCCACCAAGCGAACCACTCTAACGCACAATACACTCGACTCTCTACACACCCATGCCAATGATTAGCCGATCAGACAAAGTTCATCGTCGAGCGATGAACGATCGAAAATAGTTCAATAATTTCTTGCCACACCAATACCCAGATCTAAAACCAAATCATATATTTGACTTGCGCTCATCGAGAGTTCCAAATCAATATATAAATTGATATAGTTTGAGGAGTTTAAATTTTTGATTTGAGATTTGAACTTGAACGGAGAATTTGTTTGTTTGTCATTGGAATGAGGAGTTGAGAAGAAATGTATGTACAGACAAATAAGAATAGAAACAACCTAGGGTTTATAACGAGTTATTTATAGACAGGGTGAAAATAGAAAGAACGGACTAGATTTGATTGAACGATAAACGACCCGAAAAGCCCGTTTCATTCCCGAAGCAGAAATGGGTCATCCATTTATCAAAATAAACGTTTTCAATATTTTTAAACTGAATGAACAAATTTCAGATCATAATTCCATCGTATGAAGAATTTACGTTAAAATTAGCTTATTTCAAATTGATTTCAATTGAATTCAATTAAATTGATTTCTAGGCTTTTCGAGTCCGTACGATCAAACGATATGCCCGATCGTTACGGAAGTTGAAATCCTACAATAACTCACCATTACGGATCCGATGAAACCGATTTCCTCGAAATACGAGTCAGTGGTCAAAATGGCATATTTCAGTTAATTAAAATAATTAATAATTAATTTGTTAACTGTTTTTTCATTCAAATTTAATAATTTACAATTTCTATCACTCCAAATTACCTAGTAATTTATAGTCCTTTAAAACAAATTTCTATATCTATTTACTATGGAATATTTCACAATTTACCTTGTTTAATGTAAATTTCAAAATTCAGTAATTATAAATAAAAATTCCAAAATTTCATTTATTTGATTTCAATCTTGTCATTAGTTCAATTATCGTCTTATGGATATAATTACCATAGGTTTATATCTTAGGACATTGAAAATTTCAATTTCATCTTAATTTCAATTTACGTAGTATTTAATTTCATTTTCTTACAATAAATTCATTTATTATAAATTGAATTCCAATAAATGGTTTTCGTTTGATTTAAATCTTTATACTCAATTCATTATTACTCAAATAACCTAATTAATATTTGTTTGTATTACATTTCATTGACATTCTCCAATTTTCATCTCTATTTGTATTAACTACATATTTCCACTTATATTGAAATTTTGTCAAATTTATACATAAATAATAACTAAAATATCAGTTAACTTATCCAACTTGGTTTCATTCTTTTATTTTATCTTATGAATAAAAATACCATTTCCATTCATTTTATTAAATTCACAGTCTCAGTTATTGTCTTAATCCTATTACTGTAACATTAAAGTTCATTTAATTCTAATTGATTTCCCATTTTAAATTTTATAGCCTAAATAAACAGGTAACTTATAACAATCATTACCATAACTTTTAATTACATTTCTGAATTCACTATTCACAAACAAATATTACGATTCTTATATAATACTAATTTTATTCAATTACCATTAATAAAATAAAATATTTACATTGTTTCCTATATTCAATTTTATAACCAAGTATAACATTTACATTATTTCGTTTATTGGAATTACATTCAAGTAGTTAATAATTAGCATTAATTATTATTTGTTACATTTCATTTCAGTTATTATTCCATTAATAAATCCAAAATTTTATTTCTTTTAATACTAAGTTACCAAAATCTTATTAAATTAACAAATTTAATTATCAGAAATTTGTGGTACGTTAAATATCTGATTTTTAGACACGTATGTGGTATTTGGCTTATTTATGAAGCAATTATGAAGTTTTATTTTAAATAAGTTATTATTTTAGTTTTCGTTGTTTTTATCTATTTTGTCTTGTGAATCTTAGTCTCTGTTAGCTTTTGTTATACCTACACTGCACCACGCCTTTTAATGTATCCTTTTGGGTATATTAAGGGGTGTGGAGTGTTACATTTGGTATCAGATCCTAAGGTTATAGGATTTCTAAAAATTTGTTTTAAAAGTAAGGTATTTTTTAAAAATAACTTGTTTTAAAAGTATTTTTCGAAGAGAAACTCATAGAAATAATTTTCAAGTATAAAAGATATTTTATAGAGGTCCTCTCAAAGTCCAGTTCAACATTCTTTTGATTCTTTCAAGCCTAAGTTTCCTTTTCTTTGGATAGTATGGCTAACTGGTCCGTAGAGCTACAGTACTAGAGGTGCATGGGCAAGCACCCAATACAACACAAGTAGTTAGAAATCCCTTTAATCCACCTATATGGAGCATAGGTGTAGGCTATTAGATTTGAAGGACTAATAGAGAGTTTAGTCTATATCTTGGCAATTGAAGGGAGGGCTAAATAAGTTCCTAGGTTAGAAAGCTCTAAGGAGCCATGGTGGAAGGAGGATGAGGACAAGAGGAAAGGAGTAGGCCCTTAGAAGCAAATCAAGAAAAGTGGACGATGTAAGCGTTGTAGAATGACTGGTAATTACGCAAAAGATTGTAAGAAGGCAGGATTGAAGGGAAGATGTTTCAATTGTGGATAACTTGTTCACTTTAGTAAGATTTGTCCTTAGAAAATGGGGTTGATAGCGAGCGCACCTATAGCACAGATTCATATTTTGGATACAGCACCTTCCAAAAGCAGACTAAATCGAGGTAGGGAAATTTGATTTCTATTCCTGATTTTTTCATTCAAGCTCTTATCGATTCTGGAACATCACACTATTTCATCTCTAGTTCTCTAATAGGTTGTTTGGACTTAGACAACTCTTTAGTAGTAGACCCCATCGTTGTTAGCACACTTGTCCATGATTTGTGGTGGTTTGAATTTTTTTATCCTAGACGTAGAATTTGACTACGATGCCTATGTTTTAGGATTTTTGGGGTTGCGGGATGATTTTGGGGATGGATTGGCTATCCACATATGGAGCTATATTAGACCGCGAGAGGAGAGTCGTTAGACTGGAGACATGCAGCGGTATGACTCTCGAGGTTTCTTATGACCTGCATGGATCAGTTATGTTGAGATTCTTTTATTCCCTCGAGTCATTATCATCAAAGTTAGATTTGGTTCCTTTCGCCGAAGATTTCCGTCTTCGAGGAGGTTAGGGGACTACCCCCTAAGAGAGAGATTGACTTGAGGTTTTATTTGAGTGATGATGCTAAGCAAGTAGCATTGCTCATGGCACTTTGGGAAGGAAGAAATTGAGAAAGCAAGATCCGTGAGCTTTTGGAGAAAGGTTTCGTAAGAAGAAACATATCAGAGTAGGGATCACTAGTCGTCTTCGCTACTAAGGCGGATGGTTCACTTCGACTTTGCATAGACTATAGAATATTAAATAAGCTCACGTACAAGAACCATTATCCACTTCCTAGTATAGATGATTTTTTCAACATGTTAGTTGGCTCTTCAGTATTCTCTCAGCTTGATTTAACTACTGGATTTCATCAGCTTGGGGTAGTTGATGATAATGTCCCAACCTATTTTATAGATTTGATTCTCTCAGCTTGAGTGGGTGGTTATATCTTTTAGGCTAACCAATGTCCCAGCCTATTTTGTAGATTTGATGAACCATGTTTTAAGAGATGTCCTAAATAAAGTTCATGGTGGTATTCGTGAACGACATTTTGATGTTTTCCAAGAGTTAGGTGGAGCATGCTATTAATCTAAAGGAGGTTCTTTATATACTTCGCATTCATCAGTTAAAAGAAAAGTTCTTGAAGTGTGTTGCCTAGGGCATAGAGAAGGACTACACATGGAAAGAGTTTGGGAGATGGTTTTGTACATTTAGGTTCGGATTGTGAAAATCCAAAGAGTGGTAGGCAAAGATTAAAGATGTACAATAGATGCAATTTTTAAGAAAAGGAGGTAAGCAATGTGTAGATAATTGCAAAAATTTTAATTGTTTCATATAAGTGGATTTAAAGATAGTACCTTAGAATAAATATGAGTATAGGAACAAAAGACTTTAAGTAAGGAAATGAGATTCCAAGGTTTAGAAAGGATACTCCTAGGGTAGTACGTAGAAAATCGACTTTATGTCTAACCCAATAAGATGAAATTATTAGAATTGAAAAAAATTATATAATTGACAATATTTTTAAAACTAAATACTGGGTTTTTTGGAACATAGTAAGAAATTTAAATTGGTTTTTCTACGATTAAATTTTGTTGAAAAGGTGAATTTTTTTTGAAGAATTATAGATCATACATAGCTCACTAGTTTCTTTGAAAGTAAATAAAGATTTAAAATAGAGCGTATTAAGTATCGAAAACATATATTACAACATTTATTGCTGTAAGTGGAAAAGGGAATGGAGCATAAACTATAAAGTTGCCATTATAGTAAATGACTCCCAAGGTAAATGTTTTACATAGTAGGTAAGGGTTATTAGTATTTATTTTTAATTAAATCAATACACTAATATCTTTGGGTTATAGTGACGGTGTATTATGCAACATCTGTTTTGAACACAAATAAAAATCTATTTTAAAAAGATAATTTCTAAGAAATAGAAATAAATAGGATTTGTGAACATACTTATATTTAAATAAGTATAAGAAATTTTTTTCTGCCTATGGATATATTAAAATAGTTTTAAAAATGATTTTTTCTAAAAAGAAAAGTGTAAATTAAATATTAGGAAATCAGTAAATTTCATCGAAATTGTCTATGGTAAGAGAATATAAATTAAAAATACTTTAATCTACTGGCACGAAATGAATAATGATAAAATTTTCTATGAAAACAAGTTGTAAATAAAGATGTTTTGTGCAAGTTATAAGGAATATGTGAAAGAGATATACAAGGTATGGGAAGCACCATATTTTGTATTGCCTACTTTTTAAAATATAAAATAAGTTCCTTGCAATTTCACATAAACATAAAATCCTCTTTTAAAGGAGTCATAGAAGGTTTTACCATTAATAGTTTGTCATAAGAGAAAGTAGTTCCAATACATTAGGGTATAAAACTGCTAGGTGTAATAAGAAGACGTTTAAAGATATTTTAAAGGATAATGGTTTGGTGAAAAAGTAAATAAGATTTTGGAAATGAAAAACTTAACAAAAGTAAAATTTGAAAATCCAATTTTTTATAGAAGGCTGTAAAAGTCTTTAAAAGAAAACGAGGAATAAGTTTTAGACTTAAATTTTTGGAATTTTTCCCCTCTAGGTTTGGGGAATAATGTTAAGTAACCAAGTATTTTTGAATTTAATAGGAACTTAAAGATAACACTTTAAAGTCAAAGATTTTGGGATTTGATGTTTGAAAATTTAGAAACCTTGTTTTTATTATAATAAAGTGATATATACCAAACCAAGCTCTTAAATGTGGAGTAGATAAAAATTATTTCCTAGGTGTGATGGAAGAGGTGTAAGGCTATAAAGGAGACAACAGTAATTACTTTTGGAAGTAATAATAGAGTTTTCATAAAGTATATAGGACCCTAGTGATAACCTAGGAATTTTAATTCATGTGAGCAGACTAAAGAAGAATAGTAAGTCACGCATGGTTGGGAATGAGTATCCTTGATTTTGGAGGAACTTGGGAAAAGCATCTTTCTTTCATGGAATTTTCATATGATAGTAGTTTTCTAGCTAGCATTAGAGTGGCATCTTTCGAAGCTCTTTATGAAAGACGCGAAAGTTGCTTTCATGTTGGATAGAGTCTATAGAGGTTAAAAAGACTTTGGAGAAGACTAAATTTGATTTGGAGAAAATTCGTATCTCATATCAGCATTTCTTTGATAGTAATTTTTAGAATTTCTTTTTACATCTTTGGATTTGAATAGGTTCTTTCCTTTTTATCCTTTGGAAGGGTAGAACTTAGGATTCAACCTATCGATGGTAGGATTTGATGTAAACATGTTAATAGAAAATATTATGAATGACGTATGCTAGTGGTCGCAAGTGTTTGCTAGTAGATGCTAATGGATGCATATAAGTACACTAGGAACTATTATTCCTTAGGGATCGGCCTAATAGGACACTAGAGCATATGTATATGGATGTGTGCGCATTTTTATTTTATTTCCATGGTTGCCATAAATGGATGTTTATCACATGATTGTTGCATTTGGATGATGGTTGTAGCACACATATAGAACTATCAGTTACCATTTGGAACGTTTGCATTCTTTGGATACATGGCATGGACATGATTGCGTAAAAGGAGGTCGACTGAATCAGTGGACCGCCTAACCTTTTGCATTAATTAGGCTTATTTACACTACAATAATTGCTTAAGTATCGTAAGTAGCATTAGAAAAACTTAAGGACAATTGATGAATGGTTGAAGATTGAGTAGCTATTTGTAGAATTGGATGAAAACATTTAGTACATTTTTTTATCCTTAGAGATTTCGAGGATGAAATCCCTTAAGGAGGGGAGAATGTAACAACCTAAAATTTAACCCATAGCAATTAATTCGTTAATTAATTAAATAATTAAATAACTTTGTGAAATTATCAAAATTGAGCCATGGGAATTGCACCATTGTGTTCGTGGTAATCTTTTGGTTAATTTCCATATATAGAACGTCAGAAACCGAGCTAATATGACTAAGATACAAAATAAGCAGATATAGAAGAGAATATATATATAAATCAGGTCGACCGGCCGGTCGACCTGGGCACCAGGCGGTCGACCCGCCTTCCTTAGTTACGAACGAATGAACGTTTATTCGAACATTCCATAGCGAATTTTGCCGACTTAATGACGTGTTTTCCATTCTTTACCTCGATCTGGTCCTTCAATTCTTGCATCCGATGGCTCCTATTCACCTATGACGTGATTGCATCCCATTCAATTTTCAAAATGCAACGATCTAAGATCCACTTCTACCGCTATAAATAGACCCCTAGACCTAACACTTTTTCTCATTCTAGGTTTTCTCCAATTAGGTTCACCTTTCTAAGAAGCATCCTAAATGGAATAATTTTTCCAAGGAGAAAATCATTATAAATTATATTATTTTACAACTCCAAGTGGATCCGAGAAGACCAAAAGAAGAGCTTAGGACTGGAGATGAGTGATTATTTTATATTACTTTAAGTAATTTGAAATGATAGGGTTTCCAATAGTTCGAGTTTTACTACGATTTTTGGAATAGCCATTTCAGCAGTTTATTTACAATTTTTAGAATAATTTTCAGTCAATTTCCTTCCAGCTATTCTGTTCAGTAATTTTAGTTTATCTCTGTTAATTATAGCTTTTCCGTTTATTCATAGTATTTTAGTTTATTTACAATTATTTATACGTTATTTACATCTTCTTTCTACGCTTTAGATTTTCTTCTATTTTCAGTTTTCCTTTATTCCTCCTCCTTCTTTGTGTATGGATTAGAGTAGGACTAACGTGAATATTGATTAAATAGTAAGAAAACTGAAATAATGGAATATAAGATGTCAATTACAAAGACTGTAATATAAACGGAATTGGACTGAAATTATGCTTAATTGGACTGAAACTATGCCTAATTATGACACTAATTGGACTGAATTAAAAAGATTGGCTGAATTATAACTTAGAATTATAACTAAATAGAGTAAAAGATGAAAGAGGCTTATTTTCACACTTAGACCTTGGGTTAAATAATAAGCATGATTATAACGTTGGTTACAATAAGAAAAAGAACAGAATAAGGCTTATTTATGACTTAGGATAAACCAATAAGCACAGATAGCAGAGAAAAGTGTAAAGGCTTATTTAAATAATTTACCTAAGTTAATAAGGAAAGATGAAATTAGGACCTGTACCAAATAGCATTCCCTATTAGATAAAACGGTGGTCTCACATTAGCCTGAAGTGAGATGAAGGCATGCTTATGCTAAAAATGGTAGTAATTGGTCAATTAAAAGTCCAAATCGTGGGGGATTTCAATAAAGGGCGCAACTAGATATTGTTTAGATGATGGGCCAGTACCAATATCATTTCCTCTATTTTATGTAGACAGCAATGGTCTCACGTTAGCCTAAAGTGAGACGAGGGGAACGCTTATGCTAGAGTTTGAGGTAATAAGAAGACCCAATAGGTGGAGCAAAAGGTAGCAGGAGCATGGTGGTAGTTACAGATGCGACTTCCATTATGGTGCTCAGTAATCGCTATGAGTTCCAAGCGCTTAGTATGTGTGTCTTTCGTAGACACCATTGCCTTCTATGTAAGGATCTATGTATCTATTGGATCCATAGTGATTGCTTTGTGCATCTTTCGTAGATACCATTGGCTACTGTGTACGGAGTTACCTAGTCTCCGGTCCACAGTAAGGTCTATGGAGTAGCAGGTCGATCGAAGGGTAGAACTAGAAATTAAGCCTAATTATTGGATTAGGAGTTCATCCTAATCAAAGAAGCTATAAAGAACAAGTGCAAACAATCAAAGTTAACATATCTTATAGTTAATCGTATTTATTTCTAGTTTATCTCTTTCCTACTTCATTTGTTTCCTCTTTATATAGTAGAACTATTGTAGAGTCTATTACTTTTACTTTGCGTAAGACTCTAGTAATTACTATCATTCACCAGACTATTAATCTAACCCACTCCTCTATTTTCCCCTTTTTCCCCTCTTAGGCACTCAAGGGAGAGGATGGTAGATTACAGTTGCTTGGAGATTTCTTGGAGGAGTTTGCTACCATGTATTTCATTTCTTCCAGCTTTTGTTCTTTCTATGTACTGGCTTATTATGAGGGATGTTATGTACTCTGATTTTTGAGACATGAGTTTTTGTTTCATGAGACATATTGGAATTTTAGACATGTATTTGGTATTTGGTGTTTGACTTATTTATGAAGCAATTATGAATTTTTATTTTAAACTAGTTATTATTTTATTTTCCGCTATTTTTACCTATTTTGTCTTGTGAATCTTAGTCTCTATTAGCTTTAGTTATACCTATAATGCACCACGCCTTTTAATGTGTCCTTTTGGGTATATTAACGGGGTGTGGGGTGTTACAATTGTATAAGGAGAGGCATGTATACCTGTCTTAATTGATTTATCGGTATCTCATTCATGGTACATCTTTACACAGAATATTTACTAACAAGTATTTATTTTACGCAATTAAATACTCATGTGCAATGACATTCGTAGCTTAAATTCTTTAGATACTTTTCCTGAGGATTTTCTACTTCTATATATTTAATGTATCTATAACATTAAATATATCCCAATAGAATAATGTATATATAATAGGAAATAAAACTAACATCATAGCTTATTTCGAACAAGGTCCTATAAAACTAAGTTATCTAAAAAATTACATAATTTCCCTTGAGGCACATCTTTAATTTTATGGGTTATAGAATAATCAAACACATATATGTAGAATGGATCTCATGTCTACTAATACATGAGAAGGAAGGTGATTACTGTGTGTCAACTATTTAAAATTAAACTACGATCTCAGAAATTCTCCACTTGAAAGAGTAATAGAAATAGAAACACATGCAGATACCTAATAATAAATGCAGAGTAAAGTAAAAGTAAAGAGTAAAAGACACCATGAATTTCATATTGGTTTAGATATCCAATTCTACATCTAGTCACATATTTCTCATATAGAAATTCACTATCACTCTTCACTTTCCATAGGTAGAAAGAACATCTTTACAATCTTACAATTCAATGGGTGATAAGATGAAACTTCTCTCTTGACTATACACATGGCAAGAACATCTTTTATGTAATAATAAAGTAGAGACAAATGGATGTACATTCAATCTAAAATCTTGCAATTTTGATACAATGATTATATAGACCACTAATAGTAATATATCATTAACATTGGTAAGGAATTGAATAAGATAAAAGAGAATGATTAAGAAGTATAAACTCATTAATCTTTTGTGGTTTGAAATTCCTTGAAGAATATGAGTGAATATTTATGGATTTGCACAAAAAGCAGAAATGACTTATGGATTTTTCTTACAAAATTATAAAATGTTATAGTAAGAGAGAATTAGGAAATTGGTGATGGAATTTCTTTTACCAAGCATCCTTTAATAGAAGATGGAAGGGTGTGTCTATTAGTGAAGAGTTGGGGCCAAAATTCTATCATTTGAATTTTTGATAACCAAATAAACGCCTCTTTATTGATGTAAAAAAATGGTTATGCCAATATACCAAGTGTAATTTTTGTTCTCTTTTTCTAAAATTTAACTACTATTTCTACGCTTTAGTTCTCAAAGTATATAAATTTTTTGAGGATTTTTAGAGATTAAATTGAGTTAATGAATGAATTTTTATAAGACATTGTTGTAGGGTCATTAACTGAAATTTTAAGATGATAACTTACAAAACAATTCTATATCTTTGTCTTTGAAAAACTTGCATTTCATTTACCTGTAGTAAAATACATCTTTAATTTTCTTATATATGTGTGTGTGTGTGTATATGTCATTTGCTTTATATTATTCATTGAGTATCTTGTATATCTCTATATAATATCTCCATTTTTCCTGAAAATTATATCAACTTGGAGAAAGTTTAATAGCAATATTTATATGACTATTGTAATTAAAATCAATATATAATATACTACTAAATTCTATCAATCTCCCACTTACACTTGAGGTTAATTGTAGTATCTCATACCCATACTCCAGACTAATGTTCCTATAGTAAACTAAGAAAGTACCTTAGTGAGTGGATTCGTAAAATAATTATTTTGTATCTACTTTTATATTATACTTCTTCGTCGCTAATAACTGATTTATCACATAGTAATTATGGACAATATTATTCTCCCTTATATTGAGTTATCGATTCCTGTTGAAATCTATTGCATTTTTATCATCACAATACATTATTGAAATCTCAAGTATGGAAACCCTTCCTGCCACATATATTGCTTTCGTTGTGGCATCATTCAAGACATTGTACTTAGTCTTCATAATTGAATCTACCACAATATTCCATTTATAACATTTCCTACTTAAAGCATTTCTTATGGGTTAACATCAGTTTAAGACCGATTCACTATTTTTAGCGTGACATATGAAGTTCAAGTTTATACTGTCCTTTACAAGAAGTTTGTAGTTTTCACAAATATTTCTCTTGTACTTCATACATCCTTAAGGATACTCTTAACCACTATTCAATGATTTTAACTTAGATTTCATTTTCTCTTATTACACCAAGTGGTTAAGCACATTTTTGTCTAGTACGTAGCGTAGTGTATATGTGTAGTGACCTTGAAATTCGAACATTCCATCCTCGAATATCGCAATATTTTGAACTATAATTAATTTTTATATTATGATTTATACTCCTGTTAAATATCATTTAATTAATAAATAATGATAAGAAACTGTTTTTGATATTTTTACAAAAATATATTCTTCGAACAAAAATCAATAGTGTGACCGAAAATCGGTTTATTGGTGAAAAGCTTTCTAATCGATATAAGTTGTTTGAATTCTTATGCACTTGACTAATGACCAAATTAACACATTAGAAACTAAATAACACACACCCCTCTTCACAAAGTTTGGAATGTTCTAGAAGCTTCTATTAGGATAAGAGATATTATCATGAGAGGGTTAAGACGGATAAAATGGTAATTAATATAAAGGAGAAGTGACTTAAAGGAAAGTGACGGGAGATGACTCTTCCATGGAATGAAGGAGGGTGAAGGAAAGCTTATAGAGGAACATTATTAGCCTATATTAAGAGGGGCATTCCCTTAGTTATCATTCACAAATTCACAAACTTAAGTAAGCAGATCCATGTCTTCTTCTTCTTCCTCTTCAAAATTTCCTAAAGGAAAATATTTGCAAATCAAATCCAAATCACTTCAAACTTTGACTGAATCCTTATCATTACATTAAAAAAAACCCTTTACCTAGTTAGAATTTGAAGTGGCAAAGCCATAATCTCCCTATCCATTTTTGTTTGTTATCATTAAGTGAGAGAGGGGGAAAGGAGCAAGGTGGAAAGCAAAAGAGAAGGAGGGCAAGGTGTTGCTAGGTTGAGGTTGGACTTAGATACTTGGATCTTGGTTGGTTATTAGGTTAAAAGTGCGCCAAATAACCATTTTGATTAGAAAATCTCACATATACACACACGCATATATATATATATATATATATATATATATATATATATATATATGATGTTTGTTTACGTTAATGTTGTTAGATTAATATGGACCTATGTTGAAAACATTGATTTTGATTCTTGCTTTGAAAGAAAGTGGCATATTTACGGATTTGAACGAACTTGAATGGACTTGAATTGACTAGCATGACATTTAGCTAGGTCTTGGAACAAAGCACATAGGCTGTAGTTGAATATAGGTTTGAATATAACTCGGATTTTAAAGTGCACTTATAGCGATGATTGTTACAGATGCAATTATGAAGTGATTTGTTTTCGGCGATTTCTATGGAATTTTGCAAAGATGTCCCTAGATGTTTCTTGATATATTTATAATGTTTCATATATATGTTTTTTGCTATTAAAATCTAGGATAATAAAAAGTTAAGTAACATCTCGAAAACGACCAAAACTTCACTTATGCAAAACTGCCTTGTTTAGACTTGATTTTTGGACTTAAAAGGTTTGAAAAGATATTTAAATTTAATTATTTTATTTAATTATTTTTTTACAAGTTTTTACTAACTATTATTTGAGTAATTTAAAAGTGGTTTGAGATCTTTAGGGAATTTTAAGAGTTAATTGTGAATTTTTAAAGAAGAGGTTTTTATAATAAAACTTGTCTTTTCCAAGTTTAAAGTTTTTACAAACTGTTATTTTAAGTAATATTTTAGGTAAATGTTTTAAAACTTATAATAATTATTTTCAAGTATTTTATAAGTATATACAAATGTTTTTGAAAAGGGGTTAAGAATTGCTTAGCGACTAAATGGTTAATTATTTGATTACTAGTTCGAAAAGTAATTAATATGTTAACATTAAAATTCGAGGAAGTAAGGATTATCTATTTATGAGAGTTAAGGTTGATGTCGAGTAAGAACGGAGCAATAGAGCTCTAACCTACTGATTTTCATCTCGACCTATGAATAATAGGTTGGAAAATGTCCGAAACGTGTTAATCATGTTGATTTCTTAAATGTTTATGGAAATCGTCAATAATATACTTAACACTAACAGCCGATGAAGTATACTTATCTATTTGTGAGATTCAAGAATGAAGTGTCTAAGAAAGTCTTTAATGCAAACAATGCTCTAACTTACTAGGCTTCACTCTTGGATGAGGAAAAAGTTCAGCATACTAATATTGATTTGTATGAGTAGTTGTTTTGAATAGATAATTGATTAGCCGATTATCAAACTTGATCTAATATTTAGCGAAGAAGTTATCGAAAGGCTTCTTGATTACGAATAAGAACCCTCGAGGAGGAGTATTAGAAAAAAATGTCTCTAGCTTTGTCTTACTTTTAAAAGAATCGTAAATTCGTCGATTGATTTTCAAGAGTCAGGAATTGGTAAGTGTTTAATTTATAAAATACCACTTCAAATCTAGTATATAGATTCTATGTTTTGGTAGCGGTTGAGAAAGGGAATCTATGTGGAGATTCGAGACATGTTCTTGATACTCGAATCCATTTAGGGGTTCGTGATTTGTTTGAGATTTAGGAATCCATTTGGGGATTCATGTTTTGTTTGATTAATGAAGACTTATGTGAGAGATAACACACATAGACTCAACATTTAAAATGACAAAAAATAGAGTAGGGGCACAATCTCAGTTTTGCAAAACATATGATAGGATATATTAACTCCATATCTAGAGTACGCGTATTGTTGTTGCTAGTGGGAGTTGATGATATTTGGAATGACGTGTTGGGAATGGACCAACTATGTTTCTCTTTGAGGTATATTCTATCTAGAGGTATATGATGCTTGAAGTTAGTTTTTGACCCTAGTGCAGAAGATTGGATTCGGCATCGACCGAAGAGATATCTGATATGTGAACGAAACTTAGCAGTTTTGATTGCTCCCTAAACATATTATGGTGTGGTGAAAGTAAGCACCATAGCTACTTGATATGATTTGTATTCTACAATCTGGACATATCTATCATATCATTATATTAAACTTAATAAATAGTTGGTTTCTATTGAGGGGAAAACTATTATGGATATTCCTACGGTCTCAATATTGCATGTATTCATGTATCTGGAATTTTCTAATACCAAACTTATGTCTGGCGCTTGGTTTCTGTTTCCTAAATTCCTCGCGTACCCTTTCGAGTAGACTGAGTATGGAGAGTTTTAAATTAGACGCTTCAGATTTCAGAAAACAAGCTGAAGGTTTCCAATCTCTATCTATTTCTATTTCAAGTTTTTTATTAGCTATGTATATATCATCTTTGTGAGGATATGCAATTATAACTATCTAGACTAATGATTGCACTTTGGTTTTGTAACCCTAAAATTCTTGTATTCAGAGTAACCCTTCGTGCCATTCTATCAATATTATATATTATCGTTCCGCCATGAGTTTCAAATGTTATGCACTTCCGTTCTTGTTTTATCCTTTTTATTTTACCCTAACTTTCTATCTTTTTGGCAATTGGTGTACGGCACACGAATACTATGGACGTATTAGTGTCAACATTTGAGGGTCAAAAGGTCGGATCATTACAATATGATGGTTTTTATTGTTATTACATAAATTTCCATCTCTTATGCACCACATTAATCATTATGACATCATTTTTCATCCATTGGAACACTCAAAAACCCTTATACCAGTTATAGAGGACATCCTTTTCAAATGCTTCATCAAGTATTGAACAATTAAACTTTAACAAATTTTAACATAGGTACATCATTACCAATCAATAACATGTTGTTTACCTGTAGTATTACAAATTTCTTAGCACCTTTTATTTTCTTCTCATAGACACGCTCTTCCTTTGCATTTTTATTGAAAGCAGAATATTTGATTTTTCTTACAAAATATTTGCTCAACCTCTAGATGCTTGTTTAAGATTATATATTAGAACTCCACAAGCTTTGTTATTTCTCCCACTAACTTTGAGAAATATTTTCTATACTGTGCAAAGACTCCTCTAAATCATTATATATTTTTTTCAACACCAACATGCCAAAACTCATAGTCATAATGTGTGATAATTTGCGGGCAAAATTTGAATGGATTTAGGCATGTTATTAACGAAATTGCTTTATTTCTCTCAATGTTTGAAATTGGTGAGGTTATTTCTTAATTAATTTATACGTTTCCAATTGGATTCATCTTATTTCTTAAAGACTCACTTATATTTGATGGATCATATTATTGGGTACAGCTTCAAAAATCAAAATTTGATAGTGTATTAGAATCTGTTTTAGATCAAAAAATCACTCAATAGAAGAGTCGGTCCTCTCTATTGCTTGTCAAAAAATAAGGAGATTATCATTACGCACAATTGCAATTTCTCAATTGATAGGAAATGCTTAGTTTATCTTCAATGTATAGATATCATATTAGACATTGTAATAAGTTGTGTCATGTTATAAGCTACGTTAATTTTGTATCATCGTTGAAACTTTCATAATTATTGAGAGAAAATTATTTTTTATGAATTTTCTAAATTGAAAATGAGCAGTTTTGGCTATAAATTAATATTTAAAATTAATTATTTAATATTTTAAGCTAGAAATTCTATAGAAGGTAAAAAAAATTATATTTTCGATTTTCTTTGAAATTTTGAAAATTTTCTCATCAACTTTCAAATTGTTATGAATTTATTGATGAGGCAGAAAATTACTTTAATTAACAAATTAAATAAAGAAAGATGTTAATTAGAAGAATATTAGGGGGATAAATCATTGCATGTATGAGAGAATTTTACCGCATAAATAACTAATAAATAATTGACATGTGTAAGGAATTAGTCAAAAAGTGGTTACTCAAAGGGGAAAATATCAGTTTTTGACTTAGTTACATATTCGCCAATTTTAACATTGATAGCTAGTTGAATTTGGAAGTGTGATAACATCAAAATTATAGTCATGATAACTTCAAACTTTATATATATGATAGCATTAAAATTTGACTTACAATCGCACTAAAACTATACTTGCAATAACAATTAAGTTTATATATGCGATAAGACCAAATTTATGCATGTAATAGCTTTAAATTGATACATATGATAACCTTAAAGGTAGACATACGATAGCTATTTAGAAGTGTGATATTTGTACTTGTGATAGCTAGTTATAAGTGTGGTAGTAGTACTTGCAATAACTATTTATTCGAAAAGGGATAGGTATTTAGAAGCATGATAGCTAAGTATGCAATAGCTGTTCAAATAAATGATACGTGGACTTGTGGTAGCTAGTTTAAGGGTGCAATAGCCTTATAACTTCGACCAACATATTGTGATGTATAATAGCTCTATACTCACGACAGCCTTGGACGTGTGGTAGCTAGATATGCTTTAGCATGGTTCTGGAGGTGCGATAAATCCATTATTTATAAAAGTAAATTTTACGGGTAACATATTTGAAGCTAGTTTCCAGGATGTTTAGTTTGAATTTCATGATGATGAAATTATAAAGAAAAATAATAATCTAAAATCTAACAACTTAATAAAATAAGAAATAATGGGTTAAGCTAATGGATGTTAGAAAGATTAAAAAAAGTTATCTAAAGAATTGGAAGATCTGATCTAACATGAAGATTTAAAGAATGTGTAGGGTACATGTTAATGAATAAAAGAAATAGATTGAACCTATGATTTGAAAATATACCAACTCAAGGAGTTATTGAATGGCCCGGAGTCAAGTCTTAGGAAATTCTATATTCAATGGTGTATGGAAATGCCAAGAGTAATAAAGACTATTGGTTAAAATCTAAAAGTTTAACTCTACGTCAGAAATAACATTAAACTAGATGTAGTAACATCAAAGTGGATGTATTTTGATAAACAAATTGGCAACATGAAACAAAAGTATTTCTGGAATACGGAGGGACTATTATGCTAAGTAAGGATGCTTGCTAGAATGTATTCAAGTTACATTCAGTCTCCTAGGAGAGTCAAGGTGGCTTTTGTCAGGATGGCTTTATATTGAAATGAGTGGCCATTTCGTTGATGAATTTGTTTGAGAAAAAGTTAGATTGGTGATAGAAAGACCTAGTGAGGTAATTACTAAATAAATTAAGTATGACTTAAGACTGACACCTAAATAAATGCCTAAAGTGCCGCATTTGAATGTGATGGAAGAATACATGACATGGTTCATAAAATGCAAATAAGTTTAGAGTATATTTATAATTGCAATGGGTGAATGTGTTGAAAGTTTCATAACTGCAAGTTAAAAATATGGTGTATATATTTAAAATGATGCTAAATGTATGCTCAAGATGTGATGATTATTTACATGATATGATGCAATTGTCATTGTTGATTAAATGAAGTAAAACCCATCCGCTATGTAGTGTGGTCACCTATACTTGTGTTCAGGAAATATACTAATACTAGGCTTTATATATAATCGTGTCTTTATTATTGTTTTTCCATAAACTCATGACCATTAACTCATGCGTATACATTCGAGTATGCTGATTTTATGGTGACATGTTGCTTTTGAAAGACAAAATAAAAGGCCCAATAATGTAGAAGGAGGATTAGTAGCTAATGCTACATTTTATTTTAAATTATGTTATTGTAAAAATAGGGTATATAACGGGTTAAGTGTTCATGTCGGCATCTTTATAAGTCGAGAACGACACTATCATCTATGATTATTATATTTTACCGTTAGTCGATACGATATGTGAATACAAAAATGTAAAGACAATTTTGTGTAATGATATTTACTTAGTGTCTCAATGTATTTAATGTGGTTGAAGAAAGCCCGATCCTATATTTTCATTTGAAAATAATTCTAGCGATGACTACAGCATCATTGACGTTAATTGTTCAGTCTTAAAATAGGAGATGCTAAAATTGCACTACCACTAATTTGTCTAGAAATAAATTCCTTCTACCCTTGGTTAGTCAATAAATTTAGAATCTATCATAGATAATCCAACATGGGTTAACATGGTTAGTCAGTTTATGAACAAAGCTAGAAGATTCAAACATAGTAAAGTTCTACCCTTTAAACATGGACATGAAAGTATCAGATCATTCTTATCATTAAATGACTTTCCTTATACGAATTGTTAAGGGGTTAAATTCCCCAGCTAGAAAATCAGATCATTCTTACCATTCAATTTTTGACTTCACTAAGCCTTGAGACCTTGTCATTCAATAACTCCATGAGTTGGTCTATTTTAAGATCTTGGGTTTACTCCATTTCTTTATTCATTAGTTGTGTACCTTATAAATTCAATATATCTTCTTATTTAGATAAAAAATCTTTCCAACCTTTATATAAAATGTTTTTATCATTTTAATTTGAAATGATACAACTTATGATTAATTGACTTCCCTAAGCTTGGCTCTTTTTCTCATTTTCACATAAGTTACTACATTTTAACTTACTATTTCTCTTTTTAGCTTAATCCCTACAAAATTCAAATTAAACATCTTGAAACCAAACCTTCCATAATGCTTCCTAAAATTCATATATTTAAATAATAAATTTATTACTTTTGTTATCACATATATAACAATTGCGAATCTAGGCTATCGCTCCTCTAACCCATCACATCTATAAGCTATCACATACAAGCTGTTGCACATCCAATCTATTGCATGCCCAAGCTATCGCAGGCTTTAGCTATCGCTTATCTAAGCTATTGCATTTCTAGTCTATTGTATATATAACCTATTGCATGCTTAAGCTATTTCTTATCTAAGCTATCACATATCCAAAGTTATTGCATGTTTAAATTATCGCATTCTTAAGCTATCGCATGTCTATGTTATTGCATTCATAAGCTATCGCATTCTTAAGCTCTCATATATATAAAACTATCGAACGTCTAGTGTTATCCAAAGCTATCAGAAGTCTAACTTTAAAGCTATTGCATATTTAATTTCAAGGCTATCGTAGGCCTAACTTTAAAGCTATTGGTAAGATTTTTATGTCTTACAACACTCAAACTAGTGACGAAGCAATTATTGTACTAATTACCTTAATGATTTTGAAATAGAAAAATTAAGCAGTATTAAGTTTTCCATATAAGTAGTGATTATGTCGTTGAATGCTTACACAATTAGGTAGTTGCACTTTAATTGTTTGTTACAATGTCAAATCCAATTGATATCTAATTATGATACAAATAAGGTAAGATTTGGCACTGAAAACTAGTTACGTAAATAAAAAAATGCAAGAAATAGTAGAGAACACAAGGAATTTACGTGGTTTGAATGTTAAGGAATCCTACATCCATGCGAGAAATTTCTCTTCATTCCTTTATATTTTCGGGTACATTTTTCAACGGCAAAAAGTACAAAAAAACCTTAAAAGAATGGAAAAGATAAAAGTTCCTTTCTTGCTACAGTTCCTTTTCTATATATATAGTATGGAGATGTATGTAGATCACTACACTCCTCTTGTCGTTATGCTTCAGCCCTTGGATCCTATCAAATATCGTCTGTTCGCATCGCATATTTGATGCACCCAAATTGCTGACGTGTGTTTGGGAGGGAATTTGATATTTTAAAGCAGGGAACTCCTGAAATTTGAGTGAGTATATTTGAATTTATGGCGGTAGTATTTGAAATCATGGGAGGACACTTCAAACTAGAATTAGCTTTGCATACGAGTCATTGGGAGGATAGTAAGAGTGACTTGTTGGTTTTACGGCTACCAACACATTAGGAGTGAGGCTATACTGGTTAGCATGCGATGATGATATGGTGTTTGACCAATACTTAGGTCCTGAGCTGCTTTGAACTTCGCATGATTTTCTTAACTTGGGGAATTAGTTTAATACACATACGAACATGATCTGAGTTGACTGTAATATGGGCTGACTGTAATCTAAGTTGTCTTATTGAATGGGTTACTTATAAGGGTGATTTATATCTTTGCTACTTACCGGTAAGTATAGATCCACATTAGAGCGAATCTTAAGTAAACATGTATGTAACCCTTACAATGCTTTTGGACTATGTCTAGTACTGCTTAGGTAACTCTCAGCACATGTGATGTAGATCCTCTCTTGAGGGTGTTAACAAAGTATAAGTTTTGGGGATTTCGATGGCGTAGTCTGATCGTCCGTATATTTTGATTTATGCAAAATATTTTGCTTGGGATGTGTTGTACTTTGACCTATCCAAAGCATCTACTAATGTTGCTATGTAGTATAAGCCCTGCTTTGGTCCTAATAACGGATTGTTTCCCGGTCCCCGTAACTTGTTAAATTTTGGGATAAGTAATATAATGCAATATTAAAACTATGGGATGGGCAAAGATATGACATCTTTGTGGATCGCATGAGCGTAGTATTTTGTTCTAATGCGACTTCCTGCTTTATGGTTACATTTATTTTGGTCGGATCAGGTTACGCGATCGCAGGCCAGTTTTTTATGCAGTGCTAGTTGGATCACTTTAACGTTTTCTGTTTTCATCTTAACATTTATTGTGAGGGCGGTTTTCTTGGCTCTTTTCCTTATTTGATTCCCCTTTAACATAATTTGAGATATATGGGTGTAACACTCACCCCTTAATTCAGCAGCAGCGACTACAGATTGATGAGACTTGTCTTCGTTCATCTTTGGTCTTTTCATCCTATAAGTTGTTTTCTAGACGCTGCCTTTTATGTAAACTTTGTCGTGCATTTGGCTCGGTATGTCCCGCTATTTAAGGAAAGGTCGTTGTCGTTCATATGCTATGTGGTCGGCACAACTATCAAATGATGGTAGTGAACAACAAAAAAAAGTCGCTTATTTTTGGCTTAGCATCGTCGTTCTTATTTCGCAGACTTTCGTTTTCATTCACATGCTGTATTGTTAATGCAACTATCGAATGAAGGGGATGAGATGTGAAGTGCTATTTGTTTGTTCACTTGGCACGGTCTCCCTACTATTTGGAGGATGGCTGATTTTTGACTGTGAAGTTAGTTTGTGTATTCACAGCCTTTTAAATCATGGCATGGTTTTTTGTAATGATTCTGGCTATCCAGTATCTTGTCCAATATGCTATGTTAACAGCATTAACATAGTGGGGGTTTTATATTGGTACAGGCCATCTAATATCCCTACATCTAGTTAGTTGGCAGAAGAAATTGAGCAGCATTGTTAGCAACTCTATTTTAATAAGTGGTTCAGATAATCTAATGTCCCTACATCCAGCATGTTTATTTAGCTGTGTCAAAAAATATTAACACAGGGACAAATTTATACTGATTCGGGTTGTCTAATATCCCCACGTCAAGTTTATTGTATTATTTTTTCTATAATAATTATAATGTACATTACATAAGCAATGTAGATCGTACAAAGTAACGTTGGAGTGCTCTGAGTTCCAAGTCCTTGGAATTTGATTGCCATTAGGTCTTGATTGTCAATATGCCCCTTTCATTAAAACTTCTGCTATGACTAATGGCCTTTGTAGGTTTGAACCCAATGCTCCATTCACTGGATCCTTTTTGTTGGCCATTACTCTTCGCAACACCAAGTCCCCTTTGTAGTAGTTTCTTTCCTTCAGCCTGGCATTAAAATTTCTAGCCTCCTTTGCTGATATACGATCGATATTACCGTTGCCTCATCACTTCTTTCCTAATGAGATCTATGGCAATTTCCTTCAATTTCTTATTCTTTTCTGTTGTATAAGATATTCTTCTATATGATGGGACCTCAACTTAGACATGAAGCATTGCCTCATATCTGTTGATTAGAGAAAAAGGAGTATGGTTTGTTGGAGACCCATTTAAAGTTTGTAGGACCATAATGTTAGTTCCTGAGATGATGGTTTTGTTGGCAACAACCTTAGGACTTGTTATAAAATATAAATACTAATATTTTTGTCTAGATAAATATGTATATGCAGGATATATATGTACACACACATATGCAGGTACTGAAAATGAAGATTGTATAGTATAAAGATTCAAGACTAAGTATGGAGATTCAAGACTGACGAATTAAAGATTAAAGAAATCAAGATTGAAGACTCATGAGTATCAACAGTTCAAGATATCAAGATAAGTAATAGAGTCTAGATTTATGTTAAAACTCTAAAATCATTATTCGGATTTTAATTATGCAATGGAATCCACCTTCTCGCTTTAATAGTGGGATGGAACCCACGACCTCTTTAGTGGGATAGAACCCACGATCTTCTCTAGTGGAATGGAATCCAAAAAAATTTCAAAATGTTTTACTTTTTCAAAACTATCCTTTTAAAGTCATCTCTATCAATTTAACTATTTTAACGTTAATTCAAATACTATTTTTAATCACGTTAATTTCAAAACTATCTCTTGTTTTTTAAACTATCTCTTCATTTTAATATTTTAGCTTTAATATATTTTAAAGAAATCTATATTTAGTTTTTAATATTACTTTTATATTATAGATTATATATTTTAAGATTACTTTCTAAACTCTTTTATATGTTTAAACTATATTCAAAATGGTTTACAAAGTTTAAAAATTATTTTAACAAGTTTAGAATTGAAATCATTTTAAAGGAAAATTTATTTTCAAAAATAACATAGGCGTGTCGACATTCCTCATCCCTCCATGTCGACATGGTAGCCGTAGAATTCAAATTTCAAATTTTCAAAAGAAGTGCCTATTCGTCATAACCTTTCGCGAATGGATATGACCGTTGTTCTTCTATAAATACCAGTTGTTTTCAACGAATTTTAAGTTAGTTTTTCTTCATTTCTTCATTCCTTCTTCTCCACTTAATTATTCTCTTATATTTCAAATGCTTTAATAAAATTCTACTGAAATCCTAAGTGAATCAAACTCTTTCGTCCTTAATTTGATTCTCTGCCACTCTCTCTCAAAGATCTCAGTGTTATTTAGAGCTATAAGATTATTTGTAATCAAAGATCGGAATATCGAAGTGTATTGAGTCTCGCTCATTGTGGTCCGTAAATCAAATGGGTGTGATTGTAGCCCGTAAATCAATTAGGCGATCTTATAGCCTGGTTAAATCAAGAGAGTTTGTCCTAGACTCGGGGACAGGAGGGTGTATCTCATGGCCTTGAAATCGAGGTTGTAATATCTACATTATATTTGAAAAAAATCTACACAAGAAATTGTGTGGGATTGGATGTAGGGTAACTCTGAACCAGTATAAAATTTCGATGCGTTCTTTCCATTACTGCTTTTGTTTAATATTTGCATTTATGTCTAATTTTGTGATTGTTTCTGTGTTTATGAATTGCATCTTTATGGATTTAATTTGAAATTATTTCAAAAATTTCATAAAATCCATTAAACATTATTCACACCCCTCTAGTGTTAATCTAGCCTTAAGATCCGTAATCCGAATTTCCAACATTTGGTATCAGCGCATTGGTTTTCAAAGTTATCATAATCTGAATTTTGAAAAAGTTTAAAATGGCAATTTTGAGAGATTCGATTAATACTAGTTCAAAACTATCAAAATCGTCATTGTCTCATGAGTCTGCATATTGTTATTATAGAAAATCATGTTATCTACTGAATTGGAATGTTGTACAGGAAAAAATGTGTTATATGGCTTTTGAAGAATCAACACTCAATGGACAAACGGTGCAAATCAAGAAAAACAAATGGATACTTGATAGTGGATGTTCAAGACACATGACTGGTAATCCGGAGTTACTAAATGACATCATTTATGAAAGTGGAGGAATAGTCAACTTTGGAGACAATTCAAAAGGATATGTGATTGGCATCGGCCATGTCGATAAATCTAAAACTCCTACTCTTTCTGATTTTATGTTAGTTAGGAACCTAAAATACAACTTACTTAACATTAGTCAACTATGTGACTAGGGCTATAAAATTAAATTTGAAAAGGATAAGTGTCACATCGAAGATAATAAATCAAATATTATCTTTGAAGGAATTGGGAAGAAAAAAATTTGCATTCTCGGTATGAAAATCTTAAGTGATAACCTATGTCTTTTGGCTAATACAAGTGACCTTTGGATTTGGCATATAAGATTTGGGCATTTGAATTTCAAACTCTTATCTAGAATTTTAAAACTTGATTTAGTAAAAGGTCTTCCAAAAATGGATTTTAAGGTAGATAGTATATGTGATGCTTGTCAATTAGGAAAACTTAGGAAGAGTTCATTCAAATTGAAAGATATGATTTCAACTTCAAAACCTCTAGAGTTACTTCATTTAGATCTGTTTGGTCTATCTCATATTCAGTCAATAAATCATAGTAAATATGTTTTTGTAATTGTAGATGATTATTCTAGATTTACATGGACAATTTTTCTAAAACATAGAGGTGATGCTTTTTATTTATTTAAAACTTTTGCAAAAAGAATTCAAAATCAACTTTCTTTAAAAATCAAAACTATTCGTAGTGATCACGACGGAGAATTTGAAAATGAAAATTTTGAGAATTTCTGTAATAAAAAAGGAATAACTCACAATTTTTCTTTTCTAAGAGCTCTTCAACAAAATGGAGCGGTAGAGCCGAAAATGGGACTGTAACATCCCAAAAAAAATTAATTTAAATTTGTAACTTATTTAAATTTTTGTAATTTAATTTGGAAAGTTTCAAAACAAAATAAAATATTATTGATATTAAGTATAAGAAAAGAAAAATATATGGATATAAATAAAATGTTTGTAATTTAAGCTCTAAATAAAAATAAAATGTATAACAAAACAAGAATTGTGTTAAAATATAAATATATAAAGGTAAGTTACAAACTATAAAACAAATAATAATAATAACTATGACAAGTTTATATTAAGCAAGGCAATAAGACAAAAACATATAACAAACATGGATTTTTTGTCAAACCATAAGAATGAACATATGTATATGTTAAAAATATATGTTAAGAAGGATGCATCAGACAAGTGATACATGTAAATTTTATGCATGTAAATTAGTAAACCAGAAAAAACAATCAAATAAAGACTTATGCAAGAAGATAGAAACAAAATATCTTTAAATAAAACAAAATAGTACTTACCAGGAAATTATATAGAGTTATATGTTAACAAGAAAGGAAGCATAAGCATTAAATGCTTTCTTCTCAACCACCATTGAAAGAAGGAAAAAAAATCTCTGGTTGTACAAAACTAGTATAAAGAAATTATACAAAATAATGATACTCAGCACAACACAAAGAAAATCTGGTACCAGTAACACCTTCTTGTATACCCCGCTCCTTTATATATATATATATATATCCATATTAATATAGTTCGTTTACCAACTTGGCAAGCCTAAAAAAACTAAATACACTAATATTATCAGCAAGCAGGAAGGTCAAGTGATTATCATCAACACCCAGGAAACTGAAAACTGTTTTTTTTTCAAAACAAAAGCTCTCTGTTCATCCAAATTTCAAGGTGAGTAAATATACATTTTCAAATTACTCATAACAGTATAGGATTCAGTGAAAATATGGTTAGTATGTTTATGTTTGAACAAAATACTTTGTTTAAATGTTATAGGCTGCTCTGCGTATACTACCTATCTGTTTGTTGATTACAGGGTCGAAACATTTTCTTTTCAAACTCAAATTTCCTTTCATCAAATCATTGTTATGCTTACACCTTTTAGTCAAACATTAAGTTAAGACTTAATCAAGATTTTTAAAACCTGTTTTCGAATATGTTAGAAAAAGGTACCACTGTCATTATGTTTTACAGGGAAACATACAAATTTTGTTAAAATTTAATTGTTGTAAAATATTAATTCAAGTTCATAGCTTGAATTCTTACTGCAAGTTATGATTTTGAAGACAAAAACAAAGAGTTTTTGTTTAATATTTACAGAGCAGTTTGAGTTCGAACAAATATCGCATTTTTAAAAATTTCGGGTGTTCGATCCAATTATAGATGTTGAATTTTGGTTCGGAGCTAGCTTATTGATTGATGATTCCACGAAAATTGTCGAGAAAATTTTCCATCACTCGAATTGGAGGGACGAGGTCGAATTAGGGGTTTGTGTCACGTTTTGAATACGTCTGGAAACAAGGTGATCTCGTCACCTCTGGTGCATCGAGTCGTGTGGTGCGCTAGGGGATGGTAGAGCGAGGCGGTGTCGTGGTGTGGACAGAGTGGGAGCTCTTTTGGTGGTCGAGGTTGCGGAGGCGACGTGTTTTCCAGGGTTGAAGGTGATTTTGCTCGTATTTCCAGGTTTGGGTGGTGAACTCGATTTTGATTCGAGGCTCGTGCAAAGGTTTAGGTGATCGTTTTGAGTTGCTGCGTGGTTAGGCAATGTGTCGGAGTGATCATCGATGACCGGAGGAATCTCTGGTGATGGTGCACGTGGACTGTGCATTTTCTGGTAACTTGAAGTTGTTGTGTAGTTTGGGATGGAGCTGGGTTTGGTTGCGTGTTGATTCGAGTGTGGCTCGAAGTAATCATGTGGAAAAGCGAAGGTTGGGCTCGACTATCCACTCGAGTAAAAATGTTCGTGCACCGGGTTTAAATACTTAGAAAACATTTTAAGTGAAAATTTTGCCACTCGGGTTGATTTTTGAAATGACCAGAAGCAAACATGAAATTTTCTCGCGCATGACCAGAAGCAGGCCTCGAGACCATTTTATAAACAGTTTTTACCTTAATTTTTTTTAAAATTTTTAAGACACTTCTAAAATATGTTCAATCAATGATCTGATTTGGAATTTTGAGTTGATTTAAGACTTAAGAGCAATGTTTCAAGAAATTAAATTTTAGTTTATTTAGTTTTGATATAATATTTTTATAAGGTTATTTATATTAAATAACTAATGTAACTTAAAAGAAAATTTAGATAAATAACCAAATGTTTTGGGACGCGATCAAGAATAATTAATTGACGAACTAAGTAATTAAGGATTTGTAATTTGTAATTAAAATTGATTAATAAACCATTAAGTGTCTAAATTATTTATAATTAAGAATCGTAAATTAGATAATTGAAGTTAATCAATTTATAATGTGTAGTTAACTAAGTTAATTGATTGAGGAATAATTTATTAACGAAGTTATTTGGGATTTAATTAATTTATTTGTCGTTAAGAATAATTGATTATTGATTAAAATAGCTGTGTGGTTAATTCACTTAAATCCCATTTGAAATTAATTAACTATTGTTCTGCACTGGATTGTTATTTCTGTTGTGATCATAATACTGCCTGGTGTGAATTGCTCTGCACTGCACTGTGATTTGTGATTTGTTTCTGTGTGATTGTGGAAACCCATTGGCCCGTAGAACGGTATTTGAATTTCGATGCGACAGGGAGTCGGATTCCAGTTGGTTATCCGAAACCCACATCGGATATGTGAATCTTTGTGATTAATACATCATGGGTTTTTAAATTGAATGCTCACTATTCGGTTTAGCCGGGAGAGGACCTTTGTGTCGTATAACCCATTCCAAATATATGGTACAACGTTATGAATAGCTTATGAAGACCGGTGATGAAGACCGGGTATTTGCGAAAACGATAGGATGACCTATCGATTGTCACTGCACCGAGTAGCTACTGTATAGAGATTCCCTAAGTGATGGGAAGTCCGATCGGAATTGTGGATGCCCGGATTGTAGGGACTTCTTCGGAAGTGCCTTCGGTTCTATTCGAACCCGGAATAGACTTATATGGTTGTATGTCTGACATTACAAATTGAGATATAAAGATGATTTCTTTCAAATACGTATCTGTTGGTGGTGGAGAATTTATTCTCTTAGCTTAACACCCTTCTCTAAGACATATGAGCCCAGAGGTTATGTAGTTGAAGGTTATCAACGATATACTCTCGATTTGGTAGTGTGACATGCTGAGTGCTACTGATCATTTGTTGATCGAAGCATGGCTTTGTGAAAAAGCGTAGCTTTGTGGACGAGACATCGTCGAACCTCGCAACCCGGTTATGGTCAAAACAGGAATTGTGGCAGCAAGGTTATTTGAGGGTAGCTGCCACTGAGGGTATGTCCATTTCCTTTTGGATTATGAGTGGTATTATGGTATGGAGCCCAGATACTTACTGTGTGGTTGCTGCAAACTTATTGCTTTGTGGTTGTCGATTGTGAAGCGCTTTGGATAAAGGTTGGTAACGACCGGGAGGTGGCATACTCGTGTCAGTTTTACCTAGTTACAGAGGTAATCCGGCCTTGTGTAGCAGAGATCCGGTTAGGTTCTCGGGGGCGTTCCTCCAGAGGCGTTCCATTTTATGTGCGAAGTTCCTTTGCCCGACCATTTGTTGGAAATCCAAACAAAACATTACGAGCCCTGTACGGTTTTAGTTGTAGAAGCTGCCATTTAACATGGTAGCTATAGTAGGCGTACTATAATGGTACGTATTCTGGCTAAGATTAATATTATAATTTCGAAATGTTTTCACACTATACACTAATAATAATATTTAAAAGTGTTTTCTCGTATCAAGCATTTTTGACTGTCATAAGGGGAAATCTCGCCCACGTTTGTGCTTGCATTGTGTGTGTGGTGGGAGCCCTCATGGCAGTTTCATTTTCAAGAAGCATTGCGGATTTCTTTTGTAATAACCCGGATTTTTGGGTATCAAATAACTGAATAATTATCTGAGTTTAATTATTAAAATGTAATAATCCCTTAATCAAATTTTTAAAAATGGATAAATTTTTTTATCTTCAAATATAAATAACCAAAATTTGTTTTATATTAATTTAAAACAAAAGAATTTTTATAAATTTAGAAAATATGTATTTAGTAGTAAATAAATGCAAAAGCATTTAAATTATCATGTAAAAATGGATTAAATAATTTTATATTATTTGGAATCCAATTAGTTTATATCTTATTTTCTTTTGAAAATTTTATTTTTATAAGAAAGAAAGAAAAAAATATAAATTTAAATAAGCATAAAAAAAAATAGATATAATAGAAATGATATATATAAGTGTAAAGGTAATATAAATAAAGTTTTCTTACATTTGTAAGGAAATAGAAACATAACACATAAATTAAACATACAAACATAATACATAAATAAATAAAAAGACATAACTTCATGCATTAAAACAATTGTATGCTCGGTTAAATATACAATTAACATTGTAACTAAGGTAACATGCATAATGATAAGTGACATGGTTTCTTATAACTTGAAATATTAATAAGGGAAAAGTATAAAAATAAATTAATAATACATATACATAAACCTAATACAAAGTAAAATTTAAAAAAAATATAATAATAAAATTTTATCATGCATTCCACAAGTGTAAGAAGACTACATATACAAATAACAAGTGTAAACAAACTTTATCATACAATAAACAAGTGTCAAGATGAAATATTTTTCTTTTTTTTATGACTTTTGTATGTATAGCAAAAGGTCTTTCCTCTTTTCTTTTTGGGAAGAGAAAAATGATGATTAAAGGATAAAATCTGAGAATAAGAAACCAAAACATGCTCATCCTTCAAAACTAAAATGAAGCAATGTCTAAAACGACTTCAGATTCAAACCTGTAAAGCAAAGATCAAAGCAGAAAAAAATAAAATAAGATAAAGGCCGCAACATGGTCAAAGAAGGACAAGTACCAACTTCAGTTTTTAATCATCATTGAATCAAGAAATCAGAAGCAAGGAGATTTATCAACATGCAAAGAAGAATTTAGAGAAAAAAATTATAGAACCTGGAGAAAAAAATTCAGTTATGTCCTCTCCTTTAATAAGGTGAGTAACTTAATATTTTAAAAAAATTAAGTATAAAAATATGGTTGCTTGATTTATTCATGAAAATAGGTAGTCTTTTATATGTTGTCAAATGCATTTCTGAGTATATCTGTGTGTATGAATGAATGCATGTTAATTAATCTAAGTTGTTGGCGGTTTACAATATAAGCACAAGTGATAAAAACTTTCTTTTCTTTTGACTGGATGCTGATATGATTTAATCAATTGATTGAAACCTGTTATTATAAGACAAAGTAAGTTTTAAAATTTGATATAAGTTAAATAAGATTTTATAATTACCTGGAAATAAAAATATCAGTTCAACAAATCTGTATAGGTTAAATTTCAAACTATATGAATTTATGTTTCAGAGTTATATATCAAACATCATTCAAATTCATGAATTTTAAACCAAGAATTACAATTTTTAATGATATATTTGAAGAGCAGTTCTTCATTATCAGTAAATTGTAATTTGGGGCATCTCTGTTGCCACAAGTAGTTTGAGACGCCGAGATTGTCTCTGGAGGAGGAGGAGATATCAAAGATGATGAGAAAATTATTGAATTGAGTTGCAATTTGTTTTTGATATTAAGATTTGGATTTTAAGTCTTGAACCCTAGTTTTCACTGGGTTATTGATTTTGCTGGAATCTGATCTCCTCGGTTGATCGAGTTCAACCATTTCTGGGGTATTGAGAGATGGTGGTTTGAGGAAGATGTCGCCGGAGTTTCGAAGGTGACGGTGGTCGGAAGCGCGAGTGCGAGGGTCGTTGATAGGTTTTAGTTGAGTAGGTGCTTCCAGTCCCAGTTTGTTTCAAGTTGGATTTTAATCTCGAATTTTGATTTCATGGGGAAACTGGGAAATAGTGAAGGATATGGGATGCCTGGGTGATCGATGACTTGTTCCAGTCATCGGAGTTGATCGGAGAACGCGGCGTCGAGGGTGCACGTGCACAGAGTAAATGGGATTTTCAGGTGAAATGTTGGGTTACAGGATTTAGGATGGCCTCGTGATTGTCTCGGGGAATTTGGGTTTGTGCTCGAAGTAATTAAGTATGTGACTTGAAGTTGTTTGCAGGGTTGCTCGAGTTATTGCTTTGTTTCAGGTTTATAAGCAAAACAGAAAACCTGATTCGGTTTAAAATTTTAAAGTAGAGTTTGAATATAAACTGGAAAATTTAAACTTAGGATTTAAACTTGAATCTAAAAATGAATTCAAATAGTTTGAATTCTGGCTTTTGAAATAATTCGAATTCAGAAAGAAAAAAAAAATAGTTTGGTTTTAATAAAAACAGAAATTTGTTTTCTTTTCTGGAATGGTTAGAGAAAATTACAGTAATCTAAAGGTGAAATGTTGACTGGGGTAACTGGACATCAGTAAATTACATTACGTTGACTGGGGCATGTGCACATGTGCACTGTGCATATCGACATTGCTGAATTGTGAATTTGGGAAGAAACCTTGTAACCAGATTTTTGTCTCGAAGCGATCTCGTGGGTAACTCGAAGTAGTAAGGGTTTGGGCTCGAGAGTGTGATCAGTGTTTAAGGTCTGGGTCGTAGCCATGGAAATTTAGCATATTGATCCAAGAATTAAATCAGTAACTTTGGTCAAGCTATTTTGCAAGATTCAAAATTCAGTAATTACCTAGTTCTAGAGAAGATGGTGAGCGAGTTGCAAAGCAAGTTTCCCATAACAAAATTTTAAAAGTTAGTGTTTTAAACTTATTTAAACTTGGGTTGAAATAATTATATACAAGTTATTTAACTTGTGTAATTTATTTAAGTTATTTATGATTAGAAGATTTATTAATGTTTTAAGGTTAATTAATCAACCTAAGTAATTTAAAGATTTACTGTTACGAATAATTACGGACTAATTAATTAAAAATTTAAGGTTAATTAATTTGCGATTAAAAGAAATTTTACCAACAAATAAAGGTAAATTATTCAAGTATTAGTTGCTTAATTAAAAGTATAATCACTTAGTGTAGCTGTTAAATAATTAATAAATGGAAGTAAATTAAGGATGGTAACTACCTAATATCATTAGTCAAGATGATGAATTAGTAGATAAATTCTTAATATAAGTAAATAAGGCTTAATTACTTATGTAATTAACTAAAGGATTTATTAATTAAGGGAACTTAATCAAGGATTAGTTAGGATTAAGTATTATTACTTAAGGAAATTAATGAAGTGTAATTACTAAATAAAGTAATTAATGAATAATTACAGGTTGTAATTAATAGGTAATTACTTGATGGAAAGTGATGAAAGAATAATTATTTAGAGGAAGTAATTAAGTGTTAATTAATCAGTGTAAGTAATTAAAGAATTCATTAATTAAGTGGTTAATTAATTGAAATTCATTACTAAATGTGATTAATCAAGGTTGATTAATGAACATGGTAAGTGAATAAAAGGCTAATTACTGAATAGAATTAGAGAGGATAATTAGGGGATAATTAATTGTTGTTGGGCAGCAAGATTTGAAGTGATTAAAGAAATTAAATTGATTTAATTAAGTTTGGGTAACTAATTAATCTTGCTTATAACGGATTGGTTGATATTTCTGATATGAAATATTTGTGATATGATATGCTTATTTTGAACAGTGATTTTGTGGTTATCTGTAGATGATGAATTGCTATGAAAATTGAGATCTTATAATTAAAGGATTGAATTGTGTCCACCTGAATAGCATGGGTTAAGACGACATTGGATTCGAAGAGACCGGAGTCGGGTATTAGTAAAATACCTGAAACCACTTCGATTCTTATAATTTGATATGTGAAACAAATAGGCTGTAGTGGAATGACTTAAGTAAAAATTGGATCATTTAAATCTAAGCTTTTGGCACTTAGAAAGTGATGTGTGAAATGGTTGATTGTCTATAACAACTTGTGAAATGTAAATTGATATAAGTTACCTCGGGTTTATATAAATTGTATGCTTTTGTATTCCAAGTTAGATGAGTTTACTCACGCTGGTTTCCAGCCTGACCCGTGTGTTACTTTGATGTAATGCTCGGGTCAGACCGAGTATTACAGATTTTCAGGTAAGGACGTTCCGAAGCTCAGGAGGCAAGCTGGATGGCTGGAACGTACGGAGTATTTACCTCTGAGATATATTATTGTATAATTAGGACCTGTTGTTTAAAAATGTTCAGTGAATAGTAATGGTTGTAACTCTGATGTAAAATATAAGTGTATTGGTACAGTTTTTCTTTTGTAAACTGTTATTATGTGATATTATATTTTGATCCGCTGCGAATGTGAGGTTTCCTGTGACTGGCTTCTTTTCTTCTTCTTCTTTCTCTTTCTTCTTTTCACTAACTATCTAGAAATTTAGGGATCGAAATTTTCGGGTCGTTACATTTGGTATCAGAGCAGAAGGTTAAGCGAGAAGCTTGGCTCTGGTGGGATTACTCATTTAGGATAGGGTAAGTGGTACCCTAGAATGAGTTGAGTGTGTGTCTATATATATATATATACATACGAGAGAGCGTACTTGTTATTTTCTTATATAAAGATTTTAAATGGTTTATATAAGAATATATTTTGATATATAAAGCAATATTTCTTTCTAACATATAGTAACGGAATTGGTTGTTAAATTATTAAGTTAAATTAAGAAGTAATAAAATACAACCAAACTGAAATTAAATCTTGAATTTGGGAAAGGTTTCAGGATAAGAATAATCAATTAATTTATGTCATTAATTGAACTTTATTTAATGAGATTTTTAATGAATAATAATTGGAAATGATAAATTTAGAGGAAGTTACATAACGAAGTAGCTAAAGGTAAGTAATTTGAAGAATAATTACTTAATGAAGGTAATTAAAAAAATAAGTTAATTACCGAATGTGATTAATTGGAATTAATTAATGATGTAATTAATTTAAAGAAATAATAAATAATATTATTTAATGCATTTGAGTGAAATGATCCTATTTCAAACAAGAGTTGTTTGAAAATTTTAAAGGAATTTTTTTAAAATTAAAAAACCAAAGGTGGTTTAAAATTTTAAAGTGTAAATTGGTATGTAGGAAAAATTAATATGTATATAGGTGGATATATATAGTATCAAAGGTAGCTTGAAATAAACTCTAAATATTGAGTTTTCAATTTGGAATGAGATATGATACCTAAAGTGAAAGTTTTTGAACTTAATAAATGGAAAGATTATTAATGTGAAGTTTAGAATTTGAAATGGAAGTTCAAACTGGGTAAGGTTGACTGGATTAAGTGAATTGAGTTTAACTTGGGAAAAGTTAAATAAGTTGAAATGATCAACCTGATTTGGAAATTTCAAGATGAAATTAAGTTTTAACATGGAAAGTTAAATGATTGATTATATTTGAGAGTTTGAGTGATCTCAAATTGGGTTTGAGATCCGAAAATTGGAAATGGATGGATGTTTTGAAATAATTGGATGATATCATCCTATTGTTATTAATAATCTTTAAGTTGTGAATTGGATTTGTTTAAATGAATGAGAAATGGAGTATGGTAATCCATTGTTGGGATAAAAAGGTAAATTGATTTAAAGGAATTGAATCAACATTTGAAGTATTAACTCGAATTTATATAATTCGAGATGGTTTAAATTTGGAATTTGAATTGAAATTAGTTCAAATTGAATTTGATTTGAATTACTTGAAATTGTGATTGAAGATGTATAAGTATAAGATTCAAATGGAAATTTTGAATTGGATTAATTTGAAATGATTTGAAATTGAAGTGGGTTCAATTTGAAGTTAGTCCAAATTGATTTGAATAATTTGGAATTGTAATTAAAGATTGAATAGTTTTAAAATTCAAGTGGAATTTGAATTTAATTTGGGAGGAAATCAAGAATAATTCAACTTGATTTGGAAATGGAGTTTAAAATTGGGATTAATTCAAACTGAAGTTGAAATTAATTGAAATTGGAACTAGTTCAATTAAAATTTATTTGAATTAGTAGAATTTGAGATCAAGGTTGAATAAAGTTAAATTTGGAAAGAAATTGAGATTAATTCAGCTTGAATTGGGAATTGAATCAATTTCAATGGAAATTGAAGTTATTTAAACAGGAATTTGGTCAATTTAAATGGTAAAGGGAATTTAAATTGAATTGATAAGAATGGAGATTGGGAAGTGAGCAGTTTTGACTCTGGACTATTTTTAATATAAATTGTTATAATATAAACCTATTTTTCCAAGCTATTTATTATATATACAACTTTTCTTTTAAAAGCCAAACTATCTTATATTTGTTTTACAATTATTTTTGAAACCGTTTAACAATATTTCAACTATTTGACAAAACTAATTACTATCTTACTACTATTTTGCAATTATCTAAAATTTCTTTAATTATTTTAACTATTTTCTAACTAGTTTACACCTATTTTACAAACTAGTAATCATTTCCACACTACTTATCTATTTTTAACTTTTGAAACTGTTTTGTAAATTTAAACTGGACAGATTTAAACTGTTATTGGTTAAATACTCAACTGAGATAAGAATAGAGGTGATAATCCAAATGTGGATTGAAGCAATTTTGAGTTAGTGAATGAAAATCAAAGTGAATGTGAATAGAAATGGAATTGATTTGACTAATAACCAATAAAGATAAATACGTAGGATGTACGTATGTTATTCTATTCACATAGTGATTTGGTTCAGATTTGAGCACAGAATTTCGAGATAGTTATATCGATCCGGGTGGGATTTTTCACTCGATTTTCGACGGCGAACCTGGATATGGATTGTTGATTGGTTTTGGATATTCTCTATCATAGTTACGGCTATGCAAGGAGAATGACGGTTTCTGATCAAGAAACCAGATCTGAGTCCGCATTAGGAAGTCGGGTGGACGATACTAGTTCGGAAGTGAAATTGTGTGATCGAGTGAGCGATCAGATTGGTATGGCGTACGAATGACATGTGTACATCGTACGGATTTGAATGAAATTGATATTGGGAAGAAGTAATCAAATTTGAATATTTGATTTTGGATAAATTAAGTTATATCCTAGTAATATAAGATAAAACTCCCCTTATTGAATCTTTTGCCAGAAGATAAAGGGTTTTTGGAAAGTGTTTGATGTATAAAAAGAGTTCTATACAAGTTTGAAATGATCCAAAGTTTTTAAAATTATATATATCTATATATATAAATAAAGGATCTTATGAGGATTTTAGAAAAGGTTTTGGGAACCTTTGGATTTGGAAAGGCTTTTTGATTTTTGGGAAAATCAATATGGAATTTGGAAAGCCTAGTTTGAGAATTATCGATTTTGGGATAATCGATTTTGTGAAAAGGAGCTTTGATAAGATCATACTAGGTGTATGATTTAAAAGATAGTATATATATAGTATAAAATGTTTTGATGATGGCTCTGGGGAAAAAGGCGCTCCCTTGGAATGGACTTCTCAGGAGTACCACCGGGTGGTGCTGCCTTGAGCCCCGGGGGGGGGGGGGGGGTTCTAAAGTTGATCGTATGAGGAGTCCGGACAAACTAGTTCCTGAGGAGTATTGGGTAGCGAAAGTCGAGGGCGCTGATGCCTACAGGGGCATTTGGGTTATGCTGTGACGACAGTGTAACTCGATGTCACTACGATCTACTGTGGGGACCATAGCGAAAATCGTGTGGAGGATGAGTGCCAACGGTCTACACTTGATTTTGTCGGGAAGGCAACGCAACATCGGTAGACTGCGATCTATGGTTTAGTGGAGAGGAGAAGTTTCATTCTTTTGGCAGCGAAATTCGAGGGTGCTGATGCCTACAGTTATATAGGTTTTTGCTGTGATAGCTACGTAACCCCAGTTGTAGCTGCGATCTGTAGCGGGTTCCATGGTGTAATCGAGGGGCGCTGAGGCCTACATTTATCTGTGGATTTTTTCAGGACGGCAACGTAACCATCGGGTTAACTGCGACCATGGATGGGAGTGATGATCTCCAAAGCATTCTCACCAAAGATATTTTCTCTATTTCAAAATTTTTTCAATATTTTCAATAAAACTATTTTTCAAAGTATTTTCACTAGATGTTGAAATGGGTTTACCAAGTACTTGTAGATTTTCAGTCTTACGTCTGATCAACGTATGACCGAATTTCTGTGAGAACGAGGACGGACTTATTGAAACATCAAGTTATAAAAAGTATTTTCATAAAAACTATTTTACTATATAGATTTTAAAAGTGTTTTAAAATAATCAAAGAGAAATTTATCTGATTACAAGCATTTTAATAAATCTTGCTTCGTTCCTTTTCGAGGACGAAAAGATTCAAAGGGGGAAGGAATGTAATAACCCGGATTTTTGGGTATCAAATAATTGAATAATTATCTGAGTTTAATTATTAAAATGTAATAATCCCTAAATTAAATTTTTAAAAATGGATAAAAAAAATTTATCTTCAAATATAAATAACCAAAATTTGTTTTATATCAATTTAAAACAAAAGAATTTTTATAAATTTAGAAAATATGTATTTAGTAGTAAATAAATGCAAAAGCATTTAAATTAGCATGTAAAAATGGATTAAATAATTTTATATCATTTGGAATCCAATTAGTTTATATCTTATTTTCTTTTGAAAATTTTATTTTTATAAGAAAGAAAGAAAATATATAAATTTAAATAAGCATAAAAAAAATATAGATATAATAGAAATGATATATATAAGTGTAAAGGTAATATAAATAAAGTTTTTTTACATTTGTAAGGAAATAGAAACATAACACATAAATTAAACATACAAACATAATACATAAATAAATAAAAAGACATAACTTCATGCATTAAAACAATTGTATGCTTGGTTAAATATACAATTAACATTGTAACTAAGGTAACATGCATAATAATAAGTGACATGGTTTCTTATAACTTGAAATATTAATAAGGGAAAAGTATAAAAATAAATTAATAATACATATACATAAACCTAATACAAAGTAAAATTTTAAAAAAATATAATAATAAAATTTTATCATGCATTCCACAAGTGTAAGAAGACTACATATGCAAATAACAAGTGTAAACAAACTTTAGCATACAATAAACAAGTGTCAAGATGAAATATTTGTCTTTTTTTTTATGACTTTTGTATGTATAGCAAAAGGTCTTTCCTCTTTTCTTTTTGGGAAGAAAAAAATGATGATTAAAGGATAAAATCTGAGAATAAGAAACCAAAACATACTCATCCTTCAAAACTAAACTGAAGCAATGTCTAAAACGACTTCAGATTCAAACCTGTAAAGCAAAGATCAAAGCAGAAAAAATAAAATAAGATAAAGGCCGCAACCTGGTCAAAGAAGGACAAGTACCAACTTCAGTTTTTAATCATCATTGAATCAAGAAACCAGAAGCAAGGAGATTTATCAACATGCAAAGAAGAATTTAGAGAAAAAAATTATAGAACCTGGAAAAAAACAAATTCAGTTCTGTCCTCTGCTTTAATAAGGTGAGTAACTTAATATTTTAAAAAAATTAAGTATAAAAATATGGTTGCTTGATTTATTCATGAAAATATGTAGTCTTTTATATGTTGTCAAATGAATTTCTGAGTATATCTGTGTGTATGAATGAATGCATGTTAATTAATCTAAGTTGTTGGTTGTTTACAGTATAAGCACAAGTGATAAAAACTTTATTTTCTTTTGACTGGATGCTGATATGATTTAATCAATTAATTGAAACCTGTTATTATAAGATAAAGTAAGTTTTAAATTTTGATATAAGTTAAATAAGATTTTATAATTACCTGGAAATAAAAATATCAGTTCAACAAATCTGTATAGGTTAAATTTCAAACTATATGAATTTATGTTTCAGAGTTATATATCAAACATCATTCAAATTCATGAATTTGAAACCAAGAATTACAATTTTTAATGATATATTTGAAGAGCAGTTCTTCATTATAAGTAAATTGTAATTTGGGGCATCTCTGTTGCCACAAGTAGTTTGAGATGCCAAGATTGTCTCTGGAGGAGGAGGAGATATCAAAGACGATGAGAAAATTATTGAATTGAGTTGCAATTTGTTTTTGATATTGAGATTTGGATTTTAAGTCTTGAACCCTAGTTTTCACTGGGTTATTGATTTTGCTGGAATCTAATCTCCTCGGTTGATCGAGTTCAACCATTTCTGGGGTATTGACAGATGGTGGTTTGAGGAAGATGTCGCCGGAGTTTCGAAGGTGACGGTGGTCGGAGGCGCGAGAGCGAGGGTCGTTGACAGGTTTTAGTTGAGTAGGTGCTTCCAGTCCCAGTTTGTTTCAAGTTGGATTTTAATCTCGATTTTTGATTTCATGGGGAAACTGGGAAATAGTGATGGATATGGGATGCCCGGGTGATCGATGACTTGTTCCAGTCATCGGAGTTGATCGGATAACGCGCCGTCGAGGGTGCACGTGCACAGAGTAAATGGGATTTTCTGGTGAAATGTTGGGTTACAGGATTTAGGATGGCCACGTGATTGTCTCGGAGAATTTGGGTTTGTGCTCGAAGTAATTAATTATGTGACTCGAAGTTGTTTGCAGGGTTGCTCGAGTTATTGCTTTGTTTCAGGTTTATAAGCAAAACAGAAAACCTGATTCGGTTTAAAATTTTAAAGTAGAGTTTGAATATAAACTGGAAAATTTAAACTTAGGATTTAAACTTGAATCTTAAAATGAATTCAAATAGTTTGAATTCTGGCTTTTGAAATAATTCGAATTCAGAAAATAAATTAGTTTTGTTTTAATAAAAACAGAAATTTGTTTTCTTTTCTGGAATGGTTAGAGAAAATTACAGTAATCTAAAGGTGAAATGTTGACTGGGGTAACTGGACATCAGTAAATTACATTACGTTGACTGGGGCATGTGCACATGTGCACTGTGCATATCGACATTGCTGAATTGTGAATTTGGAAAGAAAGCTTGTAACCTGGTTTTTATCTCGAAGCGATCTCATGGGTAACTCGAAGTAGTAAGGGTTTGGGCTCGAAAGTGTGATCAGTGTTTAAGGTCTGGGTCGTAGCCATGGAAATTTAGCATATTGATCCAAGAATTAAATCAGTAACTTTGGTCAAGCTATTTTGCAAGATTCAAAATTCAGTAATTACCTAGTTCTGGAGAAGATGGTGAGCGAGTTGCAAAGCAAGTTTCCCATAACAAAATTTTAAAAGTTAGTGTTTTAAACTTATTTAAACTTGGGTTGAAATAATTATATACAAGTTATTTAACTTGTGTAATTTATTAACGATATTTATGATTAGAAGATTTATTAATGTTTTAAGGTTAATTAATCAACCTAAGTAATTTAAAGATTTACTGATGCGAATAATTATGGATTAATTAATTAAAAATTTAAGGTTAATTAATTTGTGATTAAAAGAAATTTTACCAACAAATAAAGGTAAATTATTCAAGTATTAGTTGCTTAATTAAAAGTATAATCACTAAGTGTAGCTGTTAAATAATTGATAAATGGAAGTAAATTAAGGATAGTAACTACCTAATATCATTAGTCAAGATGATGAATTAGTAGATAAATTCTTAATATAAGTAAATAAGGCTTAATTACTTATGTAATTAACTAAAGGATTTATTAATTAAGGGAACTTAATCAAGGATTAGTTAGGATTAAGTATTATTACTTAAGGAAATTAATGAAGTGTAATTACTAAATAAAGTAATTAATGAATAATTACAGGCTGTAATTAATAGGTAATTACTTGATGGAAAGTGATGAAAGAATAATTATTTAGAGGAAGTAATTAAGTGTTAATTAATCAGTGTAAGTAATTAAAGAATTCATTAATTAAGTGGTTAATTAATTGAAATTCATTACTAAATGTGATTAATCAAGGTTGATTAATGAATATGGTAAGTGAATAAAAGGCTAATTACTGAATAGAATTAGAGAGGATAATTAATTTTTGTTGGGCAGCAAGATTTGAAGTGATTAAAGAAATTAAATTGATTTAATTAAGTTTGGGTAACTAATTAATCTTGCTTATAAAGGATTGGTTGATATTTCTGATATGAAATATTTGTGATATGATATGCTTATTTTGAACAGTGATTTTGTGGTTATCTGTAGATGATGATTTGCTGTGAAAAGTGAGATCTTGTGATTAAAGGATTGAATTGTGTCCACCTGAATAGCATGGGTTAAGATGACATTGGATTCGAAGAGACCGGAGTCGGGTATTAGTAAAATACTCGAAACCACTTCGATTCTTATAATTTGATATGTGAAACAAATAGGCTGTAGTGGAATGACTTAAGTAAAAATTGGATCATTTAAATCTAAGCTTTTGGCACTTAGAAAGTGATGTGTGAAATGGTTAATGTCTATAACAACTTGTGAAATGTAAATTGATATAAGTTACCTCGGGTTTATATATGCTTTTGTATTCCAAGTTAGATGAGTTTACTCACGCTGATTTCCAGCCTAACCCGTGTGTTACTTTGATGTAATGCTCGGGTCAGACCGAGTATTACAGATTTTCAGGTAAGGACGTTCCGATGCTCAGGAGGCGAGCTGGATGGTTGGAACGTATGGAGTATTTACCTCTGAGATATATTATTGTATAATTAGGACCTGTTGTTTAAAACTGTTCAGTGAATAGTAATGGTTGTAACTCTGATGTAAAATATAAGTGTATTGGTACATTTTTTCTTTTGTAAACTGTTATTATGTGATATTATATTTTGATCCGCTGCGAATGTGAGGTTTCCTGTGACTGGCTTCTTTTCTTCTTCTTCTTTCTCTTTCTTCTTTTCACTAACTATCTGGAAATTTCGGGATCGAAATTTTCGGCTCGTTACATCTTTTAAATTCTTTGTCTGCTTTTGATAGGAATAAACTTCTTTTATTTCAAATAACTGTTTTGTTTACTCATACCAGCCCCATGACTGACCCGGAGTTTATTGTTCCTTTCCTAAGCTCTGGGTGCCCTTAATTGTCCACACGGGCAGCCTAGAAGGAAGTTATCTGTGTTTTGGAGCTAGCTTGGTTTTGAAGTCTTCTGGAAGCTTTGGATTTGAAAATTTATGAATTGTTGGAGTTTTGAAGTCCTTGTCGAAGTTGAAGTATGTTGGAAATTTGTAGGAGTTTCTGTTGTCATATTATTGTTATATCATATTTGTATCACTCTGATAGCTAGGATAGATATTGTATTGGATATTGACCATGTTGTATCTGTGTTGATATACGATATTCATTTTTGTTTCTGCTGTTTATATTCATCTAATGTTGTTATAAGCTCCATCCGACTGGAGTTCGATGTTTGAATCTTTGGCAGTCGAATACAAGTGAGGTATTTATTGTTAATTTTTGAACATTGGATTTTGAATCGTGATAAAGTGGTATCAGAGCTGGAGGTTAAGTAAGAACTTTAGCTATGGAGTATAACACATTAGATGGCTTATTAGAGATAGGGTGAAGTATACCCTAGAATGAGTATAAACCGAGAGACCGAAACTCTAAATTTTTCTTAGTCTATTTCTTTTAAACTGTTGATGTTTCGTAAGATATCTTGTCCGTATGCCTAAATCAAGTTTTCTTGCTATTTACAGATAGTAAGAATGAGCGGAAGAAGAGGACAAGGTAGCGAACGCGGAAATACCACCGCAACTGGTCAAGTCCCTACAACTGGTCCTACTCATTCTCGACCAAATCTGGTTGATCTATATAAAAGCTTTTCGAGACTTGGTGGAAAGCCGTTTACTGGCAAGGAATCTGTTGTGGAAGCCCCAGCTTGGATCCGATCCTGTGAAAGAATTTTCAAAGGATTGAAGTTGGAAGACAATCAAAAGCGACTAATAGCTTCTTAGCAACTCCAAGAGGAAGCATCAGCTTGGTGGGAGACAGTTACTGTGGATGAGTCAGAACATAAGTTTACTTAGGGACGATTTAATGAAGTGTTTGAGCAGCGATATATTCCATTTGTTGGTTTCTCTCGAATGTACCAGGAGTTCCTAGATTTGAAGCAAGGAAGTCTATCATTTGAGGAGTACTTAAATAAATTTAATGAATTATCTCGATTTGGTCCGGAGCTAGTGAGTACACCCTTGAAGAAAAATGAAAGATTCATTCGGGGAATGAATAAGGAGTACCATGAAAGGATGACAGCCCACATTAAAGAATCATTTTCAGACTTGATTGATATGGGTTATCGATATGCTACTCTAGATATGTAGGAAATTCCAGAAGAGAAGGGGGTTCAAGTAGTTTGAATTGGAAGACAAGAAAATTCGAAGGAAAGAAACCGGTTCAAGGCAAGGAGAAGAAGAGGAGTAATCAAGAGAATTCAACCCGAAACGTTATTCGTTATAACTGTCAAGAGAAAGGCCATTTAGCAAATGATTGTGGGAAGCCAAAAAAACAAATTAAGAAAGATCAACTTGTAAAGACAAGTCGAAGATCCAGGAATGTTATTGTTGTCATCAGCCAGGTCATGGAGTTAAGAATTGCTCGAAAAAGAAACAAGCACAAATAGCGAAAGTGTGCGCAATAAAAGATAACCCCTCAATCTCAAAGGAGAATGCAGGAAAGGGAGTTTTGGAGGGTAACCTTATTACTGGTGAAAAGATTGTTAGAGTTTTATTCGACACGGGAGCTTCACATAGCTTTATCCCCCAACAGATTGTGGATGAATTAAAAATTAAACTCAAGTTTGTCGATGAACCTATTTGCATGAAGAATCCAGTGGGTGGTCCTGCAAATCTTTGTCTATATTGTAGGAGAGTGCCTATTCCTTATTATGGACATAAATTTCCTATTAACCTTTATGTTCTTGACTTCAATGAATTTGAAATCCTACTCGGGATGAATTGGTTATCGAGATACGAACCCAAGTTAGATTGCAGCAATCGAACGATTCTAGTCAAAACAAAACTTGGGGATCTCATTGAAATTTCTTGTGAAGACCCTTGTCTGAAAAGAGATAAACTGATGTATACGTTGGGATATCCAGAACCTAGTTTGGAATCCATTCCTATTGTCCATCATTTCCCGATGTATTCAAAGAAGTAGAATCTTTACCCCCACATCGAGAGATTGAATTCAGAATTGACTTAATTCCAAATGCTCGTCCTGTTGTTCATGCTAGTCGCAGGATGGCACCGTGGGAAAGAATTGAACTAGTCAAACAAACTGGTGATCTGCTTAAGAAGGGATAGATTCGTCCTAGTGTTTCTGAATGGGGTTCAACGGTAGTATTTGTTGCTAAATCTGATGGGTCTTTGACATTGTGTGTCGACTATCGCGATCTCAATAAGAAAACTCTAAAGAATAAGTTTCCTTTACCCAGGATCAACGACTTATTCGATCAACTTCATGGTGCACGATTATTTTCTAAGATGGATCTAGCCCAGGGATTCCATCAGTTGCGAATTGCCGAAGATTGTGTTCATCTAACTGCATTTAGGGGTCCGGATGTGTTCTACGAGTGGTTAGTCATGCCTTTCGGACTAACTAACGCTCCCGCGTACTTCGTAGATATGATGACCCATGTGTTTCGAGAGGTGCTGAATAAATTTGTTCTTGTATTTATCGATGATATCCTAATCTATTCCAAAACCGAAGAAGAGCATGCTGAACATCTCAGAATTTTTTGGAAATTTTGAGAAGTAATATATTATTCGCTAAATTTTCTAAGTGTCAATTTTGGGTCAAAGAAGTAGATTTCTTGGCCATTTTGTTAATGAAGAAGGAATTTCTATTGATCCGAGCAAAATTTTCGCTATTCTTGATTGGAAGCAACCCACGACTCCGAAAGAAGTTTGAAGTTTTCTGGGTTTAGCAGGCAATTACCGGAAGTTTGTTCAGGACTTTTCTAAGATTGCTAGCCCATTGACCAAGCTATGTGATGAGGATTTTTAGGAGTTGAAAAAGAGATTAACTACTGCTCCTGTTCTCACTATCATTAACGGGAACCAATGCTTATTTGTCTATACTGACGTGTGTGGTGATGGGTAGGTGCAGTACCAATGCAGAATGGAAAGGTAATTGCCTACGTGAGTAGACAATTACGTCCGCATGACAGAAACTACCCAACACATGATTTGGAGCTTTCGGCTATTGTTTTCACCTTAAAAATATGGCGACATTATCTTCTGGATAAGAATCTCCTTCAGCTTTCCTAAAAGAAAACTTTAAAATTCAACTTAACTTAATATATACTAAATAAATTCTTCTTATTTAGGTGAAAATTTTGAATTATTCACCGACCACAAATCTTTAAAGTATCTTTTCACCCAGAAAGATTTGAATCTACGACAACAATGTTGGTTGGAATTTCTGGCATCCTATGATCTAGGTATTCTGTATACACTCAGTAAAGCCAATGTAGTTGCCGATTCTTTGAGTAGAAAGCATGCCATTCTTGCTCATCTTGTTGTCACTCCTACTGTCCTTGAAAAGATCTTCAGCAAGCAGAAAGAAGACAAATTTCTTCAGGGAATATATGGAAGGATTCGTCGAGGGGAGGATTCCAGTTTTGGAATCGATAATAGTGGAGTTATAAAGTTGAAAGGAAGAATTTGTGTCCCTGACATTCGGGAGCTAAAACGTGAAGTTTTGGACGAATGCCACAAATCCAAACTTTGCATCCATCCATGAGTCAATAAAATGTATCGTGATATTAAAAGAACGTTTTGGTGGAAAATAATGAAAAGGGACATACCTATTTATGTGAGTCGTTGTGCTACTTGTCAACAAATTAAAAGTGATCAAAAGAAAGTGTCCGGCTTACATCAGCCTTTGGAAGTACCAAAATGGAAATGGGATCAGGTATCAATGGATTTCATCGACGGGTTGCCCCGCACTCGTAAGGAAAATGATGCAATTTGGGTTATAGTGGACCGTCTAACCAAAACTGCTCACTTTATCCCAGTAAAATCCACTCGGACAGCAGCAAGCTTAGAAGAGCTATATATAAAGGAAATTGTTCGTCTCCACGGTATTCCCAGTAGCATAGTGAGTGATCGTGATCCTATCTTCACTAGTAGATTTTGGGAGGATTTCCAAGCCACATTGGGAACAAAGCTGAACTTCAGTACTGCTTATCACCCACAATCTGATGGGCAAACAGAAAGGATTAACCGAATTCAAGAAGACCTATTGCGTGCTTGTATTCTCGACTTTGGTGGTTCTTGGGAGGATCATTTACATCTGGTAGAATTTTCTTATAACAATAGCTATCAAGCCAGTATTGAAATGGCTCCTTATGAGGTTTTATATGGTTGTCCATGTCGATCACCTGCGTGCTGGATCGAATCTGGTGATAGACTTGTCCTTGGACCAGACATGAATATAGAAGCTACGGAGAAGGTAGACTTTATTCGAAAGAAATTAATAACTGCTCAAAGTCGTCAGAAGAGCTATTATGACCGTCGAAGTAGAGATTTGGAATTTCAAGGTGGGGATTCTGTATTTCTAAAAGTGTCTCCAATGCAGAGTGTATTGAGGTTTGGAAAAACTGGAAAGCTAGCACCGCGTTATATTGGTCCTTTTCAAATTCTGGAGAGTATCGGTCCTTTAGCATATCGAGTGCAGTTACCCTGTTGGTTATCTGGCGTGCACAATGTGTTTCATATTTCTAGCCTCCGAAAATTTGTGCACGACCCAGATAGTATTATTGAGGAGGCAGCTCAGCAGGATCTTGAGATCACTCCCAACTTGGCTGTAAAGAGGGAGCCGACAAAGATTATGGATCGTGATGAAAAGCGATTGAGAAACAAAATTGTGATACTGGTTAAAGTGCAATGGAGTGGCGATCCAAAGGACTTCACTTGTGAAACCGAAGATAGCATGCAGAAATCATATCCCAATTGCAGAGTGGATATCTCGACTATTCAAGATAGCATAAGAGTTGGGCTGAATCTGGAAAGGGGCCACCTTCAAGTAGGTGATGAAGCTGACTATTCAAGCATTGATCGGGGGAATGGCCCCACACATACAATGGTACCTGCTATAAGAAAATAATCCTTCAGGAGGGTCATACGGCATAACTCCATTCCCTGGCAGCACCATATGTGCTCTGTCAATCCCGAAAGAACGAGATATAACATCAAGCTCCTCCTCTTTAAGGGAGCTAGGAAAGTAGTCAGGTGGCGAGTTCAGGAGCTCCTGAGGGTCGTACCCATCTACTAGTGATCTCAGGGTAGGACCATGACGTCCCGGTCCTGACTGAGCTGGAGGCACTGTGGAGGACTCTTCTCTGTCCTTGGATTTCTTCTTATCTGACCGAGTTTCCACTTTATGAGACATTTATCTTCAAACACAAAAAAAAAGTACATCGTTAGAATAAGGGAAGTAAACAAGCAAGTGCATGAAATCTAGAATTTCATTTATAAGTTAAAACATAAAAGGCATAAAGTTCATTCGGCATTCAAACTTGCAAACTCATTCGGCAATCACACTCCCCATGGTCATTCGGGAATTTAAGGCCGAAAGATTATTCGGTACTCGGAATCCCCGAGTTCATTCGGTAGTGCAAAGCAAAAATCTCATTCGGCAGTTCCGGCATGAGGTTCATTCAGCACTCAAACCCATTCGGTAGTTCGAAACACGAAAGTCATTCGGCAATCACCTGATTCGGCAGTCAAATGATGAAGGAATAGTGGTTCGGTACATGGGTGATTCGGCTATTTCAAACGATAAAGGAATTGTGGTTCGGTACTTGGGTGATTCGGCTATTTCAAACGATAAAGGAATTATGGTTCGGTACTTGGGTGATTCGGCTATCTCAAATGGTAAAGGAATAACAATGGGGTGAAGCCCCTACTTATAGGCGAGCGCGGGATGACCGGACCCAACGGTTGGGCGCTTAGGACCGAATGAAGCTATCCAAACTGTGAGAAAACAAAGCACGACATATGCTGGCATATGTCCCACTTTAGGGGGCAAATGTCGGGTGCGTTTCTACCACCACCGAACCAACCCCTTTCCTAAGCACTCCCGAACCAACCCCACTTCCATGCATAGACAAACCAATCCCGTTTCCACCTACTACCGGTCCAACTCCACTTCCCTGCATAGCCGAGCCAACTCACTTCCCCTACATAGCCGAACCAACTACCGCTCCAACCACTACCGGACCACTCACCACCGGACCAAGTCCCACCGAACCGAACTCCATCCACTCACCACCGGGCCAAGTCCTACCGAACCAAACTCCACCTACTCACCACCGAACCAAGGCGTACCGGACCAACACTGCCAGGCCAAATTACATCAGCCCAGGCCCACCAGTAGCTATATACATCCAAGACCCCTGCCCCCAGCCTCACTCTATAAATAGAGGGGCAGGGGTACAACAATGGCGGACAAGTTTGAGAGCTCAAGCACGGACAGACTTTCAAACAACTTTCACATACTTGTAATCAAAGCTTTGTACTTGTAATCTGAAGAGTGAAGGAGAAACATATAAAGTGGACGTAGGCACATTCTGGCCGAACCACTATAAATCTGTGTGTCTTTTACAGTTTAGTCCCTGCTTTTTACATATTTGCATGAATCACCCAAATCACTAAGAACAACTTAAAATCGAATAAATCGTACGACTTGGAGGTGTTAGCATATTTTTTGTGCAAACAATTACAGGGTTGAAACATTTTATTTTCACTCAAATTTCCTTTCATCAAATCATTGTTATGCTTACACCTTTCAGTCAAACATGAAGTTAAGACTTAATTAATATTTTTAAAACCTGTTTTCGAATATGTTAGATAAAGGTACCACTGTCATCATGTTTTACTGGGAAACATACAAATTTTGTTAAAATTTAATTGTTATAAAATATTGATTCAAGTTCATAGCTTTAATTCTTACTGCAAGTAATGATTTTTAAGACAAAAACAAAGATTTTTAGTTTAATATTTACAGAGTAGTTTGAGTTTGAACAAAAGTCGCATTTTTACAAATTTCGAGTGTTCGATCCAATTATAGATATTGAATTTTGGTTTGGAGTTAGCTTATTGATTGATGATTCCACGAAAATTGTCGTCACCTCTGGTGCATCTGGATGAAGTCGAATTAGGGTTTTTTTTGGAGTTTTGAATACGTCTGGAAACGAGGTGATCTCGTCACCTCTGGTGCATCGAGTCGCGTGGTGCTCCAAGGGATGGTAGAGCGGGGCGTTGTCATGGTGTGGACAAAGGGGGAGCTCTTCTAATGGTCGAGGTTGCGGAGGCGACGTGTTTTCCAGGGTTGAAGGTGATGTTGCTCGTGTTTCCAGGTTTGAGTGGTGAACTCGATTTTGATTCGAGGCTCATGCAAAGGTTTAGGTGATCATTTTGAGTTGCTGTGTGGTTAAGCGATGTGTCGGAGTGATCATCGATGACCGAAGGGAGCTGTAGTGATGGTCCACGTGCACTGTGCATTTTCTGGTAACCTGGAAGTTGTGTAGCTTGGGATGGAGCCGGGTTTGGTTGCGTGTTGATTCGAGTGTAGCTCGAAGTAATCCTGGGGGAAAAGCGAAGGTTGGGCTCGAGCATCCACTGGAGTAAAAATGTTGGTGCACCGGGTTTAAATACTTAGAAAAAATTTTAAGCGAAATTTTTGCCACTCGGGTTGATTTTTGAAATGACCTGAAGCAAGCATGAAATTTTCTCGCACGTGACCATAAGCAGGTCTCGAGACCATTTTATAAATAGTTTTTACTTTATTTTTTTTTTTAATTTTTAAGACACTTCTAAAATATGTTCAATCAATGATCTGATTTGGAATTTTGAGCTGATTTAAGACTTAAGAGAAATGTTTCAAGAAATTAAATTTTAGTTTATTTAGTTTTAATATAATATTTTTATAAGGTTATTTATATTAAATAAATAATGTAACTTAAAAGAAAATTTAGATAAATAACCAACTGTTTTGGGAAGCGGTCTAGAATAATTAATTGACGAACTAAGTAATTAAGGATTTATAATTTGTAATTAAAATTGATTAATAAACCATTAGGTGTCTAAATTATTTGTAATTAAGAATCGTAAATTAGATAGTTTAAGTTAATCAATTTATAATGTGTAGTTAAATAAGTTAATTGATTGAGGAATAATTTATTAACGAAGTTAATTGGGATTTAATTAATTTATTTGTCGTTAAGAATAATTAATTATTGATCAAAATAGCTGTGTGGTTAATTCACTTAAACCACATTTGAAATTAATTAACAATTGTTCTGCACTGGATTGTTATTTCTGTTGTGATCATAATACTGTGTGGTGTGAATTGCTCTGTACTGCACTGTGATTTGTGATTTGTTTTTGTGTGATTGTGGAAACCCATTGGCCCGTAGAACGTATCTGAATTTCGATGCGACAGGGAGTCGGATTCCAGTTGGTTATCCGAAACCCATATCGGATATGTGAATCTTTGTGATTAATACATCACATGTTTTTAAAGTGAACGCTCACTATTCGGTTTAGCCGAAAGAGGACCTTTGTGTCGTATAACCCATTCCGAATATGTGGTACCACGTTATGAATAGCTTTTGAAGACCGGTGGTGAAGACCGGGTATTTGCGAAAACGATAGGATGGACTATCGATTGTCTCTGCACTGAGTAGCTATGGTATAGAGATTCCCTAAGTGATGGGAAGTCCGATCGGAATTGTGGATGCCCGGATTGCAAGGACTTCTTCGGAAGTGCCTTCTGTTATGTTCGAACCCGGAACAGACTTGTATGGTTGTATGTCTGACATTACAAATTGAGATATAAAGCTGATTTCTTTCAAATACGTATCTGTTGGTGGCGGAGAATTTATTCTCTTAGCTTAACACCCTTCTCTGAGACATACGAGCTCAGAGGTTATGTAGTTGAAGGTTATCAGCAATATACTCCGAATTTGGTAGTGTGGCATGCTGAGTGTTGCTGATCATTTGCTGATCGAAGCATGGCTTTGTGAAAAAGTGTAGCTTTGTGGACGAGACTTCATCGAACCTTACAACCCGGTTATGGTCAAAACATGAATCGTGGCAGCAAGGTTATTTGGGGGTAGCCCCCCTGAGGTTATGTCCATTTCCTTCTGGATTATGGGTGGTATCATGGTATGGAGCCCAGATACTTACTGTGTGGTTGCTGCAAACTTATTGCTTTGTGGTTGTCGGTTGTGAAGCGCTTCGGATAAGGGTTGGTAACGACCCGGAGGTGGCATACTCATGTCTATTGTTACCTAGTTACAGAGGTAACCCGGCCTTGTGTAGCAGAGATCTGGTTAGGTTCTCGGAGGCGTCCCTCTAGAGGCGTTCCATTTTATGTGGGAAGTTCCTTTGCCCGACCATTTGTTGGAAATCCAAACAAAACACTACGAGCCCTGTACGGTTTTAGTTGTAAAACCTGCCATTTAACATGGTAGCTAGAGTAGGCATACTATAATGGTATGTATGTTGGCTAAGATTAATATTATACTTTCGAAATGTTTTCACACTATGCACTAATAATAAAATTTGAAAGTTTTTTCTCGTATCAAGCATTTTTGACTGTCATAAGAAGAAATCTCCTCCAAGTTTGCGCTTGCATTATGTGTTATGGGAGGCCTTACGGCAGTCTCATTTTCAAAAAGCATTGCGGATTTCTTTTAAATTCTTTGTCTGCTTTTGATAAGAATAAACTGCTTTTATTTCAAACAACTTTTTTGTTTACTCATACCAGTCCCATGACTAACCCGGAGTTTATTGTTCCTTTCCTAAACTCTAGGTGCCTATAATTTTTCACACGGGCAGCCTAGAAGCAGGTTATCCGTGTTTTGGAGCTAGCTTGGTTTTGAAGTCTTCTGGAAGCTTTGGATTTGAAACTTTATGAAGTGTTGGAGTTTTGATGATCTTGTCGAAGTTGAAGTATGTTGGAAATTTGTAGGAGTTTATGTTGTCATATTATTGTTATATCATATTTGTATCACTCTGATAGCTGGGATAGATATTGTACCATGTTGTATCTGTGTTGATATATGATATTCATTTTTTTCCGCTATTTATATTCATCTAATGTTGTTATAAGCTACATCCGACTGGAGTTCGATGTTTGAATCATTGGCAGTCGAATACAAGTGAGTTATTTAGTGTCAATTTTTGAACATTGGATTTCGAATCGTGACAGGGACGATTCAAGAGTGTGCAAAAACTATGCTTTTAGGTAGTAAATTACCAAGAAATTTTTGGGTTGAATAGTCGCTACAACTTGTTACATTTTGAATAGGATTTTAATTAGACCTCTGACCAATAAAATGCCATGTGAACTTCTTTTCAATAAGAAACCAAAGGTATCTTATTTTAAATTTTTTGGAAGTAAATAATTTATTCTAAATATAAAGGACAATTTGGATAAATTTGATCCTCAATACGACAAAGGAATCTTTATCAGATATTCTAATAGAAGTAAAGCATATAGAGTTTTCATTTTAAAAGCTAACACCATTGAAGAAACAATGCATGTACCTTTTGATGAAAATTTCAAAGATTTTGTTCAAATAAATGATGAAGATGATTTTGAATCAAATGAAACAAATTATGAAATTGTTCATCCTAATAAAGGATCAAGCTATAAAAGATCATCTATAGAAATTATAGTAGAAAATATTAAATCTGTTGTTAGAACTAGAAATCAACTGAACAAGATAAGTAATGTAGCTTTTATATCAACTACTGAATCCAAAAATCCAAAGGAAGCGTCATCTGATCATTCATGGATTCTTGCTATGCAAGAAGAACTGAATTAATTCACTAGAAATTATGTATGGGAACTTGTTGCTAGACCTGAGAACAAATCTATAATAGGAACTAAATGGGTTTATAAAAATAAAATGAATGAACAAGGTAAGGTCGTTAGAAATAAAGCTCAGTTAGTCGTGCAAGGTTATTGTCAAGAAGAAGGAATGGACTATGATGAAACCTTTGCACCCGTGGCAAGATTAGAAGCCATTAGAATTCTACTTGCTTCCGCAAATCACAATAATTTTCAAATTATTTCGGATGGATATCAAAAGTGCTTTTTAAATGGTTTTGTTAAAGAGGATTTTTATGTTGAACAACCTCCACTTTCTGTAGAAGAAAAGTTTCCAAATCATATTTACAAATTAAAGAAAGCTTTATATGGTCTGAAACAAGCTCCTAGAGCCTAGTATGAAAGACTAAGATCTTACCTAGTGCAACCAAATTTTGAAATTCGTAAAGTAGATAATACTCTTTTTATTAAAAACAAAAATGATATCCAATTAGTACAGATTTATGTAGATGATATAATTTTTGAATCAATAAACAATGAAATGAACAAAGAGTTTTTTGAAATAGCGACAAAAGAGTTTAAGACGAGTCATATGGATGAACTTACTTTCTTTTTAGGATTGCAAATAAAACAATTAGATAGTGGTATTTTCATTATTCAAGAAAAGTATGCTAGGGATCTAGTTAGTAAGTTTGGTATGACCACTGCAAGTGGAAAAACGCTCCTATGGCAACCAATGAAGCCTGAAGTAAAGAAGACATGTCAAAAGATATTGATCCAGAACTGTACAGGAGAATGATTGGATCTCTACTCTATAAAACTGCGAGCCTGATATCATGCATAATGTCTATCTTTGTGCTAGGTACCAATCTCAACCCAAAGAAATCCATTTAAAAGATGTTAAACGTATCCTAAGATATGTTAAACACACTTCAGAATATGACCTATTTTACCCTAAAAATGGTTCATTTGATTTAATCTCGTACTGTGATGCTGACTGTGCTGGTTGTAAATTAGACCGAAAAAGTACAAGTGGAAATTGTCACTTTTTAGGACATTCTCTGGTTTCTTGATTTAGTAAAAAGCAAAATACTATCTCACTATCAACAACTGAAGTAGAATATATCTTTGCTTATTTGGCTTGTTCTCAAGTTATCTATATGCAACAGACCCTAAAGGATTTTAGATTAAATATTTTAAAATCACTAATTTATTGTGACAATACAGGTGCAATAAATTTATCCAAAAATCCTACATATCATGCCAGAACCAAACATATTGATATCAGACATTATTTTCTCAGAGATAATATAAGTAAAAAGATTATTTCGAATTTATCAACACTGAGAATCAAATAGCTGATATTCTAACCAAATCGTTGATCAATCAACATTTATTAAATTAAGAAGAGAACTAGATATTGGTTCTATAACTGAGTATAGAATATAGATATAGTAACATATATATTTAAAAAAATAAAGAAAAACAAAATTGTCAAAATTTTCAAAGGGATGTTGACATGCCCCTAACCCCATGTCAACATACAACGATAAAATTCGAATTTTAATTTTCCCTCTAAAATCAGTTTATAATCACAACATTTCAAATTTTTCTATCTTCTTAATTCATTTCCTCTGTAACAAACTTCTGAAAATACAAAATAATGGCCTCCTCCTCTAAATCAAACCAAAATGTAACATTTTCTTTCCCTTCTCCTAATTCTGGTCCAATTCAACGAACTACATTGGCTTGAGTAATAAAGATCGAGGAAATTATGTAGGATTCTCTACAAATGCTGACTGAATTACAAGTAATGCAAACAAGGATGGCAAAGGAAAAAGAGAAACAAGGCAAGATTCTTAGAAATTTGCAAAAATTTCTAATGGATAATCACATAGACCCTATTATGATTGAAGATGATTCCGCTAACATACGTATTCATAATCCATTAGCGGACGACAAAGAAGAGGAGGAAGAAAAAGAAGAGGAAGAAGCGCAAATGGGCGAAGACGATAAAGTTATTTGCATTAGAGAAGTCAGTTTTGACAGAAATGGTAATTTGGTCAAACAACATGGAAACTTTTGTCTCCATTACCATAGTTGTTTGATTCACAAGTGCCTGATTCTGTGATTATTTCTGTGTTTGTTAATTGCATCTATTTGGAATTAATTTGAAAAGATTTTAAAAATTCCATAAAATCCATTAAACACTATTCACTCCCTCTAGTGTTAATCCAGCCTTAATATCTGTAATCCGCATTTCCAACACATAGTACTAAAGATAGCTTTTACACCACATTCCTTTAGCTTTCTGTAGTCTTTTCTTAAGCAGGTTCTTGATGGTATTGTTTGCAGCTTCTACCTACCCATTTTCTTATGGGTGAGTGACTGAAGAGAAACCTTTTACTATGTCGTTGTTCTTGCATAGTACCGTAAAGTCTTTACTTTCAAACTAGGTGCCATTGTCAAAAATGATCTTATGGAGGATCCCGTATCTAGTGATATATGTTCCTCACTATGAAAGTGGCTATCTTCTTCACAGCGATCGTGGCTAAGGGTTCTGCATCTACTCATTCGGTGAAGTAATCTATCGCCACTTTAGCACACTTAGCTCCTCCCTTTGACATCGGAAGTGGTCCTATCAGATTTATGCCCTATATGTCAAAAGGCTATGTGCTTGCGAGTGGGATGAGCTCATGAGATGGCTGTTTGGGGATATTGACACAGCATTGACATCTGCCGCACTTAAAAATCCTTTTGCGTCTTGCAGCGCATTGGCCCTGCGTGATCTATGTATTAGCCCTCATGTACTTCCTTAATGACTCGCAACCCCTCTTCTTTGGAAGCACACCTAAGATAAGGAGTTGAATACCCTCTCTTATATAATGTGCCATCAAAGAAGAAGTACAAGGCTTGGTATCTTATTTTTCGAGCATCATTCATTTTTTGGTTAAGGTTCCATTTAGTAGGAATTTCTTAATGGAAGTTGTCTAGTTATTTTCCTTAGTGTGTTGAGGTGGGGGTTCATCTAAGGGTTGTTATGCCTTCTAATATCGTGTTCCTTGACTAGTAGCTTATTGGGCCCCGATCAAGACTAGTATCTGATTTAATTATGTTATACTCA